>MNCI01008211.1:190080-253858 GCA_015680685.1 Gnetum montanum | reverse complement strand
AGATGATTATTTCGTCTAAGGGATGTGCTTTGAATTCTCACTATTTTTTTTTCTTTTTGTGTTTTGCGTGAGAACCACACCATGCAAAGACTTATTATTTTTATTAGCTCAACTTCTCGATAATGGAGTGACATCAGAATGGTAAGGAAAACCCAAGAAGAAAACATCCAAGCACCCAAGAGAATGGCTAGCACAAATGCATCAAGTTCCCTTGAAATCACACCCTTTTCAGTCCTTAAGTCCTTTCTTAGTTTGAGAAATGTTCAGTCACCAATTCATTAATAGTTCTTATTATTGAAAGAAAAGGGACTGTACAGTTTCAAGCCAAGAGAGACCATAGAAATTTATGGATGCATGTATGATGTGGACTCATTGCCTGTTATATCAAAAGAACCATACCTTAGTATCAACATCATAACTCAAAGGTAAAAACCAAACATTAGCAATCAATGGAATACAGTTCATACCATCTTTAGGAGCACTTATTAGATGACAAACTTAACAAAATAGATAAACACACAAATAAAAGAAAAAGTATGAACGATGTTGCAAAACAAAAATAATAAAAGTTAACAAAATTTGTAAAACAAAAACTTAAAAAGGAACTAAGGGCCTTAAATGATTAGCATAGGTGGCCATCTCTGCCATGACTAAATTGAAAGGGAGAGATCTGAAATAATGAGTGCTTGTTTGAATTTTCTAGAAGTGTCCAACTTCTCCCAATTGATGTTTTTAGGTTAAGGGTTGGAAGTTGGCGACGCTCTTGCTCCAGTGTATCTATGCTTTCGACATGAGTGCAAGTTGTTTCCCTAGTTAGTTCCATGCATGTTGGTAAGTTGCTCTTTGGATCAGCTATCAACCACAAGGTGTCTCTTTGATGTGTGGTTGCTACATACAGGCACTTTTGTATGTTGATTTCTTGGGCACACCAGTTAAATGTAGGCAATGTTGAACATTCTTGTACCCAATCACCCTCTGTATCACTGTATGTGATGCATGGAACTTTCTTCTTCTCGATCTTCCCAAAAGTGTTTTCCTTAGATATTTCAAGGGAAAGATCACTAATTCCTAAGCATGCATTTATGGTACTTAGCCATGCCCTTCCCATTATTATTAGGAAGTCCCCTTTGTCGTTGTTTACTTGGATCACTAGGAAATCAGCTGGGTATGACCATCCACACATAGTGATAACAATGTCCTCCACCTGTCCTAAGGGAACAGTGATGGACTGGTCAACTAGCTCTAAGCGAATGTTGCTCTTTTTTAGTGGAGGCAGGTTCTAGGCTTTATACATCTCTTGTGATATTAAGTTGACTTCGGAACCTGAGTCTAGAAGAGCTTTACGTGGTTCATTCCCAGCAACTTGAAGATAGATTAGAGGACTTCCAGGATTAGAGAATTTCCTGGGAAGGTGGCCCACCTTGATCCAATCAATGACGGTATGTGTTAACATAACCGTGTGCGTTGAGCTCTATTTTTGGTTTGAAGGGAGCTCTGAAGCCTTATTTGATGGAGAAGTGTTCGGAGGCTCAACTGCTTGTGGTTGTGAGAGCTTGTTTGGACTGTTGGTTCTGAAAAAAGGTCTTCTCTTTGTACAGTTGTCAGAACTAGTAACGGGTTGAAGGTTTATAGCTCTTGTAACATTGTGTTGCTGTGGTTGAGGGGGGAGTTCCCCTTGCATTACTGGAGCGGGTGGTAATGGAGTTATCAGTGTGAGAGTTGTAGATGGGTTTGGAGGATGATATGTATGTGGTGTGTCTCTCCTAGGAGAAGGAGTCCTATAATACTCCCAAGCTTGGTAGTAACATTGTGGTGTCATGTGACCAATAGAGTTA
Source organism: Gnetum montanum (assembly GCA_015680685.1). Lineage (NCBI taxonomy): Eukaryota > Viridiplantae > Streptophyta > Gnetopsida > Gnetales > Gnetaceae > Gnetum > Gnetum montanum. The sequence goes on along the minus strand of MNCI01008211.1, from coordinate 252,023 downwards.
GGTGGAGAGGTCAGCTACTACACGTAGTAGCCATATGGATCTGGTTGCCGGTAAGGGTATTGTCACCTTGGTGGTGGCATCCCCCATGACTGTGGGTATTTCCATTGTTGGTGTTACTCCATAGGTTGTGGTGGAGTTCCACTTGGATAATACGTTAATGGTTGGTGGAACTACCTCGGGTTACCTTGGGGATAAGGTAACCTTTAGGGTGCTTGTCGTTTGTTAAGTCGCGGGTTAAGTGCATACAACCCAGACTTTTGTAGAGGTGAGATTATTGGACAACATCCTTTAGGATGGTCATATTGGCATATTTCACATCCACCGTCATTGTTTGTATCAGAATCCACAACCTCTTCGATGATAGCCATTTTACCCTTACCTTTGTTACATGCGTGGTCCAAATCCCTCTTCTTCTTTTTATCATAGTCACTACCTCGCTCCTTAGACTCCTCTATGATTTTGAGAACGGTTTCAAATCTATTGTCTAAGGAGTCCCACATTTGGTCTACCTTCGCTGACACTTCTGTTGTTAATTTTTGTAGCGGCAAGGTTTTCCTATGCACCATCTCTTCGAGTGGTGACTCTTCCTCCTCATAGAATCTCACTTCCCTTTTTCGAAGGGAAGGATCGCAGTTGTATTCTTCCACACTTTCTCTCTTACATAGCTCTCCTTCTTCCGTAGCTACTTGCTCCAGCAATCTATGGACCTGATGGGACCTAAGCTCTGATAATCTTCCTTGGGCATATGTTCCAAGGGTTCTACTAGTTTCATGCCTAAGTCCATCTACAAGGTGGCGTAGTTGATCTCATTGTGCATAATCATGGCCCGGAAAATGATGTGAAAGTGCATAATAACACCCCATGGTAGCATCCAAGGATACTTGGTTTCCCTGCTTCCATCCTTGGATTTGCTTTTGCAGGTTGGACACTCGGGAGTACGTTTGATATTTATCATTAAACAATTCTATCATCGTACTCCACCTCCTAATGGTTTCCGGTTCTAAGGACTGGTACCAGCTTTCTTCTTCTTTTACCAGTGTCCTTGGGAACAATTTTAGCTTTTGCCACTCATGTTCAATGTTCTGCAAGGCACATGCATCGTGAAATGCTCATAAGTGGTTTTGAGGATCAGTGTTGTATCCCCTCTCAAATCGTGGGATGTTATTCATATCCAACCTCTTGATCCTGCTATCTTTTTGGTGCCTTGTAGGAATTCTAATGACCTCCATGATGTCTAACATGCTTCGGGTTGCAAGTAGGTGTTCTTCATTGTCATTTCGTTCATAGCGTTTGTGATGTCTACGCGATTTCCTACTTTTCCTTCTTTCATGCCTTGATTCTTTTGAGTGCCCTCATCCTCACTCTCGACTCTCTCGTTGAGGTTTCTCACTCTGTTTACCCTTATCCTCACAGTTAGGCTCCTTATGACTGCATCCTGATATAGAAGGAGAGGGTGAATATGATGATGAAGTGGAAGAAGAAGGAGAACCATTACCATGACGATGTTCCCTACCTTCTCTTCGGTGGTCCCAGCTCTGATCGTGATTATGATCAGAATGCCCATCCTTGTCATGTGTTTGTGTTCCCTCATTGAACACCTGGTGTTCATGGGGATCAAAACCAGGGTTGTGAATCATGGAGCGTAGGTTCTGATACACCACCTCCTAACCATTGTTAGGAGGGGGAACATCGTTTTGTGGAGAACCTATGAAAACAAGTTCACCACCCTCAATTTCGTTTAAGACGAGTGGAGCGTTATGGGGTCTTTTGCCCTTCAACGATGTATAGTATCTCTCCTATTGCAAATTCTGTTGACGTTGCACCTCTATGGGATGGTAGTCCCTTGTGTCAAAACTACATGCAACGTATTCCGCATATAACTGTAACATGTCGATTCGTGCGAGAGAGCACGAAGGAGCATGTTGGGAATTGCTCAGTCTAGAGGCAACACTATGTTACCCTCCAAGTCTCTCCAACGTAATTGTTCATCTTGATGGAGAATAAAGGTAAAGTCAGGTACATACTCATTGTGATGAACATATACGACACGAAATTTTTGAGTAACTGGTGAATATGGGTTACTTGTGTTGTACCGCCGACTGTCTCTTGTGTTGGTCCTAGGCGGTGAAATGCTTTTGTGTGAAGAAGAAGACATCTTTGTTTTATTTGGTGTGTTGCTTATCATTATCTTATTTTCTTTTGATCAACCCTAAGGGTTCATTCTAGCTTCCCAACGATGTGGATGATTTCCTATGTTCTACGTAGCGCACAAACAACTAAGTCCTCAGCAACGACACCAATGATGAGTGGCAAGGTACCCCTACACTCAACCATACAAATATGAGCGTCTCACGTGCAATCCAGTCGAATTTCAAGGACTAAGTGCTTACGCACCCAAATGGAACAGTTAAGGTTANACCAATGCAACGTTGCTGGGATTACCAAACGCTACTTATTACTAGGTTACCAAGTGTTACACACATGCTCGAAACGTTCATACTTCGTGCACTTAACTATGAGAGTTTAGGGTTGAGAGAGATTTAATTATCTAGGAAAGAATTTAAAAATTTAGCAATAATTAAATCCTATTTATCTTAGTCCACATGCTACAAGGTTTATCAGAAAGTTTGTCTTTATTTCCATACACAAATGTGTGCTCAGGTACAATTTACTCGAATAAAGATCCGTTCACTTTGAGACTCCTACTGCGGGCACATGGAAATTATTCTAACTCTGGAATGGGAAAACTGTTATAGTTTGGCTAAGGTCTAGATCTAGATGGAGAAACAAGGGAAAGTCACCTCTTATTTATAGAACTAGCGATAGGCTACGATATCGTGTACGCAATATCACAGGGGCTGACACGATATCGTGGATGCAATATTGCGTATGTGATATCGGGGCTCATCAATAGGCTAGGATGCTATGTCATAAATACAATGTTGCAATTATGATAAATACCTATAAATATGAATTCCCTTTGTGTTTATGAACCACCATTTGGTAAATAGTATAGTCGAACTTTTGTAGTTTTATTTCATAATCTTAGCAAATAGTTAGTGAGTGCCCATAGTGTGGATTTGAATTAATTGTACGACATCTTATTTGAATGGCATTATACCTAGACACATTCTATGAATAGTAATAAGATTAAGATTTATTCATATTCATTGTATCACTTTGACTTAGAATACATTTACTTTCAATGTAATTTACTTTCTATGTATTTAGTTAATATTTACATTTTCATGCACGTTAATTAATTGGTGGAATGAGTGTGACTAGTTTCAAGCATAAACACATATTCACTTGGTAATCCAAGTAGTGTTATTGCTTGGTTTGCTTAGTAGCATAACACTAGAAAATCCCATCAGTGGGTACATGAGTTTAGGATGTGTACAACAAGCTAGGAACAAATACTCATTATCCTAGGATAGTTTAGAATTTTATTTTATTGTTAATTAGATTAAATAATTAATTTCTATGTTATTGATTAATTTAGTTCAAGGCTCCAACAACATCATAATCATATGCCTCATTTTGGACTAAACGATATATGACAAAGCTACCACTAGTCCAAGTGAAAAGACAATGACCTACAGTTGATGCTTAACAATCTAGATGCCACACTAGTTCCATCCATAGAATTTGACTAGATTGCATGTGAACACTTATGATTTGTATGGCTGGGTGTAGGGGATACCCATCACTTATCATTGGCATTGTTGCTGAGGATGGTGCTAGTGATCTAGATTATTTATATTACAAATGATCACTGTAAAATAATTAATGGCTTATCATTTAAGAAAAATTAATATTTTAAGCCACAAACATTATTAAATAAAAACATGTCTTCTTCATATAGGACCTATAGTCCATCACATGATGAGAACATTGGTAGGAGTAATGATAGGATCTATATTGAAGAGAATTGGAGTGAACCACTACAAGTAGGAGTCTCATATGCTCATTCTAACCCTTGTTATCAAAGACTACATTCAACTATTGTAGACAACCCTAGGGAGAATGGAACAAGTCCTATAACAAGGAGGACCTCAAGGCCTAGGACCTCCTCTAAACATAGAAGAGATGAATCAAGGAACCATAGGGGAAAATATAGAAGCCATAGTGATTCTCCTAGTTCACCATCTTCCTCTTCATCTTTAATGTCTAGTTTTGATGAAGATGAACATAGATACGAAGATAGAGCTTTACTAAGGGGTCAAGATGAAGATAGAAAAGGGACCATAGGGGAAAATATAGAAGCCATAGTGATTCTCCTAGTTCACCATCTTCCTCTTCATCTTTAATGTCTAGTTTTGATGAAGATGAACATAGATACAAAGATAGAGCTTTACTAAGGGGTCAAGATGAAGATAGAAATAGATATCAACAACAAGATACGAGATATCAAATCATGCATAGACAAGGTTATCATAATCAGATAAATAGAAATAGAGTTTATCACCATGATATGTCTAATGATGATAAATCCTTGTTGGCTACTAGAAGCATGATATAAATCATGAAGGTAATTAGAATACCTCACAAGCATCAAAGAGAAAGCTACATAAAATGGATTGATATGAATAACATTCCTAAATTTGAGGGAGGCTATAATTTTGATTCACAACATCATTTACAAGCCTTCCATGATTCTTGTGCCTTGTAAAATATCAAAAGTAAGTGACAAAAGCTTAGGCTCTTCCCTAGGACACTAATAAGAGAAGTTAAAAATTGGTACAAATCATTGGGAGCAAATTCAATCCATCAGTGATCCACAATGCTTGAGCTCTTCAATGCGAAATACCAAACCTATTCAATAGTGTCCAATCTAACAAAAAAAATCCAAGGGTGGAAGCAAGAAAACCATGAATCCCTAGATGTAGCTTTGGGTAGATAGTACTCTCTTCTACATAGATGCCCAAGCCATAGATTTTGTCAAAAAAGTGAAGCTTTTTCACATCATAGATGGACTTTGTAACAAAATAAGGAAGACCCTTGGGATTTATTCCCAAGGAAAATTATCAGAGTTGAGAGCTCATCAAATACAAAGGCTAATTGAATAAGTGGCAAAAGAAGAAGGAGAACTATGTAAAAGGGAGAGTCTAGAGAAATATAACTGAGATCCAACTCTTCACAACAAAGAGATCCATATTTATAATCAAGAAAAAAAGGTAGCTCTCAACAAGTTAATCTCACTCAAAACCTTGCTAATATAAAAGTCTATTGCTGAGGTTAAAGCAAGGGTAGATAAGATGTGGATGTTGATGAATGAAAAAGTTACAAACAACTTGAAAATCATAAAGGAGAAGGTAAAGCAAATAGGATCAAGTGGTAAAAACAAGAAGAGGAAAAAGAACAATGAAATAGGTAAGGACACTTATCAGCAAAAGGGAAAATAGCTATAGTAAAAGATGATGCAAACTCAAATACAAAAAAGAAGGATGGATGTAACATCTATCAATATGAACATTCAAAGGGCTATTGTGCAGTTTTATTACATCTACAAGAGTTTGGAACTTTTGCTTTAAATCCCAAGTTCATAGAAAAAAATGCCTAGAAGATTGCCTTACCCATAAGGTAATTATAAATAGTCCTACAACCAACAATGGTATCCCAATGGGACTTCTTATCAACCTCAAGGCTAGTATCAACTATAATGGCAAAACCCATAGTTGTGGGGGATGCCATCAATAAACCAACAATACCCCTATTGCCAACTAGATCCTTATGGATATTATGTTCAACAACCTGTTTCTCCTAATGGTTCTATTTCCCATGCCTTAATTCCTTACTACTACTCTCCTGAATATCATCGACTCACAACATCTCCTATGGGATCACCATCCTATGCCTCTTATCATCTATCACATTTTCAATAGTCTCATACTTCCCTCAAATATAAGTCACCATCAACAATGCAGGAAGAATTCGCATACAACCTTAACAGAAGAATGTCACTTACACTGTAAACATACAAGTGAATGATAATGTTAGTAGATCTGAGCATAAGTCTTGGAAACATCTTTTCTTTAGGATAGTTTCCACATAGCTAAATAAAACTAGTAGACTTACTAGCTCATCAAGACTAGCGTAGGGCCAATTTGGTGCAACACCCTTCCTTACAAAAAAATGCCTTCTAATCCTATGCAAAATCCAACAACCATTATCACTCCAACAAAAACCATAAAATATGAACCTATCACTATGGAGAGACAGAAAATTCCATGCATTACTAATAATGATAAGGGATGTAGTTGTACGGTGAAAGTTGAAAGTATTAGCATGATCTTTATACCAACCTACAACAAACTTGAGGAATAAGTGTGTGTGCAAAACCAAGTCTACAAAATAGCCACTAAACTAAAAGACACCCAAAGGCTCAAGAATGAGAATACCAAACCATTCAAAAGATGCATGGAAACATCCAACCCACTTATCAGTTCTAGTCCTAAGAAAATGAATCAAACAAAGAAATAGAAGAAAACATCTTACACTTTAACTATACACCAAAAGAAGATGTTAAACAAGGAGACCTAAGAACTAAAATAGGAAATCAAAAAGGAAACATATATGGACCTTCTAAAAAGAAAATAACTTTTAGTTGAGTAGAATATATGTCTCAAAATGATTGAAGCCTGATTATCATCAAAGTTAAATGCACTAAAAAGTGAAAACTTAAAACACTAAAGATGATAAATGGAAAAATTATGGTGTATAATCAAGGGAATGTGTGGTCCATTTTTTGAATACTCATCCATGATTTTAGTTGTAGGGGAGATTCCCCATCTCAAATCAAGAACTAATAAGTGCATTTTGACTCTTTGTTTTACAATTTTTTATCATTTTCTAATTTCTTTAAAATTTTCCAATTCTTAATATATTTTCCATTTCTTCTTATTTTTTTTTTATAATTTTTTCTTTTATTAAATCATTTCCTTTTTGTTTTTTTATTGGTTATTATACTTTTGTTAATAATGATTTTGCCTATTAGGGTGTAGAAGTCAACACTATGTGTTGGATCTTTGTTCTATGCTATCAAGATGATTGGGTAAATAATTGTGTAATGCAATGAGACCACATCATCCATTCCTCCAATTTATTTAAATAAAATGTCTTCATCATGAAATCAATATGGTTCTTCTCACATGAAATTAAAACTAACTAATGATCATTGTGCCTTGAAGAAAAGGAGAAAGATCAAGTGGGAATGAAAAAGGATGTGACCTCAAGGGGATTTGTTGGGTTCTCTTCTTGACTTCCTTCTTGTAGCCTATGACTCCTAATAGAACATATCATCACTTCTCCTCTAGACCATAAAAGGAAGTATGTGTTTGTAACATGTGGTTTCCATTCAGCAATAATAATAATAATAATCATAACAAAAATAAAAATAAACACATTCCTTTGAAGATATCTTGGGATACAAGCACTAGTTTTAGGGTTGGAAAGACATGTTACCCATGCCTGAAGGCACCTCTCTAAATAAGGCCCAAATTTTCTCCTTAATAATGTCTAAAACTACTTCCTTCATATCTTTTCTTCTCTTTTTTAAAGTGATGCTCATTCTCTATGGTTGTTGTAGACTCATGATGATAAGCAAGAATGGGCACATCAATGCAAGGCCACTATTAATGGTATGGACTTGGTCTGAAACTTGGATGGATAGGTATAATGGTCATCTTAATCACACTTGATATAAGAACCTATTGTAGACATGACAAGATGCCTTACGTCCCAATCTCTACAATCCCTTCTTGTCTTATTATTCACCTCACTGCTACATGCAATTACGTACTTAATGGTTTTATATAATATAGTGAAGGATTCTAACCAAGGCAGGTATGTGTTGTTTGAAATAAAGGCATGATCTACATGTAACTTCTAAGGTACCCATGAACATCTATAGAAGTGGTTATGTAAGAGTATTGTGGTAGGAGCCTACCTTGGGGAGGACCNGATTTTGCAACTACTTCTCATCAATTTCAATTATCTTTAATGATTTTATATTAAAATTTCCTCTAAATTTAAAATTTCTTGGTCATTCTTGGAACCACATGTTTTTCAATATTCCAATGCATTTGTAATATCTTGCAAACTAGACTTTTGATTTTATTTGTTTGAAAACTTGTGAGCTTTTGGAGTTAAGCTCATTTATCATGGAGGCTAAGGATGTAATTATTGAAATTTTTTCTAACACCTCATTGTTGAACATTTTGGTAACTAATAGTAAAAATAATCAAAATGACTTAAACAACTTGATGATTTTAGTTACCTCATAGCCTTGGGAACATTATTTCGTCATTACTTGAAGCCTAAATGCTAATTTTTTTTGAATTTTGTGCTAACTACGGATCCAAGAAGGGTTAATCATTAAGGAAAAAAATTACCAAAAATGATGTTGATTCTTTAGTGATTGTAGATGACGTTGAAAGGAATACCTAAGGTTGAAGGTCTTTGACAAGGTAAGGAAAAGAAGCCAAAAGGAGGATAGAGGAGGATATGTCATGGTTGAACAACATACATAATAATTAAAGCTCAACCATCACATGTTTGCTAGACCCATGGAACAATGAGGAGAAATTTCAATCCATCCTTTAAAAAGTTATGCATAAAAGAGAAGCACTAACACAACAATCCAATATGAAAATTCCTCATTAGTGGATTTATAAAGACTTCTACAATTGTGTAAACCTTGATGTCTTTCTAGTGTTTTTTATCAACTTGTAATACATCCACTTCAATAAATTTCATAATGTGGCACTCATACATGTCATATCAATCATTTTTAGTCATGGTCACCCCACATTTTTGTAATGAACTTTGTCCCTCCTATAGAACTCGAGGATGAATTTTTGATGAGTCATGGGGATATGATAAAGCATGAAAATTCTACTATTGGCTAATATATCACATCTATGATATAGTATTTTAGATACTATATCACATTTGTGATGTAGCATCACTTACCACATAACATCTACTATGTAGCATTTGGTGCATCACATTTGCTATATCATAGGCTAGGATGTTATGTCATAAATGCAATATCACAGTTACAATAAATGCCTATAAATATGAGTCACTTATCATGTTTATGATCCACTATTTGATCAATAGTGTAGCCAAACTCTTGTAGTTTTATTTCGTAATCTTAGCAAATAGTCAGTGAGTGCCCATAATGTGGATTTGAGTCAATTATATGGTATCTTTCTAGAGTGGCATTGTACCTGGACACATTCTATGAACCATAATAAGATTGAGATTGATTCATATTTATTGTAATACTTTAACTTAGAATAGATTTACTTTCTATGTACTTAGTTAATATTTACATTTTCATGCACATTAATCAATTGGTAGAATGAGCATGACTAGTTTTGAGCATAAACACATATTCACTTAGTAATCCTAGCAATGTTATTACTTGGCTCACCTAGTAGCATAATACTTAGTAATCCCAGTAGTGGGTATGTGAGTTTAGGACATGTACAACAAGCTGGGAACATATACTCATCGTCCTTAGGATAGTTTAGAATTTTATTTCATTATTAATTAGATTTAATAATTAATTTCTATGTTATCATTATCATATGCTTGACTTTGAACTAAACCTATAATCATGCTTAATAATCTAGATACCACACTAGTTGCATCCACAAAATTCGATCGGATTACACATGAACACTTGTGATATAGTAAATTCGATATCATAGATACCATATATTAGTCAACAGTATAATTTTTATGCTTTATCACTAACCATCTAAAGTATTTGTGAATGAACTAATATAATTTATTACTTTCATGGTTCATCTAATACTTGTCAAATAAACTTCTTTTAAAACATACTAATGAAGGGCTTGTAACACATACATTCTATCTCTAAATTTCAACATATCCAAACTATCAACTAAGAAGAACATGTCTTTTATTTGCATCTTCTTGTGATATTCTATTTTTAAATAATCCTCATGTGTGACTCATGTAGGATACATTAGAAGAATTATAGAGGAATATAATGATGTCTCAAGTATGACTTAAACTGACAACCTCTTGATTAACAAGGCAATAAGCTAACCACTTAAGCTACCTACCAATAGCACAAGTTATAAATTTTTGATGCATGTTAGTGAGTTATAACCTAGTACTCCTAGGGCTCTTAGGTACTTTGCATAAAATAAAATAAAATAAGGATTATGATTGGTCTATTATAAAAGATAAGGGTAATTAAGATTTAACTTCTAATTAAATCATAATCATTGTATCTATGGCTTTGATTTATAAATACCTCAAACCACAGTTACATTTTCCCACATTTAGTATCAAATTAAGAAGCCATTAAAAAATTTCTCTTTGTAGATATATTAATAAAGGTGTGAGTCATCTTCTTTCTAAGAATGGAGATCTTTAAGATATTGATTATTGGAGACCTATTACTTGTTGACCTTTTGGTATGTCAAAACCTTGGAAAATGGAGAATGTGAAAAATTTTCTTGGAGTCTTGTAGGACTTGGAAAGACAAGAACAAGATGATAGAAGTATTATGAGATTGGGACAAGAGCTTAGATGGTATCAATTAGAGATTAGAACAAAGAGCAAGTTGAGATGAAAATGAGAGCTGAGTTGTCAATCTAAGGTGATAAAGTCTCAACCAAGATCACAAGAGTTTAAAGAAATCATAATGATGAATAAGCCTAGAAGCCGAAAGAAAGTGTTTTCGTATATGCCCAAGCATCCCAAAAGATCAATAGACATCCCAATGATAGAGCTAAAGTTTTAGGCCAAACATCTCATAAAAATAGTAAACATCCCAATTGTTCTTGAGATGTCCTAGCTAGGATGTCCCAAGTAAGACATCCCAATTTTCAATGGGATGTCCCACCTACAAGCAACAAGAAATTAGTAAGACATCCCAAGCTCGAATGAGACATCCCAACTAGATGTTTTTTAGGCATTGCATGAATCCTAACAATTATTTGACAAGCACAAAGGCTATAAAAGAAATAATATCTTTGGAAAAATGACAAGCACTATTCAGTAGAATATTCCATCATTATTAACATCAAGTAAAATTTTTTTGTACTTCAATTCTCTATCTTTTATGTTTTGTTATGTGAGACTCTCAAAGCAAGGAATTTGTAAACAGTAGTTACATACTCTTCTTAATTCTATTTCTCCCTTTATAAGCCCTATGGAATTGATGTGTGTCTTGCAAGAAGGCACCCATTGCGCTTGTTGGGACCTTGTGAGGTTAAGTGTGTTTCTTGAGAGAAAACACTCCATGCAGAGCTCATTTCATTGTAAAGGTTATGGAATCCTTGAAACCACATATCGAGCTTGTTGGAACCTTGCAGGGTTGAGTGTGTTTCTTGAGAGAAAAAAATTCATGCAAAGCTAAAAATTTGTAAAGGTTATGATGTTCTTTAAACCACATTTTTTAAGCAACAAAGTTAGAAGATATGCGAGGATTCTACCCTCCAAGTGTGGAAGTACCCAAGTTGGAAAACCATGTAAAATTGTGTGGAGTTTTGGTTGTCTTGGTTGCTCGAACTGGGGAACTTATTCAAACCCCATTCTAAGTTCTTGGTTCTCATTACTCTTAACAACACTTGTAAAATTTTAGCTAAATGCAAGGCTTGTTAGATTTTGAAAGTTATAGAAGATATCATTAGACCTAAGTAAACAAAATTTTGTTAGAGGTACATGATGAGCGGTGAGAGACCCCTACATCCAATTATATAAATCACAAATGTTCCTATCCAGTTAGGTTGAATATGGTGGATGGTACTAGTGTGGTATCTAAATCATTAAGTGTTGATTATAGGTCACTGTCTCCCCACTTGGACTAGTGGTAGCTATATCATGTATGGTTTAGTCCAAAGTGAAGCATATGATTATGATGTTGTTGGGGCCTCAAAATAAAAATTAACATAAAAATTGAAGTTGATAACATAAAAATTAATTGTTTAATCTAATTTAATAATGAAATTAATTCTTGAACTAGCCTAAGAGTGATGATTTTCCATTCCTAGCTTGTTGTACATGTCCTAAACTCACATACCCACTACTGAGATTACCAAGTATTATGTTACTAGGAAAACCAAACAATAACACTATTACGATTACCAAGCAAATATGTTTTTATGCTCACAACTAGTCATGCTCATTTTCCCAATTGATTAATGTACATAAAAATATAAATATTAACTAAATGCATAGAAAGTAAATTTCATTGAAAGTAAATCTGTTCTTAGTCAAAATGTTACAATGAATATAAATTAATCTTGATCATATTAGTAGTCATGGATTGTGTCAAATCATTAAACTTAGGTCTATGCTTGAGCTTCTTCAACTTTCTATTGGTCTTGTTACCTCTAAACTCATCTTGGAATGCATCCTAACCCTTATTGGAGGTATCTTTAATAATGATTTTGGTCCCTATGAAGCTTGCCAACTTGTACAAATTATCATCTTAGCAAAGACATCTTGCTTTTTATCCTTTGTAAGTTTCTTTCTCTACTCTCTTATCATTTGTTGGAGATTTGGAGGCAAGGTATAACTCACTTTAACATAAGATCGAACTTCATGAATTTGAAGAGTGGATTTAATCAAGTGGAACTAATAAGTAAATTTTTGAGACCTATTAAAAATAAGGGAATACTTTGAAATATCTTTAGTGATCATGGAATTTCAAACAAGGGTTTGATATCCTTGTTAGGGTTACATAATTAAAAGCTTCAAAATAAGATTCGGGATAGCATAGGACTTAACAAAGATGGATCTTGTATGTAAGGCTAATTAATAAAGTTTACATTTACTATTGGAGATTAACATGGACTATGTTCTTGTCACTAATAACTATTGGGTGATGATGCCAACATGGGAGTTTGAACTAATTTTTAAAAGAAGTCATTGGATGACATGCTAAATACTAAGCTGGGTAGTAGACTTAGGTTTTATTATTATTATTATTGATGAGTTACTACCAAGTGATAATGAGTATGTTACATTTTGGATATTTCTATAAACAATCATTAGAGATCACACCATATGATTTTAGACAACATGGGATGAACTATGTTATTGCACATTTGATGAGTGGTGAGGAACCCCTACACTCAACCATACGAATACGAGCGTTACACGCATGATCCAGTCGAACTCTGTAGATGGACTAGTTGTGGCATCTAGAAAGTTAGCCTTAGGTCGTAGTTCGCTGTCTTTCCACCTAGATTAGTATTAGCTTTGTCATGTATGGTTTAGTTCAGAGTGAGGTGTATGATGGGTTTCTAATCTAATGCTACTCCTGAAGGTAATGGAAAGTAATATTAACTAAGCTAGGAGAGAAGGATGAAAGAATCTAAACTAGCCTAAGTGCAATGAGCATCCGTTCCTTAATCATCCATACATATCCTAAACTTTGTGCACAACTGCCACTAGGATTACCAAGCGTAGATCCTAGGTATGCTACTAGGTTACCAAGTAGTCACACTTAAATGCTCGTGATTAAATCGTACTCATTCCGCATTACTAGGAGATGAGGGTGAAGAGAGATTAATCATATAGGAAAGTAATTAAACATTCAATAGTAATCAAATCCTATTTAGCTTAGTCCACATGCTACAAGGTTTATCAGAAATTTTGTCTTTATTTCCGTATACAAATGTGTGCTTAGGTACAATTTGCCCGAATAAAGATCCGTTCACCTTGAGACTCCTATTACGGGCACATGGAAATTATTCTATCTTTGGAATGGTAAAATGGCAAGAGTTTAGCTAAGATCTAAATCTAGATGATGAAACAATGGAGAGCCACCTCTTATTTATGGAACTGGTGACATGCTGCGATATCACGTACGCGATATCGCAGGTAACGACACGATGTCATGCCCCATCATACCCCCATGATTGAATAAAAACTTGTCCTCGAGTTCCTTACAAAATATTGGGAAGGTATGGGATTATTGACTTGAATGGAACTAATGGTGAATGGGATGACATGTGAACGGATCATCATTACAAAACATGAAAAAACTAGTGTTCATGACAACAAGAGTGAACACTTTGTACATTTGACATCCAGCCTTATTTAGTAGCTAAGAGAGAGAGAGAAAGAAAGAAGTTTGTTTCTGCCAATGCCAAGATTTCATCTTTCGTTGTCTATTTGTAAGCACATCATCAATCCTATTCCTTGCATAACTGTTTCAGCACCTATCCATTCCAAGTGTTCCCTCCAAATCCAACCTGTTGTTATATGATTTCAATCTGCACACACAACATAGTTCTTATATTAGCAAGGGTAAATGAATCATAATGCAATTGATACCTTGCTTCGGTGTAAGGTCCATTGGCTGAGTTGTGATATGGCTGATATGGATCTGGAGATATAATATTGGTGGCTACCTAAGGTGTAGGGGTTAAGGAAAAATCGAAAAAATTGGACTAGGACCCCCATGACTGAGAGCAAACCACCGGTAGCAATAGAATGGAAAAAGATAAGGAATAAGAAAATATGGAGAAAAAGAAATAGTGGCACCAAAAAGAAAATATGGTGATTGCAAAAATGTTCAATGGAAAGAAATTAACTGATGCACCAAATAGGAATGTCAGTGGGTCCTCCCCAAAGCAGGCTCATGTCCTTAATGCCTTGACATTCCCACATTCAAAGAGTCCGTAGGCTCTGGAAATGTCATTTGAAAGCAAGAGTTAAAGTCTTAACCACAAGAGTTTACCAAAAAGAAAATAATGCATCAAAGAAAATATGGACTACTGATACAACCGGTAATGAGGTGAACAATGGAGAGAAATATGGAGAGAAGAGAATGGAATGGGATCCCAAGAATAAGGTGGTGTACAGCCCCTTATGTATTTCATGGTTAATGTGACTTAGTAGATCTCATTCCAAATCTAGCCTCAAACAAACCACATTCAGTGACTTCGCATTAATACACTAAAGAGTCACCACCATTCTGAAAAAATGAGAAAGGAAATAGGAAGTGAGGAAGGGCCTTAGTTAGAGGGAACATTTTTATTTAGTTCCATAACCAGTGTTTGTAGCCCAAATGATTATTTCGTCTGAGGGGTGTGCTTTGAATTCTCACTTTTCCTCTTTTCTCTTCTTCTTCTTCTCTTTTTTTTTGTGTGTGTTTATATGTGAGAACCACACCATGCAAAGACTTTGTTATTTTTATTTTGATTGGCTCAGCTTCCTGAAAATGAAGCAATGTTGAAATGAAAAAGGAAAACTCAAGAAGAAAACATCCAAGCACCCAAGAGAATGGCCAGCACAAATGCATCAAATCCCCTTGAAGTCACATCCTTTTCAATCCTTGAGTCCTTCCTTAGTTTGAGAAATACCTAGTCACCGATTCATTGATAGTTCTTATTATTGAGAAAGGGACTATACATTTCCAAGCCAAGAGAGACCATAGAAACTTGCGAATGTATTGATGAAGTGGACTCATTGCCTATTATATCAAAAGAACCATGCCTTAGTATCAACATTATAACTTAAAGGTAAAAATCAAATATTAGTAATCAATGGAATACAATTCATACCATCATCATGAGCACTTATTAAGTGACAAACTTCACGAAACAAAATAAATAAACACACAAAGAAATGAAAGAGTATAACGATGTTACAAAACAAAAACTGAAAAGACAAAAAGATCAAATAATAAATTAAAAGGTGAAATACTGGAAAACAAAATGTTGAAAAATTAAAGAATCAGGAAAATATTTATTAATTCTGTGTTGTTAGAATGGAGGATACCCCCCATAGCAAAACGGTTGAGCATGACTAGAATTAATAAATGGAAGGTTAGGATCCTTGTATGTTGGAAATATTGGGACCCGGTCATACTTACGCCATTGGGGTTCACACACTTGATTGTAGTGACCATAGTGGGGCAATTTATAAGATGTAGTTTCCAGATAACGAGTTGACTCACTATGATAATTGGGACCGTTAGATGGTATGCAAGGATCAGGATGTCGCCCTCCATGGCTGTATTCATTGGGCCATATGATTGTTGGAGTGTTAAGTGGTGGCCTTGATGAGGTAACATGAGGTGTTGGTTTTGAAGAGGAAGATGCACAATAATGTTGGGTTTGTGCTAAGTTGGTGGATGCGGTGGTTTCTGAACTGTGGTGTCCCTTTCGATGGTCATGTCTAAAGAAGGGATGCTTTCGATGTTGTGAAGGACCTCCATTGCTATTGGGAGTAGCAGCACAAGTAACGTTTGCAGGTTGGTGTTGTGGTGAAAAATTTCCTGGCATAGCTGGCGGTGATGTAGGAGGAGGTGAAGTATGAGAATATTGAGGTTGAGGATAAGTGTAATAAGTGTAAGGCACATGAGGTGGTGATCTTGTTGGAGAGGACATGGGTGGATAGGACTCGGGAGAATGATAACGATGAGGTGAGGTAGAGGATGCTAAGCTTGTTGGAGAAATAGGGTGTTGAACATAATAATAAGCATTTGGCATTGGGACATATGAAGGGTATGGTCCAGTTGGTGATGGCCTCCCCCATGATTGAGGTTTTTGCCACTGTGGTTGAACCTGATATTTCTGTACGAAATCTGGATGTAACATTCCTCCCCAATGCTCATGTAAATGTGACAAGACTGGGAATTGACCTTTGGGGTGATCATACAGACAGAAATTACATTGATATGTGAAATTGGCAATTGAGTTCTTATTCTTATTATCTTCTACCCTTTGTTTCAATTGTTGCATGGTGTTCTATCCTATTTCTCGATTTAGCATAACTCTTCCTCTAATAATGTTGGCATATTCTCCGCATCTTTTATGTACCCTATCCATCATCTTATTGATCTTTGCTTCAATTTCATCCAGTGATTGTAGGATTTGCAAAGATGATTCCACCTCCTTGAAGTGAGTGGATTTCTCCTCTTTATGATCATGGATCCTTGTTAATTTGAGATTTTGGTCCTGTTGAGAACTTTCAACATTCTCCCATTTGGCTAGTTCTCCTTCTTATTTTGCCACCTACTTAATAAGCTCTTGAAGTTGATGGGTTCATAGCTCATATAGTTGACCTCAAGCGTACATCCCTAGGGTCTCCCTTGTTTCATTATGAAGCCCATCTATGACATGGTACATTAGCCTCTCCTCGGAGAACCCATGGCCTCGGCAGTTGTTTAATAGTGCATGATATCTTTCTAAGACCATGTCCAAGGGTTCATGCTACACTTGTTTCCATTCTTGGATTTGTCTCCTCAAGGCTGACACTCTCACATAGGTTTGATATCTTTCATTAAAAAGGTCTACCATTATTAGCCAATGTCATATTGAATTTGGTTTTAACAATCTATACCATACTTTTGCTTGGCCCACGAGTGTCATAGGAAAGAGCTTAAGTTTTTGCCACCCATTATCAATGTTGTTCCATGTACAAGCATCATAGAAGGCTTGTAAATGATGTTGTAGATCTAAATCATAGCCTCCTGAGAAATTAGGAAAGTTGGTTAAATCGAGCCTAGGTAGACGTCTCTCCTTACGATGCCTACGTGAGATTTGAACAGCCTCTTGTATTGGCGTTAGGCTCTTAGTAGCCAGTAGAGCTTCATCATCACTAAGTAGGTTGTGAGTTTGTGAGTTGGGATGATGTTGCCTTTGTTTATGTTGGCATTCTTGATTTTCTTTGTGAGCTCGATTTTTAGTTCTACGTCGATCCCTTGAAAGATAGTCATCCATGTCACAATCTAACGTTGAAGGAGTAGAGGAAGAGAAGGAACTGTAAAACTCGTTATGACTTTTGTAAGTCTTCCAATCATCCCCAAGTAAATTCTTGTTCGTTATTGAGAAGGTCCTAGGCCTTTCAGGCCTCCTCGTTCCATGGGATGTCTCATCCTGACTAGAGGTGTCAGAGTTGGATGACAAGAGTCTTTGAGTATCGTTGGATTGTTCATAAATGTAGGGGACTCATACATAAGGTTGAGTACTCCAATCTTCATTGTCATCTAATTCGTTGGTTCTCCAATGAACTGCCTCATTCGGTGTGGCATTATTATCATCTTGTAGGAGAGGCATGATTGTAAAATTGTTGTGAATTTATATGTGACTTTCTATAGTGATTTCTTTCTAAAAGATATATCATTAATTCTTGTACAGTGACCTTGTATGATATAACTAATCTAGATAACTAGCACCGTTCTCGGCAATGATGCCAATTATGAGTGGCAAGGAACCCCTACACTCAACCATACGAATATGAGTGTTACACACGCGATCCGGTCGAACTCCGCAGATGAACTAGTTATGGCATCTAGATAGTTTGCCTTAGGTCACAGTTTGCTGTCTTCCCACCTGGATTAGTATTAGCTTTGTCACATATGGTTTAGTCCAGAGTGAGGTGTATGATGGGCTTCTAATCTAATGCTACTCCTGAAGGCAATGGAAATTAATATTAACTAAGCTAGGAGAGAAGGGTGAAAGAATCTAAACTAGCCTAAGTGCGATGAGCATCCATTCCTTAATCATCTGTACACATCCTAAACTTTGTGCACAACTGCCACTGGGATTACCAAGTGCAGATCCTAGGTATGCTACTGGGTTACCAAGTAGTCACACTTAAATGCTCGTGATTAAGTCGTACTCATTCCACATTACTAGGAGATAAGGGTGAAGAGAGATAATCATCTAGGAAAGAAATTAAAAATTCAACAGTAATCAAATCCTATTTAGCTTAGTCCACATGCTGCAAGGTTTATCAGAAAGTTCATCTTTATTATCGTATACAAATGTGTGCTCAGGTGCAATTTTCCCGAATAAAGATTCGTTCACCTTGAGACTCCTACTACAGGCACATGGAAATTATTCTATCTCTAGAATGGTAAAATGACAAGAGTTTAGCTAAGGCCTAAATCTAGATGATGAAACAAGGGAGAGCTGCCTCTTATTTATAGAACTAGCGATGGGCTGCGATATCGCGTACGCGATATCGCAGGGAACGAACCGATATTGCGACCTATGTGATATTGCATCCCATCAACATTTCTTGAGTAGCATCAATTAAAAAGCCCCACTCTACTTTATTACAAGTTTCTTTGCATCAATTAAAAAGTCATACTTTGCTTCTTCGTATCTACCATTGTCACAACACATCACTCTTAGTGACATTAAGTGGTACACTTTGACTCCCTTCTTCAGCTTAGCCACTATTGCAAAAGATTCTAATAGCGATTAGTGGTGATGGCATTGTCTTATTATCATTACAGGTTACTAGAATTCATTTCAAATGATTACTTCAAACTTGCAATCACAAACACATAATTCTTGGTCCAATTAAAGAACAATTTGATTTTAATTAATTTGAGACTTGGAAATTAGTATTGCTTGACAACAAAAACATGGATCCATAAAAAGTTTTAACATGCAAACATAATTGGTAAAGCTTACATCAATTCATTATGGATCCATACCTAACTCAACACAAATGTGTATTTCAATTAAGAAATCTAAATAAACTTTCAAATCTCTAAAGGAACTAGATATAGCAAATGAATATAAAAAGAAAAGGCCTAACCATTTTGGGGATGTCTTCTTAGGTTTTCATCCTTATAACCAGTCCTAAAAACTCTTACCTCTAGGGTAGGAAATCAAACATTCCATGAAAAAATTAACATTGGGTAGAGGAGGAGGAAGCCCTTGTCCTGCCAATAGAATTACCATTATCAAAAGATATTATCTACATATCTTAACCAATAGCTGCAAATGAATTATTAGCAGTTAAAATATCTTGAAAATGTTATGCATTTTGAAGATTTGGCATGTAATTGCTAATAGATAGACTTCATCAATGTTTTTTGTTATGAAGAACCATTTAAAAATCATCTAAATCAACAATAGGCTTTAGTGAAACTTAAGAAACATATATTTATTTCCCCTTAGTCATTAAAGAACTTCTTAAAACTGATTTCATCAAAACCTTTGTTAAAGATACAATCTATCCAACAATAGTAAAAGAAAGGAATGGGCTAATTGTTGAAATGTTAGTAGAAGAAATTATTGCACGATTTGTAGCATTTCTAGAAAAAACCTTAGCATGATTTATAACATTTGTAGAAGAAACCTTAGTAGCATTTACAGTAGCTTGTTGCTGACATGCTTGCATTGCCTTTTTTTGTAACATAAATGGACATGAATCAAACATGTGACCCTCTTAATAACAATAGTGACATGATTTTGAAAGATTGTAATAAACAAACTTTTGCACATAATCGATTTTACCAGCATGCAAAATAATTTCTTACTTAAGAAAATCAAGATCCACTTCAATCATATATCGATTTGTAATAAGAAAAATACTCACAAATTGTTCAAGAAGAATATTCTTGAAGAAGGGAAGAATGTCACATCCCAGATTTTCTCTTAAGATTTTAAATGGAAATCATTTTTTATATCTTATGTCTTTTTTTCATTGTTGACTTCTTATAGCCTTTGTTTTTTTAATTATATTGTCTTCTTTATACTTTAAATTATGAATTCAATTCCTAATCTTTTAACAATTTCACTTACTTCTAGCCTTCATGGTCTAGCCTTTATGACTTAATTATGATGAGAAGAACAACTTTTGAAAATGAATTATTAATCGTGAAAATTAATTTGAGGATAGCATTAATTTTCATTAAGCCTTTCTAAATATTTTTTAGAATAATGATAGTCTATTTTTCCATTTTAACTTTAGGATTGCCTATAAGATAATTATTACGAATGGCCTTATTCATAATAGTTATCTCAAAGAGAATTATCTAGAAAAATCCTAGTTATAAAAAGAATTCAAAATTTTTAATGGTATCTAATACATTAAGTTCTTTCTATCTTTGTTTCTCTTTAATATCCACTTTGTGGAGTTAAAGACTTATTTCCACATGTTTTGTTATGATTAACCTATTACACAACATGCTTGAAATTGAACTTCTAAAATTTGTAATAACTTTCAAATAAGCATTAATGATATCATTTTTAGGTATCAACCTAGTTTATCTACTTTTTTGTTGCATTTGAAGGTATATTTGGCTTCTTGTTCTTTATTCAATTTGAAAGCTCTATTTTGTAGTCATTTTCCAATAGCATATACATAACTATAAACTTTTAATATGAGTTAAACATTAAATTTTAAAAAATATTAGATATCAACTATAGCTTTTAGTAGAAAAACTTTTAAGGAAGTATAAAAAATTAATTTATCCCTTAAATTATAAATTTCTTTGGGAGGAAGAGGTGTTGAAACCTGAAAGAATGATTATAAGTACTCCTTAAGACATATAACCAACATAATACTTTAGAAGAATTATAGAGGAATATAATGATGCCTAAAGTTAGAATAGCTATTACTTTCTATTACAATTTATCCCTTGTGTTAGACTTTTAGAAGTCTTTTCTTTAAAATTATATTAGTCTTTATCTCTTTCTAAAAGAGTTATGAGTAAGAAGTGAAAACCCATCAAGGTACTTTAGAACAAGGATAGTGGTAAGGTTGTGCCTCAACAAACCCTAAATGATCCAATTCTCCACTCTTCTAATCCAGGTTATCTTGGAACATAAGAACATAATGAAATAGACAAATTATCTATATATTAATCAATTATTAAATAGAGAGATACATTATCAATAAGGAGTAAAGCTCAACTCGACTCTTCCAAGATCTTAGAGAGCACACATGTTCCCTTTCAATTTCTAAAATGCAATTCATACTTTGAGTACACAAGTTCAAGATAAGATAACACTCATAGGAGACTTTTGACCTTCCCTTTGGGTACTCTCTCCTTTAAGTACTCTCAATCATACCTCTTAATTCTTTTGTCCCTCTTTTGAACTTTCTTGCCTTCCTTTAAGCTCTCTTAGATTCTCTTGCCTTTGCTTATGATGTTTGACATCCTTTTATAGTTGCTAGAGGGACCCTTAACATTCTCTAACCATTGGTCTTCCATTTAATGATACTATTATTGTGAGCTTATTATTGTTGGTCTTCCATTTTCTAATATTATTGTGAGTATTTTGGATTTTCACTCATTTTTGAGAATTTTTTTGTGGGTATCATATTTGTTGCTTTGAGTCTTTGATTTTAGGCTTATGGAAGCTATGGCTCCTAAGAAGAAGACTACCTAAAAGCTTGGATGAGAGCTTGAAGAGCTCAAGAATTCTTTCAATGGTTTTATGGTTGAAATGCAAGAGGTTACTTCCAAGTTTTTGTATAGAAGACACTAAGATTTTGAAGAGGTTTCAAGAAGACATGAAATGAAGATTAAACAGAAAAATCCTTTTGTGCCTTTGAATGGATAAAGAAGAAGAAGTAATCTAAGAGTTTCAAGAAGAGAATAGCCTATGATCCAAAGGTATAAAAAAAATATCCCCTTCCATTCATGCTAATTTTAAAGAAAATGATCATGATAGACTTGCTAAGATTACGAGAAGTACTTTAAGAGTCCCTCATATTGATATTCCTATTTTTCAAGTGTGTTGAAAGTATAGATTTCTTTCTTTCATTATTGAGGGTTGTGAATAAGTATTTTCTTATTGAGAAAATTGATAATGTGTCTATGATCCATATTGTTGAAAGTAGGCTTGAAGATTAGAAGATAAATGGTGGGACAGAGAATGCATCAAGTACTTTGAAGGGTATGATAGACCTATTAAGAGTTGGCAATTTATGAAGTTCATGCTAAAGAAAAAATTTGAGAATACATCTTTTTGCCATAAAGCCATTAAGAAGTTGAAATATTTCATACAAGAAGACACAAATAGGTAAAAGATTATTATGTTAAGTTTTGTAATACTTTACAAAAGTTTTATATCCATTGGTTTAAATATGAGCAAGCTTCTAATTTTATTGGTGAATTAAGGATGCAATATTAGCAAGAATTGACATTTTATGAGCATGATTCTCTTGATGTAGCATATGGTCTTTCTCTTAAGGCTAAAATAAGAATTACAAAATTTGAATTGAATAAATATAGAGATCAAAAAAGAAGAATGGTAAGGATGAAATCGAAAAATCAAGAAATTCATCTAAGAAGGAAAGTAACAATGAGAAAAAGAAGGAAAGGGAATCAACATCACCTTCAAGAAGAGGAAGAAGAAGGGGTAAATATTCAAAAGGTAAAGATCAATGTTATGATTGTGGTGAGTATGGCCATTAGTAATGCAAATTCACTAAGCCAAAGAAGAATGCATATAAGGACAAGGAAGTCCAAGCTATGAAAGAAGACAATGTACATAAAACTTTAAGGAAGGTATATGAGACAAAACCTTTGTAAATTATTAAGTAAAGTGAGTTGAATAGTTACACTTTTGTTGGTAATATGAATGTGAATGAAGATATTATAAGGAAGAGTTTGTTCAAAATACATTATAATGTTGGGGCCTATTCTTTGAATGTGCCTATTAATGGAGGAGCATAAGAGAATGCAATCTATGCTAAGCTTGTGAAATTAATGCATTTAGATATCATTCAATATTCTAATTCATAAAAAGTGTATTGGATGATGAAGAATCATGACAAGCAAGTTAAGGTGCAATGTCTTATGGACTATTCCATTGGCAAATTTTAAGATAGAATTCTTAATGATGTGTTGCCTATCTATTTTACTAATATTATTTTTGGTAGGCCTTAGAATTATGATAATAAGGCTATTTTTGATGATGAGAATAAAATTTGGATAGTCATTAAGAATTACCAAAGATTTAAGTTGTTGTCTATTATTATTGATAATTATAGTAATACTTTAAATTCCTCATTAATGCTTCATAATTTAAAGGAATTTATGATGGTGACTGATGTCAATGTTAAATGTGATAATGGTGTGTTCTATCATGTTGAGTGTGATGCATTTAATTTGGATAAGGCTATGGATAATGTTGAGTCTCATATGCATGAGAAGGAGAACATTTATCATGCTAAACAATCATGGTTGTTGGCACTATTATTATGCTTGATGCTAATTATTGATACTTATGTTCATGTTAGATTAAATTTTTTGTCTCCATTGATGTTTGAATATGATTTGATGTATTTTGAAAATCAAAATGGTATTGTAATTATTATTGAGCATAATTGATTCTTGAAGAATGGGCAAATCTAGTTGACCAAATATGGTGGATTACCATTGTGCATCAGTAAGGCTTGGATTCCTACCCTATTAAAAGATACTAATGTATCTTTTTCTAGATTTTAGTGTAATATTTGTGCAAGTTTAAGCCATTATGGGGATACAAATGAGGAATTCCAAGGAGATGATGCTTAAGTAATGGAAGCATGGTAAGGCATGAGGATAAGCCTCCAAGATCAATTGAAGCTCAAAATCAAAATCTCAAACATTGTAACAAGGCATATTACTCATTCTTATAATGCTTTTGATGCATTAAACCATCAATTATAATGGTGAGTCTAATGGCCTTGAGTCATAAGGACATGGTTCCTTCTAACTTGTGAGAGATCATTAAGAATGATATTTTTCAGGAAAAGGAAGATAATGAGGACATCATTGTACCTTCTTCATATAGTTTCTATCATGTATGTCTCCTAGAAGTTTTAGGAGTAGGTATTTATATTTTAAAGTTGTTTCAAAGTTGATTGTATGTGTTTCTAACTCTAGATAGGCAAATACAGTGAGACTATGAGTTGTAGTTAATCACAGTAAGAAATTAAGGGCTACTATGAGTTGTACCTTGGACAAGAATGAAGAATTTCATGTTTCTTGTGTGGGGTAATAAGTTGCAAGCCACTGGGAGTCAAATTGCAATCACAATTTGAGGTTGTGGGTCTTAATTTATCATAGTTGGAAAAGAAGCAAAAGTAGAAAAATGAAGAATTTTACAAATGAAAGAAAGTTACAAGTTGCAGTCTGGTTGCAAGTTAGGAAGTACAATGGGTTATGATCCATAGCTACTTGTAGTCTATAAAAATTTGATTTTTCAAAATCTTTGTGAATTTTAAATGCAAGACCAATAATCAATCAAGGCCAAGGATCACTCTAGAGGCTATCAAAGAATGCCAAAGGTTAGAAGAAAAGATAAGAGAGTCTAAGAGAGCTTGAAGGAAGGTAAGAAATTTCAAAAGAGGGATAAAAACTTTGAGAGGTAAGATTGAGTGCACTTGAGGAAGAGAGTAGCCAAAGGGAAGGTCAAGAATCTCCCCTAAGCATTTTTTTTATCTTGAGCTTGTGTGCTTAAAGTGTGAACTACAATTGAGGTATTAGCATGGGACATGGATGGCCTCTATGATCTCTGGGAGAGTTGAACTAATATTTTCTTCTAATTGATGCTGCATTTCCCTATTTGAGAATTGATTAATAAGGGATATTTTTTCCATTTCATTGTGTTCTTATTTTCTAAGCTAATTTGGCTTATAACAGTGATGAGTCATTCTAAGCTTGACTACATCGACGCAATCCTATTAATGCCTACCCATTGATGCATCAATGTGTACCCATTGACAAAGTGTTTAGTCTTGCCTATATAAATGTGCACACCAGTTGCATTTATGGCATTCGTTGTTAAGTAGCATAGTCAAACTCTTGTAGTTTGTTTCTTCTAAAGTTAGAATATTTTCTAAGTGCTCATAGTAGAAGTTGAGAATTGTATAGATCTTGATTCAAGCATTGATGTACCTAGACACCCCAGTGTGAACGACAATAAAGACAAGCTTTCTTAATAAACCTTACAGTACTTGGATTAGCATAATATTTACTTAATTCATTTACTATTCATGCAATTTATGTTCATGCATTTAATTAATTAATTAATAGTAGATAATTAATGCACATAAGTACAACCGTCTCAAGCATACAATAACGCTTGGTAATCCTAGTAGCGTGTACGCTTGATAACCTAGTAGCATTACAACATGTTCAAGATGTGGATGGAAAATGGGAATCGATGCTTATGTTAGGATTAGTCTAAATTATTAATTATTTATTAGATTAGTTAAACATTTCATTGCTTTATTTTCTACACTTACACAAATTAAATGAAAAATATAAAAATGATACAAATCATATGCCTCAATTACACTTAACCATACCATTGTACCTCACAAGTGGAATTGAGATTCATGTCCTTGAGATTCACTACCTAGAGAATGTATACTAAGAGAGCTAATGTCACATCCCCATTCCCAAATGATGCTACTACCTAATGAAGATGGTGTCTCTTCATAACAAGTGTTATTGTTATCTTAACAAGGCTCGAAAGGGTAGTTGTAATTGAGACCCAAAAGGGCATGTTGTAATAATGGACGTGTCTCTTAAGGTAGCCTTTGAGGGTTTGACTTAAGGCATTTATACCCAAGGTTAGAGGTCATGCCAGCATGGAATGGCAGAGTCAATACAAGCAAGTCACGAGAGCTAGGTGAAGTGGGACAAGAAGTGGATTGGCCATCCCTTCTAGCCAAGTTATAGGCCTAACCATGGTGGTAGTGTTGGATTGCCTCTAAGAGATAGATGCCAAAGGAAGAAAACCCCAAGGAACGCTCTTAAATCATGATATGAATACACCATTCCATATCAATAAAGCATTCTTTTCTTTCTTTTTCTACATTTTTCATATTATTTCCTTTATACATAATGTCAAGTATCACATAAATTTCACCTTTGGTATATTTTCTTTATACACATAATGTCTAATATATCATATATTTGACATTTTCCATGACATCCAAAATTGGTATTAGAGAAAACCACAATCTAAGGGTCATTTAGAACCATAGGCTAACTACAACATGAACTTGATGATAAACCTTGAAGCCACAACATAGGAAAAGCCATTGATCATCACTGAATGTACTATACATTTATGATGTAAGTTAGAAGATCCCTTTCCATTGATTTCATGAACAATGGATCAAGCATCTAGATCCTAGCAACCAATAAAATTCTTTCATGGATATCATTAATCGACGAAGATCTTATCACACCTCATCAAGATTTAGCAATTACAAAAGATGTTGGTAAAACAATAATACACTAGTCTAGGTAACTCTTACCCTTTTTAATACTATAATTACTAATTAATTAGGGTCATTGTTAAATTTTTTTAAAGAAAGTTAGTAACTAGGACTTGAATTGATCTTGTTTTGTTGAAATTTACTATCCAAGTAATTTAGAAGATTTCAAGTTACTGTATGTTAGCCTAGAAATGTCAATTCAACAAAATAGGCTAGTTTGGTCCTTTTAATTCTTGAAAAATCAACTTCATTTTTGAACCCTAAGACTATGTCTAACGCATAGTACTTGTCGAAATGATTCCGACGGTACAAATTTCATCTCGATTAGACTTATGATTTGAGAGATATTGATGTTTAAAGTTTCTTATGCATTAAAATAATATTAAATTATTAAATTATTATTTATAGAATAATAATAATTAAAAAATGTCAAAAATTTAGGATTGAGAATCAAAACCAGAATTTTCATTTATCAACATTAAACCTCCACCTTGTCATTTGTCGAACTACCATGTCAACTGCCGAGGCAAGGTGGAATAAAATAATAATAATAAGTAAAAATAAAAAAAGTGAGTGGAAGGTCATGGCTTCAAACCTAGGCCCCTCCCCTTCATGGTCATTTTAAAATCTTGTATTAATTTAAATTCTAAATTTTAAGTTTATTTTAGCAAGAGGTCATGGATTCGAACCCATGCCCTCCACAATTTTAAATATAATAAAAATAGAAATAAAATAAATTTATTTTTTATAAAAAATCAAGGCATGCATCCCTATAGGGCCCAAGCTAGCCCTGCAATGGTAGTGCTACCCTTGTAGCGGCTATGCCCTCTGAATACCCCACTTCCCGCCATGCATCATGCCACCCTGCTCTATCACCTGCCACCTCGCGACCACTGCTCCTATCGCGCTGCTACCCACCTCTACGTGTCATCGTCCTCAGCCACATGCACCATCACTTACATTGTTTTCCTACATCAACTATGCTACCCCCTACCATGAACAACCATACTGTGCAAGCTTATGTAGGCCATAGTGTCCCTATTAAGGCTTACTGCCCTTTACTAGTCTAGCAACCACAGAAACCCTTCCTGTGCAGTAGTGTCGGCCCCATGATCCATGCCATCATGCTGCTTTGCCCTCAATGCAAAACCCCCACCTATAATTCGTAGAAACCCTTGTCACATTTTTTGTTGATGTCGTTAACTGTGTCACTGCTGCCCTTCAGTTGCAGTACTCCTCTAATGCTTTGTGCCCACTGTTGATGCCATGGATCATCACCTTCCATGCCATAGATCATCGTCTCCCATGTTTTCGATCATTGCCTCCCATGCCATTAATCATCATCTCCCATGCTACACATCATCGCATCCCCTGCCATCGATCATCACCTCTCCTAACATTGTCAATCATCACCTCTTCCGATAGGATGTGCCAAGTGATGAGCTATGTGGACCTAGTGATGGACTGCATGGGCCCTAAATAGGGCCACACAAACCTAGTAAAGGGCTGCTCAAGCCCTAGGGAGGCCTTAAAATTAATTGCACCACCCACCACAAGACCTCTCACTACTGTGGCTATGCACACCATCTTGCCACCTTATTGCTTAGCCACTATGCCCATCATTGCCATGCCTAACCACCAACGTCACCCACTAGCCACCCAAGTGACTGCCAACATGCCACCATGGCCATTGCTTCCATCAGTACAAAACAGAAAATTTTCCATGATAGGATGGAAAATTTTGAATTGCCATCAACTAATAGAAAAATTCAAATTTTTGTTAATTAATGAAAAATTCAAACTTTCATCTTCAAACATTATATTTAAATTAAGATCAGACAAAAATAATTTTCAAATTTGAATTTGGTGCTTTGATAATAGTAAAAATAAAAATTCCTTAATTAAGTGCACTTGTTCTAGAGTAGAATTGCGATCTCTTAGGAAGTTTCATTTTTTGTGCCAAAAACCTTCAACTTTAGAAGCCATAATTTTTGATTTCAACCTTTTAGACAAAGTATTGTTTCCTATAATTTTCAACCTTTTAGACATAATGGTGAAGTCAAATTCATCCTAGGAAATCCCAAAAATTAGTTTTTACCCCTTGCCCAATATAGTTCCTAGAGATTCTCAAAGTTTAATTTTAGCATAACTCAAGCATATGATGTTCTTTTTCAACATTTTTCACCCTTCTAAACTGAATGGTGAGGTTAGATTTATTATTAAGGGACCTGATAATTGAATGAAATCATAAATTCAACCTTTTGGGCTTTAAGATTTAATACATAACCCTTACAAATCGTCTTAAGATCACTATGGCATGCCATTAGTTACACTACCAGAGTCAATGTTCTTAAGGGAGGTAAAAAGGTTGTTAAGAATTAGATAATATAGTTAAATATTACTAAAAATTAGGTAATGTGATTATATATTACTAAAATTAGATAATGTAGTTATTCAGTTGATGTAGTTGATTATTAGTCGTTGTATTAGTGAATGATCAATTCATGTATTAGTTGGAGAATTAGTTGAGGAAATAGAACAATCTTTAACTGTC
The DNA here is from genome assembly GCA_015680685.1 of Gnetum montanum. NCBI lineage: Eukaryota > Viridiplantae > Streptophyta > Gnetopsida > Gnetales > Gnetaceae > Gnetum > Gnetum montanum. Next base: position 222,493 of record MNCI01008211.1, on the reverse strand, counting down.
AAGAAAAGGTATATTAATCCGTCCTAAAATCAAAACATAGGCCAAAACAACATTAAGAATGAAAATCTCATTTCAACAAGGAGTATGATACTTATGAAGAGACATGATTCAAAAGAGAATCCAAGAATGAGAATGAAAGTTACAACATACAACGTGCTTGCAAGATCCCTAGTCAATGAGAAACAACATTTGCTATGTCCATCATGGGCCTTGGATTGGTACAAATATTGATATCCATGCATCTTACCAAAGTTAGAAGATTTGGATGTTGATGTCTTATGCCTACAAGAAGTCTTGCTGTGGGAATTTCTATACTAATTCCAGCTAGACTTGGAAAAGATAGGATACATAAGTATTTATAAGTAAAAAGGTTCTTTTGGAAGTTCTTCTTTTGAGCCGTACAGACTAGCCTATTGCAGCAATCACAACATTGAAGGTTGTGTGATCTTTTATAAAGAAGCCAAGTTTGAATTGGTAAAAAGATTTGAATTGGATTTATAAAATATGATTTTTGAAATTCTAGAACTTTAAGCAATAGATAAGAAAGAACATTCAAGATTTCAAAAAAGTCACATAGCATTACCATTGATTCTAAAAATCCAGTTATCAGGAAGATGTGTATGCATGGTTAACACACATTTAATTGCCAAATCAACATGTTTAGATGTTAGATTATGTCAAGGAGCATATTTGATTAAGAAAATAGAAGAAAGTTTGAAGAATAAGTTATTCCTAAGTTATACCAATCTAGTTCCATTTATTCTTTGTGGATACTTCAATGCAAAACTTGGAAGTGGTGTCTATCAACTATTAAAATATGGATATGTAAAAAAATATTTTAAAAATGAACCTGATTTAAAGAAGATGTTTCCATGAATTCAACATGCAATTCCATTAGCTAATGCATATTCTACTTACTTTGAATCTTCAATAGGTAAATCAAACTCTAAAATTCAAGAACATATGACATTGATGGATAGTGCTCATCAAGAATCATAGTTTACCAATTACTTTGTTATGATTAATGAGGATGGATCAACAACATTCTTCATTGAGACTTTGGATTATATTTGGTATGATGTCCAATTCTTTTAAGTTACCAAGTTACTAGAGTTAATTTCTAAATAAGAGATTAGAAGAGTTAGGATAAAGCCTTGCCATCCTAAACAAGACCATCTGATCATGTACCACTTTTGGTAGAATTGCAATTACTTTCATCAATTCATAAGGTTGATCAAGATTAGGAAGTATCTCACCCTTACTTTTATTGATGATCTTATTATTTTATTAATTTTTTAACTTATATTTTAATTAGATAAGAAGAATATCTAAGATAATGAAAGTTGGAAATAAAGAATTTGCCCTGCCTTCACTTGGATAACCAGATTTGAGTTGCACTTTGTGTGACCCTAGTTAGGACTGGTGATTACTGATTGGTAGATTTTTAATTCACCTCTTATCATTATCTTAGAAAATGAAGTAATTATTAATAAAGTAATATTTAATTTTTCATATATTCTTCCCACATATATTTTGTTTGTATAATAAGCAAGAAACACTTCAAGTTTAAAGGAGAAATCAAATTATTGAAACATAGGATCGTAACAGAAGCATTGGAGCTGGAAAAAGATAGATAACATGGACTCGTTCAAGGATAAAAAAAACCTAATGGGGGTAGATTATCACATCCCCAATCGCAAATGATGTTTTTGCCTAATGAAGATGGTGTCTCTTGATAATAAGTATTATTGTTATCTTAACAATAATCGAAAGGGATATTTTAATTGACACCTGAAAGGGCATGTTGTAATAATGGACATGTCTCTTAAGGTAACCTTTGGGGGTTTGACCTAGTACATTTATACATGGGGTTAGAGGTCATGCCAACATGGAGTGGCAAAGCCACTATAGGCAAGTCATGAGAGCTAGGTGAAGCAAGACAAGAAGTGGACTAGCCATCCCTTCTGGTTGGGTTATAGGCCTAACAGTGGTCGTAGTGCTAGATTGCCTCTAAGGGATAGATGTCAAAGGAAGAAAACCCCAAGGAACACTCTCAAAGCACGATATGGATATGGTATTTCATATCAATAAAGAATTCTTTTCTTTCTCTTTCTACATTTCTCCTATTATTTCCTTTATACATAATGTCGAATATCACATATATTTCACATTTGATATATTTTCTTCATACACAGAATGTCTAATATATCATGTATTTGACGTTTTCCATGACATCTAGGGATGGGATGTCATAGCTAAAGTCTACGAAATTCGACTGGATCACTTAGTAAATGCTAATGATTTGTATGGTTGGGCATAGGGACTGCTCATTGCTCATCATTGGCATCGTTGCCAAGAACTTTAGTTAGTGACATGCAGTACCTAGAAGTTAGTAAAATTATTCAATGATGTTGTAACGAACCTTAAAGTTGAAAACATTAAGCAAATAATAATAATAATAAAAGCACATTATTTTCATAGGAACTGACATGGCTTCTTCTCATGAGAAAGATTCTTCACCACTATTAGAGAACACTTCTAATCAGCAAAGGCAAGATAGCCCAAAACCACTCATGCCCCAAAAATGCAAAGTGATCTATGTTCATCTAAATGAGTATGTTTCAGATTTCACCTTCATCCTACATGAGGATGAACAACTACAGTGGAGGAACATGGATGACACCATCGTGCTGCCTCTTGATCGATCAGTTCCTGCAATGCTGCTTTACAATCTCATGAGATTAGACATCGATGGGCTCAATGCTAAGTATGTTGTGTAAGATCATGACTACTGGGATTATCATCCCATAGATGCACAGAGAAGAAAATATTGGTAGATGGAGGCTTGCTACAAGGCATTAAAGAACAAACAGTTCACAAACCCCTTGTTCTTGTTGGGCCAAAAGGAAGGAGAGGATTCCTTCTCAGGGGGTTCTCAAAACATAGACTATACTCCCCTTCTCTTTGACAAAGGGGCCCTTAACTAGAATTTATAGTAAATTATAAAAAACCTTGGTTTAGGGAAGAATAGATCCCATGACCATGGGGGCTCCAAAGGAGGGATTCAAGGTAGGAACAATGATAGGCACCACAATAATGACAAACATGGTGATCATGGCTGAGATTAAAGAAGAGGGAGCAGTAGGAATCATTTTGGTTCTATTCCTTCTTCCTCTTCACCTTCATCATCCTCATCATCTTCCTCCTTAAGCTTTGACCAAAGCTACAAAGGGAGAGACCATGATGGAGGTGACCAGTGGGACAAAGATGATCACGGATCTCATCAAAATAGTAGAGACCAATGGCATGGGCAATTAATGGAGGTTCACCAAAAAGAAAGAAGGAACAATAGAGGGCATCATAGACATCATGGTCATCGCATGGGCTATGATTATGATGAGCCTTTACTTACAACCAAAAACATGTTGAATATTGTGGAGGCTGTAAGGATTTTGACAAGGTACTTGAAAGATAATCAAATCAAATGATTAGACATGAACAATATCCCTAAGTTTGAAGGGGAATATAATTCTAACCCATAGAACCATCTCCAAGCCTTTCATGATGCATTCACCTTACAAAACATTGAGAACAAATGACAAAAATTGAAGTTATTCCCAAGGACACTTATCAAGGAGGCTAAAAGCTGGTACTGGTCCTTAGAACCAAAATCAATTAGCTAGTGGAGTACAATGCTTGAAATGTTCAATGATAAGTATCAAATGTTCTCCTGAGTGTCCAATCTGAGAAAGCAAATCCATGGTTGGAAGTAAGATACGCATGAATCCTTGGATGTGGCCATGGGTAGATATTACTCATTGTTGCATTGATGCCGAGGCCATGGCTTTTCTCAAATGGAGCACCTATGTCATATCATAGATGGGCTCAAGATAGAAATGAGGAGAACTCCTGGGGTCCATGCCCAAGGAAGGCTTTCAAAGCTAAGGGTTCATCAAATTCAAATGCTAATGGAGCAAGTGGCCAAAGAAAAAGATGAGTTGAGAAAAAGGAAAAGTGTAGAGGAGTATAACTAGGACCCTTCCATTTACAAAAGGAAGGTCTAGTTTTATGACAATGAGGTAGAGGCACCACTTCATAAAGTGGTGCAATGCAAGACCTTATTGATACAAAAATCTATTTTGAAATATCGGCCAAGGTAGACAAAATGTGGGACTCTTTGCATGAAAAGTTCCAAAATGCTCTACAAATTATAAAGAAGTCTAAATATCAAGGTAGGGATTGTCACCAAAGGAGAATGATGGAAGCTGAATGTGCCCATTAAAGGGATAAGGGCAAAGCTGTTGTTGTTGAATAGGTTGTGGATTTTGAGATAGATGACAATGGTGGATGTGACATCTACTAATATGAGCATCCTAATGGATGTTGTCAAGTTGTATCACACTTGCAAGAATCTAGGGTGTATGCTCTAAATCCTAGATTGGCAAAAAGGCAAGTACCCAGGAGGTTGCCTTATCCTCAAGGTAACTATAGGTAATTCCTCCAACAAGCCTACTATTCCAATGGGGCTCCACCTCAACCTCAAGAGTAGACCAACAATGGCAGCACCCATAGTCATGGGGGATTCATATATGTACTATGTTTAGTAGCCCATTTCTCTGCATGACTCTTCCAATCATGCTTCTTTCCATCACCACTACTACCCTTTTGAGTATTATAGAGCACAATTTCCAAGAGGGGAATCCCCATTTTCCTATTACCCTCCTCATCCTTCTACACCTATACCTCTACCCTCAACTTAGTTTTCACCTGCTCCATCTCATGCAAGGCAAAATTTCAACCCAGCTGCAGCAAAGAAATGCCACAAGGGCTATTAACTTACAACTAACTCCCTAGCCAGGTGATTTGAACCCTAAGCCACACAAAAGACCCTTCTTCCAAACCAACAATCCTACTAAGCCCTCACAGACACTTATGGCTATTAACCCTATTTCTCCTTCCTCCTTCACAACATCCTTTGAGATCCCTCTAAATCAAATGCCTTCCAAAGTACACACTGTCATGTGGTGCCACGCTATCATAAATTGGATAAAGGTTAGTCGCCTTCCCAAAAAGAGATCTGATCCCGGGATTCCCCTCATTCACTTGCAAATCACTAGGAATAAGCCTTGCAAGGCTCTTCTAGACTAAGGTTCTGGTGTTAATTTGATCTCTTATGAGATGTACAAAGCCTAGAAATTGCCTTCTCTCAAGAAGAGCAACATTCATCTTGAGTTGGCAAATCAATCCATCACCATTTTCTTAGGATTGGTGGAGGATATTGTAACCACAGTTTGTGGTTGGTCATATCCTACTGACTTCCTAGTGATTTGAGTAGATAACTCCAAGGGGAACATCCCAATTATCATGGAAAGGACTTAGCTAAGTATAATTGATGTGCGACTAGGAATCATAGACCTCTCCTTGAAGATTTCCAATGAAAATGACTTTGGAAAAATAAAGAGGAAGCATGCTCCATGCATTGTGTACAATGATACCTGGTTCCACTACATGTAGAAATTATGGACAGTTAAGAGTATAATAGTCACAGCATGCAGGCAATGTTCTAATGTCATAGAAATTCAAAAATGCTATATGCAATAACCACAAAATAGGAGGGCACCCAGTGACTGACAGTTGAATCTAAAAGTAGTTCAACATTATACATGAAACAAACTAAAAGCCTAACAAGTGCCTACATTAAAGGCATGGACAAAATAGAATAAATCCATCACCAACTCTTTGATGAATCTGATGATACCAATTGGGAAGAGTTGGAAATCCCTGAGAGCTTTAAATAGAAGTCCCTTGAGTTAAAAAATCTGTCAGTCAAAATGAAATATGCTTTTTTTAAAAATGGCAAGCTGGTCATTATCAATGCCAACCTTACTCATGTATAAAAAAATAAGCTATTAGACGTGGTCAAAAAATGGCCAACCACCTTTGCTTGGTCATATCATTAGCTAACTATAATTAATCCAAGGCTATGCCAACATCAAATTTATACAAATTTCTCCTTGAAACAAAATAGGTAGCTACAAAAGTGGTTAAACCCCAAACTAAAGCATATCATCAAAGAAGAGATTGAAAAACTCCTCAAGGCAAGGTTCATCTACCCCATTGCAGAATGTGAGTGGGTTGGCCCACTCATTGTAATGCCAAAGAAAGATGGAAAATGGAGGGTCTACATTAATTTTAGGCTATTGAACATGGCAACATTTAAGGATCACTTTTCATTATCATTTGTGAACCAGGTGTTCGACACCATTTCTAGGAATTATTACTATAGCTTTCTAGATGGTTATAGTGGCTATAACCACATGTAGATAGCATCAGAAGATCAAGCCAAAATCACATTCATGAGTTCTTAGGGGAATTTCACATACAGAAAGATGTCATTCGACCTGTACAATGCCCCTACAACATTCCAATGTCTTGTCCTAAGCATTTTCCAACAGAAAATTGGTAGCAGGGTGGAAGTCCTCATGGATGACTTCTCCACCTATGGGTCTACATTCGAGTAAGCCCTAGAACATCTTGAGCAAGTGCTAAAAATGTGCATGGAGATAAACCTTAGGTTCAACTGGTAGAAAAGTGACTTGATGATCCAAGAGGGTGTTATTTTGGGGCACAAAATTCACAAAAAGGGATTAAGGTAGACTTTGAAAAAATAAGGGTTATCCAAGGAAAAACTCGATAGCCAAAAAGGGTCAAAGATGTAAGATCATTCCTTAGCCACATTGGCTACTACCGGCACTTCATCAAGAATTTCTCTAAGATTGCCAAACCGTTGGTGGACTTGACAAAGAAGGATGATTTATTTGTCTAAACTAAGGACTACAAGCATGCATTCCAACACCTTAAGAAAAAGCTCATGTAAACTCCAATTTTATGAACACCTAACCGATTGAAATCATTCCACATCATGATAGACACATCCAATTATGCCTTGGGAGCCATGCTCATGTAATTAGACAATCAAAAATGTCCTTACTACATCCATTGTGAGAGCAGAAGCATTATGGGTGCACAACTAAACTACACCATCATAGAGAAACAACTAATGAAAGTCGTGTATGCCTTGGAAAAATTCAAGCACTATGTGCTTGGGTACAAGGTGTTTGTGCACATGGATCATAGTGCAATCTAATTCCTAATGAATAAGCTAATGATAAGCCCTTCTATCATATAGTGGCTAGTGATATTGTAGGAATTTGATCTAACAATGGTAGATCATATGGGGACCAAGAACATGGTTGCTGACCACTTATCTCAGTTGTTATGAGACAACAAAGAGGATGAGAGCCCAATTTCAGATCAATTCCCTGATGAACTCCTCTTTGCTAGAGCAATAAATAAACAAGCCCCCACTGAAACCAACTAGTACGATGGTATTCTCACCTACCTTCTCACTTAGGAGATCCCATAGGAATGGGACAATAGGAAGAAACAATAGTTTCTTTACTAGGAAAAACACTTCATGGAAATCAACAGACAGCTTTACAAGTATGCACTGATGACATAGTTCGATGGTGTGTACCTAATGATGATCAACTGTGCATTCTCCAAGATGTTAATGAGGGTCCTTGTGGGGGCCATTATGCTAGGAGACAAATGATCATTAAAATCCTCATGGTAGGGTATTATTGACCAACACTTTTCAGAGATGCTCATCACTTCATCCACTCTTTTAAACGTTGCCAACCTAATGGTGGGATGACTACTTATATGGAGGGGCCTCAATAGTGGATCCAACCACTGGATCCCTTCAATATTTTTGGCATTGATTTAATAAGTCCCATCACTTCCATGTTTAACAAAAATACATACATCATAGTAGTTGTAAACTACTATGTCAAGTGGGCAAAAGCGATGGGCGTCACCGATTGCACATCTTCTACAGCTGCTCAATTTGTACAACAGCATGTTATAAACCGGTTTGGGATGCCACATGCACTTATTTATGATAATGGAACTCACTTTATAGGCACCACCTTTCGAAATCTCATGTAGCGCTTGGGGGTTGAACATAAACTAATAACACCCTACCACCCCCAAGCTAATGGTCAAGCAAAAGCTACAAATAGGAAGATTACAAAAATACTAACAAGAACCATTAGTAAATATAGGAGGGATTGGAGCACCAAACTCAATGATGTCCTTTAGGCCTACCGCTCCACGTGGAAACTTCCTATTAGCTACTCTTCCTATGAGCTTGTGTACGGAAAACTACTAACTCTTCCTATCCAAGCAGAGCTCTATACACTATCAACTACCAATGGCCCTTCCTTTGACCTTAGCCTAGCATAGAAAGAATAGTTAATGAATCTCAACATACTAAATGAGAATAGACTAGTGGATCTATTATCTAATAAATTGCATAATGCATTTAATAAATAATGCCATGACCTTAGAATCAAGAAAGTAAAATTTCAACCAGGAGATAAGGTCTTATACTAGAATCCCACACACATGCCATAACAAACTAAGTGCCAAATGTTGTGGAAGGGATCTTATATTATCTACAAAACCTTTCCCCCTAGGGCCAGGTTAATTTACATATCTCAATGCCCAAATAAGAAGCTTCTAGTCAACATGTAATAAATAAAACCTTTCCAAGAACCTAAGAGAGCTAGTGACTGTAACACCTCAATAGATGGACAAGCACACTCAATTTTTCAGATATCCTCCTTCTAACTTGGTCATGGAGGAGATAGCCATCCATGCTAAACTAGACACTGTGGTTCCTTAGTTTTTAACTTTTTTGTTTTACACTATTTTTAGTACATTTTCTCTTTCTTAAATATTTTACAATTTCTTCTATATTTTACTTTATTTGGTTTGGATTTCTCCTATGCTTTTCTTATGTTTTTCTTTTCTTTCTCTATTTCCACCAAGACTTGGTGCAACTATAACTATTAATTAATGGTGGTTTGTACTATAATGTCATTTGAATGCTAATGGCTAGATTCTGTCATTTGAATGCTAATGGCTAGATTCTATCTTTGAATTTTGATGTTGATAACTAAGACATGGTTTCTTTTCATGATAATAGGTAGTGAGTCCATGTCATCCACTGATCTGCACAACTCTATGGTATTCCCTTTTTTGGAAGTATGAGATCCCTTCTTTAAATGAAAATTTTAATGAACTTGTAACCTTGTTAGTTTTCAAATTGGGGAAGAATTAAATGAATAGACAAGGATGTGACTTCAAGGGGATTTGACACTCTTTGTACTTGCCTATCCTATTAGGTGCATGAGTGTTTCGATGGATTTCTCACCATTCCACTATCAACCAATAATAGGAAGCAAAGTCTTAGCATGGTGTGGTTCCCATCTAAAAATTCAAAAATCCAAAAAAAAAACACAAGAATGAAAGTTCAAAGCACATCCCTTAGAAAAAATAATAGGCTACAAGTACTGGTTATGGGAATAGAAAGACATGTTACCCATGCTTGAACGCCCCCTCTAACTAAGGTTCATCTTACTTCTGGCTTCTCTTTTCTTCTCTTTTTGGAATGGTGATTGATCTATGGGGATATTCTTGTGTCTTGGGGGTGGACAAGTCTTGAAGTATCAATGTGAAGTCACTAGAAATGGTTAGTTTTAATTTGGACTAAGGATGAACCTTATCAAGTCATATTAACCATGAACTCCATAAGGGACTTCATGTGACCACGATACGAGACTCCATTCCACACTCTACTTCATCTACCTATGTTTTCCATAACTCAACTCACTTCCTTTTCTCATGTTGTTTTAATGTCTTGGTTTGGTATTGTTAAAATTCTATAATAGTTTCTTTGTTGATTTTGTCCTTAAAAAATCATAACCATTAATCATCCATGGGGCACATGGACTCCTTAGTTTGAGGACATGCAAGGGCATCAAGGGCATAAGCTTACTATGGGGAGGATCAACTTACATACTTCGTGGTTGGATTGGTTAAGTTCCTATCCATTAGACATTTTTGCATTCAATATTTTATGCTCCACATTGGTTACATCCACTTATGCACTTCTTTATTAAAGTTCTCCATATTAAATATTCTTTTTTGTGAATTATCTAGCCCTCTTCATGCATTTCATCATGTTCTAGGATTCCTTTGGACTTTACTTTTATTGAAAATTTTCTTATTTTTCCTTGATTTTTTAATGTGCAAAATTTTTCTCTTGTGTTCCATTGATGCAATCCCATCAATGCACCCACCTATGTCAACACGACCCTATCAACATGATCACATTGACATTGTGTATAAACTACCTATATATAGTGGAACACTTAGTGCATTTTGCACATTTTCTTCCGAACACATGAGGAGTTTTTACAATTTTTAGAGCTAAAAGCCTTTCAAAGCCCATATCTAGCATTAACCCTATTCTTCAATCCTATAGCTATTGAAGGTGAGCTCTACGTTGTGGGGGCCATAAACCTTAGGTTTCTAATGAAAAAATTTTCAAATTTTTTCTAACTCCCACAAGGTTTAACTAATAAAATAATATTAAAATCATTAATTCATGATAGTTAAACCTTTCCAATGAACTCTAGTAGTCATCTAAATGAAATAATATTAAAATAATCAAATATGTCATGATCACAACTTAGCCAAGTGTAACTAATCCAAAGAGACAAGGTATCCACGTGCTCCATGTTACATATCAAACGCTAATTTTGTGATTATAGATGGCACCTAGACCAAGGGATAAACATGGAGCAAAGGTGGGACTATTCCAACCGAGGGACAAGCGGCCCAAAATTGGAAGGGACCAATAGTTGGAACAACCCTAGGAATAAGCAGCTAAAATGCATGCAATAGGACCCCTTCAGGAGGAGCCTGAAGTGGAATCTATGTGATAGACTCCCAAAGCTGAAATAGAGTAATCCCACCATGATGAAGCATTGGGACCAAGCCCAAACCTTGAGGTCACCTTGATGGATGTCTACCTTAGGCAAATCAAGGCTAAGGAGATTCAATGTTTGATTCTTCAAGAACTGAACTTTGGTATCTTCTTGGATGTTGCCCAAGAAGAAGTTAAAACTTGTTGCAAAATTCTCCCATGTGGCCTACCATTACATCCAGTGGGGAATAGTACATGAGGAAAATTTATCTCTTCTAAAAAAATAAACAACTTGATGCCATAGTAAAAATAAAAGACATTAGTATGTCCTACTCAGTGAAGGCCATTTCTCAAGCCTTCAAGTTGCCAGATACTAGGGCAACCTTAGCAAAAATTTCAACAGAAGCAGAGATATAGGTGAAGAAGGAATGGGTGTAGTAGTGTTATGGAGTTGATTGCAAAGAATACGATGCACTCACAACCACAAAATAAGCATACTTCAAGATCATAGCCTACCACCTTAATCCAATAGTGAGGCCAAGCAACGTGACAACCTTCTTTGCTAATGCGTACACTACTCTAAGTAGGAACTTTCCCATCAATCTCCCTTAGCTAATCTATCTTGAGATAAAGAAGTGCCTTAAGGAAAACTAGCATGGAAGAAAGACACTCCCTTTCCATGCCTGATTCAGAAACTATGTAAAAGGGAAGGAATAGCTCCCTATTCTAACGACATCCTTCGACATGCTCTTGCTACCTCTTAGGTAGAAATGATGAAAGATAAAGTGCTTGCCAAGATGTAAGAAGAGGAGCAACCACCACCACCATCCACTCATGAAACAACATCGAAGATTTGTGCTGCCATGAAGCACATCCAAAAGCTCCATCAGCAACTCCTTGTTGCAGTAACAGGCAAGACCAAGCGGTGATCCCCCTATCTATTGATCAATCCTAAGTTACTTAAACAAGGTCACTCATACCATCAGTTTGTTGGAGGACATGGCGCCAATGTTTTTAGCCCAATAAATGTAAGTGCATGTGTAGTCAAATCCTAGTGCTTAAGAGGCAATAATGTCCATTCTAGGATAACAACAATTTTCAAAGATCTCTAGAAACACCACTACCTTCTTGGTGCACCTGGAGGAAGGCAATGGAACAACTGTCTTGGTGATGCAACACTAAGGGCAGGAAATAATGGTTGAGGTGGTGGCTAAACGAGTGGGTGAAGCACTTAATGTTCCTACAACATTTGTGCCAAATATTCCTACACTCATAAATTTGGAAACATCCACAAGAGCAGTGAGTAGGAGATTCAACATAGCCTAGCATGAAGAATTGCTCAAATGATTGGTGGGAACAAGGCAATTGATTCCAAAGCTCTTTAACCTTACAGATGACATTACTGCACTCAAAGATGTGCATACATCCTCAGGAGAAGTAAGTGGGAGATTTAGCATATCCTACTGATGAGCGGTGAGGTATCCCTATGCTCAACCATACGAATACGAGCATCCACGCATGATCCGGTCAAATTCCAAGGACTAAGTGCTTATGCACCTTTGTGGAACAAGAATGGGTTGATCAATCATTGTCTTCCCAAGGTTACTTGTATGTCACGATTGTATGGTTAAGTAAACTTGAGACATATGATTTTTATACTTTCTATGTGTTTTTATGTCCTACTACTAATAAGGGAGGAGAGAGATAACTAAGTAACTAATTTAATTTGACTACTTATTAACTAGGCTTTAATTGATCCTAATACCAACATCCGTTCTCACTTGCTGTACATATCCTGAACCAGTGCAACACTACTAGGATTATCAAACGCTAATCGTTACTAGGTTACCAAGTGTTACATGCATGCTCTAAGTGATCATACTGTGTGTGCTTACTTAGGAGAGTTGTAGGGTGAGAGAGAATCATTAATTAACTAAGGAAAGCATTAAGTAATAGTAATTAACATTAATTAATCTATTATAAATGTTGCAAGGTTTATCACAAAGTTTGTCTTTATTACCATACACAAGGTGTGCTTAGGTACACAATGCTCGTATAAAGATCTGTTCACTTTATGACTCCTATTGCGGGCATGCAGAAATAATTCTAACTCTGAGAGGGAGAAAAGGCAAAAGTTTGGGTAAGGGACTAAGACTAACTATGCAAACCAAGTGCACCTACCTCTTATTTATAGGCAATGAGGCAGGCTATGATATCACGTACGTGATATCGCATGGAAGGCCACGATATCGTGTACGCAATATCATGGCTCATCACCTAGCATGAAGAATTATTTAAACGACTAGTAGGAACCAGGCAATCAATTCTAGAGGTCTTTAACCTTACAAATGACATCACTACAACCCAGTTGGCATTTTTGAAGGCTAAGTGTAAGTGCATCATCACCAATGCTCAATTGGATGCAACCACGGCTAAAAATCGATGCTTAACTGCTAAATTTGTAGAATTACAAGCCCGCCTTACTAATCCCACAATTCTTGGCCATGCCATAACTAGCGATTCTGCAACTTCAGAAAAAACTTAAAGTAGTCACGAATGCCAAGGAGACCACAATTTTTTATGAGTCCATAGCAGCAACAATAGCTTATAACACTAAGAAGGAATTATCAAAGATTCGCAACTAGAATGTAGTTCTGACCAAGGATAACAATCGTGTGCATAATGTTGAGCTTCAAAAGGACCAGATGGTTGAATATATGAGACAACAATATGCAACCTGCCAAGGTAACCATGGACCTGAGGAGGTTAGTAGTAGAAAATCATAATCTCTAAATGAAAGAGGTCACATGCTCTTTTTCATAAATTAGAAATCGAGATCATTGATTGGAAGAATAAGGCCCTTAAATTTGAAAGGACCAAGAGCAATTACAAAGACCAAGTTGGCCTTGAAAAAGAGATCAATGAAAAAGAGATCAAACTAGCAAAAGCAAAAGTCAATGAGGTCCTCTAGTAGTTCCAACAAGGAGGTGACGTATGGTAGTCCATCTTTGATTAATTGAACACATACGACAAGGAAAAAATCTACCTTAAGGAGCTACAAATCGAGGAGATGATGAAATACATGAAGCTCACCAACCTTCATTACACAAACTTGACAATGCTTACTGTTGGGAGACCAAGGTTAGAGCTGGAGAAGTAGGTGACCAACTCATATCTATTGTATGAGGCCAAGTTCAAGCATCATAATTAGAAGAAGTAGAAGTTAGAAACTGCCAATTCTGAAATCAATATTCTCAAAGAGCACTTCACCGATCAATGGTCAATAGCTAAGAACCTGGCCTATAGAATGAATGACTACCATGAGCTACAAAACACTGTTAGGACATTCAATGTTAAACATAAACAATTCATAGCTTGGTTCATCAATGTGAAGGAGTTGTTCCTTGTAATGCCCTCTCCATGGGATGTTCCTATACCAAACCACATTGGTGATGTCATGTAGACTATGTACAATCCCTACAGTAAGGAGGAGAAGATGAAAGTATTACTAGATGCTTTTTGTCTTTCACCAGTAGTTGCAGCTACAACCAGATAGCCACAACCATAGCCTCAACTACAATAGCCATGTGTACCAAAGGTAGGAGAAGGTCATTCAGCACCTTAGGAACCTCCACCACCTAGGATTATTTGATTTTCTCTATGTCTTCAAAGTTTCCAGAGGGCTTTTACTGTTAATTTTTGTAATAGTGTTCAATTTTGTTGTCATGAACACCAATTTTTGTAAACATTGTAAATTCGTATACTTGGGCACTTAACATTAGTTTGAGTCTGTGTGTGTGTCAGTCAATCAGTCAATAATCCCATACCTTCCCAAAATTTTATAAAGAACATGTTTCTCCCTTTTGTTCACTTGAGGATGAGTTTTCATTCAATTGTGGGGGTATGATGAGTCATCAAGGATTTGACTATGTCAATGTGTACCCATCGACGCATGATTTGATGCATTGACGCATACATGTTAATAAAGTGTCTAGTCTTTCCTATATAAATGCATGCACCTGTCACATTTATGGCATTCATTGTTAAGTAGCATAGCCAAACTCTTGTAGTTTGTTTCTTCTAGAGTTAAAATATTTTCTAAGTGTCCGTAGTAGGAGTTGACAAGTATACAAATCTTCATTCAAGCACTGGTGTACCTAGACACCCCAATGTGAACGACAATAAAGACAAGCTTTCTTAATAAACATTGTAGCACTTGGACTTAGCACAATATTTACTTAATGCATTTATTGTCCATGCCATTTATGTTCATGCGTTTAATTAATTAATTAATACCAGATAATTAATGCACATAAGTATGACCATCTTGAGCATATGTTAACGCTTGGTAATCCTAGTAGCACTTATGCTTGGTAACCCAGTAGCATTGCAACGTATTCAAGATGTGTAGAATAGATGGGAATGGATGCTTATGTTAGGATTAGCCTAAATCATTAATTTTTTATTAGAATAGTTAAACATTTAATTACTTTATTTTCTACACTTATGTGAATTAAATGAAAAATATAAAAATGATACAAATCATGTCTCAGTTACACTTAACCATACCATTGTACCTCACAAGTGGAATTGAGAAGAAAACAATCATGTCCTTGAGATTCACTACCTAGCTAATGTGTACTTAGAGAGCTAAAGTCTACAGAATTCAACTATATCACTTAGTGAACACTAGTGATTCGTATGGTTGGGAGTAGGAATTACTCACTTCTCATCAAAGAGTATGGAATTGGATCCATTTAGGATCTATTGAGGTAAATCCTTACCAAGTAGAGCTTAATCATTTTTTCTTTCCCACAAGGAATTTTTTTTAAGATTATTTGTAAGGATAAATGTTTAGAAATTCTTTTCTATTTTATATATGATGTACTCCTATCAAAGATACAACAACAAAAGGCGTGGAGGGTCAGTGAGCTTGATGGAAGTAAACAAAATCAGACATGAGGCTTATTAGCTTCAAAATCACAAAGTTTGGTCATGACTTGACTATGAGTATAAGGAAATCATAGTTGCCCATAAAGAATAGATTGTTACTGTATTATAGGTCATGATGCATTTAAAGTTATGAAAATATAAAGGTCGTGACTACAACACTACTGAAGCACCATGCATGTTCTTTTATTTTGAATAGTCATGATCATGATGTAACTTGACTACAAGTTATCCAACTTCATTTTTTTAGTGGTTGCATGAATGATGTGATGATGCTATGAGTTGTCATTGTGATGAGGCTACTTTGAACTAGTGCTAGCTTAAAAAATAAGAAAAAAACTACCGTTGAGAATGAAATACAACTTAGTGCTACTTGGATGTGATCCTTATTAAAAATCTAGGGTGAAAATTTGGTGCAAAAAATAATATGGATCATGCTAGTCTTGACTTTGAGCATGAGATGCCTTGTTACTTACTTTAGGATTGCTACAAACTCAAAACACAAAAAGTAAGAATGAATTCAATCTTGATATTCATAGTTTAACTTGGATTTGACCACGATGACATGGGTAAAACATTTAATGGTCCTTAATCTATAATTTTATGAAAGGAATGAGTGATTTTAAGAACATATGGGCCACATGAAGAAAATAGAGAGGTAGTTGGTCCTTGAATGATAAAGAAATTAAGCTTAAATTCAAGAAAAAGTACTAGGATCTTCATATAAATAGTAAAGGATTATCATTTATTTGATTGGAAATCCAAACATGGTAATTAAACATAGAAATACATGCTCATGATTTGAGATAAAGAAGGTTTTTACTTTAATGTGAAATATCCTTTTATGAACCACAAATTTTGGGGCCAAAATCTCATGAAAAGTGCTTAGATTTGAAAAGAAAACGTACCTTAAGCATGAAGAGGCTTGGGTCTTCTAAATTCATCTATAGATAATTAGAAATTATCATTCAAAATAGAGGCATTAAGAGGACCTATTCTTTTAACATAGTAGCTCCATTAAACATGCAAAAAACCTACATAATTAAACTCATCATCATCATCACCTTAGCATTGTCTAACAAAACGGGATCGGCTAGCTAATTTTTTCTTTCATTCACTTCTATGAAGAGTTAGATCTTTGTTTATTTGTAATTTCTTTAGATCATCTTCAAATATATTTTCCCATGTTGTCTTTGGTCTTCCTTTTGGTGGCTTATTATTTTTTTATAAGCTTGTTATGTGATCTTTTTTACACATGTCCAAACTATCTAAGATGTCATTCTTGTAGCTTATCTGAAATAGAATTCACTCCAAGTCTTTTTCTAATGTCTATATTTTACAATTTATATCTTCTAGTTTATTGTTCATGCCTCTTTTGTACTACCTAACATTTATCATTAAATAATATAGCAAGGCTAATTAGTATCCTATAAAATTTTTTCTTTAGTTTAATTTTAATTCTTTTATCATATAGAACATCACTAGCCTATCTTCATTTTGACTATCCTGTCTTAATTCTATCTCTTCTATCTTTATCAATTTCACCATCTAATTAGAGCATTACTCCTAGGAAGTGAAATTGTTTGCATAGAGGAATGATTAAACTCACACACATATATAAATCTTCTTAGATCTTGAAATACATTATCTACTTCAAATTTTAGAAGAAAAAACACGAATAAATTCATGATAAGGCTTAACTTTTACGCTAAGAAACACTTCTAAACATTTAGACAAATACCTGCATTAACAATGCTCTATGTTAACATTTAACTAAAATATTTAGATAAACTTCATAAAACTAAAAAAACTTTAGCATCTCATGGATGAATGCCCATTATTTCTTTGAGTCATCTTGAGCTTTCAAATATATAAGAAATTAAGCAGTTGTAAAAGTTTTAAGAAAATGTGAGAATAGTTTGTGAGAATGAGAACATGTGAGAGTAACTATATGTAACATTATGAGAATTTGAATGTAAGAATTCAACTAATGGGCCTATAATAGGGAGAGTTTAATTGGGAGATTCATGGTTGTAAGAATAAAATAATGAAGGGCTTTTCATGGAAACAAGAGAGGAAAAATTACGACTTGATACAACTCATCTTCAACTTCTCATTACTTCAATGTTCTAATGTATCTTATAATAAGGCCCATGAGCTCTATTTATAGTTTATGAAAGGGAAGAATTTTACCATATTTGACATCATCTATATGAAAGGGTTATTAATTTCCTTTTTTCTTTTATGTCTTCATTCTAAAACTATGCTTTTGTATGATATTTTACCTACATTTCATGGCTTTTCTGGCCTTCTTCTCAGTACATAACTTTTGCATAAAAACTTTAATAAACTACATGACTTTAGAGAGTTTCATCAATAATGAAGACAATGTTTGGGCATTACCAAAAACTTGAAAACTCTAATTTTTTATTTTTTATTATTTATTGGATTTGACACCATAACCCCTTCCCCTATGAATAAGACCTAATGAGAAACGAGGTACCCCCTACACCCAACCATACGAATCACAAGCATTCACGCATGATCTAATCAAATTTTGTGGACTTTATAGTTTTCAATGCACTAGTTTTCTAGGTAGTGAACCTTGCCCTAAGGTCATTTGTTGTCTTCCCAATTACACTTGTGAAGCACATGGTATGGTTAAGTGTAATTGAGGCATACAATTTTTATAGTTTTATGTTTTATAGTATTAGTTCTTGAATAGAGATAAAGACAAGGTAATTTAATGGCTAATTCAATGTAACTAACCTACTAGCCTCCTACTAATCCTAACGTAAGTATCTAGTCCCACCTTTCATACATGTCTTAAACACACATATCCATTATTGGGTTACCAAGTGCTACATTATTGGGCATACCAAGTAATAATGCTACTAGGATTACCAAGTGAATACACGTTACACTCGAAGTAGTCGTACTTATGTATTTAATCTATCTAGCTTATCTTGCTTAATTATCTTAATTAGCTTGATTACTCAAAAACATTGAATAAGTAATTAAAAACATTAAATGCATAAATAAAATATTTAATCTATCCATAATGTTGCAAGGTTTATTAAAAAGCTCATCTTTATTTTCACACACATTATCATGCTCAGGTACAACAATGCTCAAATAAAGATCCATACACTTAATGACTCCTGCTATAGGCACTTGGGAAAAGTATGCTAACTTTCAAATAGACAAACTAAAAAATCTCTAATACTACTATGAGAATTGATTTCCATAAATGTGGCTAGTGGCTCATATTTATCGACTAGGATAGACCCTTGCATCAACAGGGCCTTGTCAACAAGGCCTAGTTGATGGGGCCTTGTCAACGTAGTAGACTACATCAATAAGGCCTCATCAATGGGACCCAGTTGATGCGACAACTTGATCCTCATCATATCTTCATGACTGAATAAAAACTCATCCTTGAGTTCTTTACAAAATTGGGAAGGTATGGAATTATTAATTGATTTTCACATAACAAAACAAAACAAAATGAAATGAACATAACAACTGAGTGCCTAGTGTAGGGATCAACACATTACAAAAATTGCAATGTTCATAATAAAATTGAACACCATGACATGATTCTTCAAAACTGGATAGCATGTTCTTTAATGGCATGAAGTTGATGGAGAAGGTCAGATAGTCCCAAGTGGTGGTGGCTCCTAAGGTTCTGAGGGACCTTCATTGACTTCAGAGACGTGTGGTGGCAAAGGCAACTATGGTTGTCCTACTGTTGTTGCTACTTTAGGTGAAAGGAAAAAAGCATCCAATAATGCCTTCATTTTCTCTTCTTTACTTCTGAGATCGTTCATGGTCCACGTAGCTTTGCCAATATGGGCCAAGGTTGGAACATCCCAAGGATGAGGCCAAATAGGAAAGAGCTCCTTCACATTGATAAACCAGGCCATGAATTACTTGTGCTCAATGTTGAATGCTCAAAGTATGTCTTACAACACCTAGTAGTCATTCATTCTTTTCACCAGGTTCTCTACAAATGATCTCTAGTCAATGAATTTCATGTTGAGAACCTCGAGTTCAACATTTGCAACTGCAACTTCTGATTGGTGTCTTTATGAATCTTGAACTTGGCCTCGTACAACAAGTATGAGTTGGCCACTTGCTTTTCAAGTTTAGACCATAGCTATCTAGCAGTTAAATTGCCAGGTTTTCATACCAAAGATTGGATAGCTCTATGTACTCTATCATCTCTTCAATTTGCAACTCCTTTATGTGAATTTCTACCCTATTGTAGGTATCAATCCCATTGACGATAGGTTACCACAATTCTCTACCTTGTTGGAGCTGCTAAAGGGCCTCATTAACTTTTGCCTTGGCTAACTGGATATGCTTTTCATTTCCCTCCTTTGGTAGGCCAACCTAGTCTCTGTAATGATTTTTAACTTTCTTGAATTTTAGAGCCTCGTTCTTCTAAGTGGCAATCTCAATAGCTGACTTCTAGCATAAGGCACAGACCTCCTCCATGGAGAAGTTACTATTTTTCGCTGCCAATCTCCTTAGTTTGGCATTTTCCCTAGAGAGCTGCTCCTGTTGTTAATGGATAAATTCTTTTAATTGTGTTTTTTTTGTGCATTAACATTTCGTAGGTGATGGTTTTCTGTGGTCAAGGTCTCATTTTCTTGGTGAGTCTTCATCAAGTCCTTTCGTACTATGTGAGTTTCAGCTTCTACTATTGACTAATTAAAGATTATTGTTACCATTTCTCCCTCAACCTACTTAATTTATTTTTGAATATTTTGAAAAGCTTCATCCCATGTCAATGCAAGGTTGATAAGTGTAGGGTTAGCAATTCGAGCATGCAATTTGGTAACTTCTATAGCTAAGTGTTGATTATGTGCTTGAGATATTTCAAGTTGCCCTTCCAAGATGAGGCACTTGCCCTTTGCCTTTAGCAGCTCCCACTGGGTTGCAATGATGGTATCTTAAAAATCAAAGATATCCGGAATTGGTTACCCAATTCTCACCAGTCAGTCCAGTAGTTCTTCATGTTGGGCTGCACTTAATCTTCCACTGATTATCCTTGCGAATGCCTACACATCTCTTAGTACAAAAACATCTGGTTTAGGCACTGCAAGTGCATTTAATGCCTTAACAACTCAATCAACAATGATCTCTATAGCTATCTCTTGTCCCTGATGCTGCATCATCAATACGATTGCCTCCTCATCCTCCTATAAGTGCACTGAAAAGGAAGTGGCATTCCTAGAGATTTTTGGGAATAGATGGTGCTGAGAGAGAGACACTGTCACCTCTTGGGCACTTGGATTCAACCTCACAGGCAACTGCATTCATTGGGTAGACAACATTGATCCACCTCCCTTCATCTAGCTGATTGTATGAGCCACTTCACTCAGGTGACTCATGGCTAGTCTATACACAAATAGATCTCCAGCACTAGTTCCTGCCTACTACTCTTGTTGTTGCAAGAGCTACTCTTGGAATTTTCACATATGTTCAACCATAGTGCGAGCCTTCAGTGTTTGCTCATGAGTAGGTGGTGGAGGTGGACATTGTTACACCTCTTCTATTATCTTGGTAGGTGTCTTATCCTTCATCATCTTGGCCCATGAAGCATTAGGAGCATGTCTGAGTGTATCATTTGCATAGTGGACTATCCCTACCCTTTTACATAGTTTTTTGATTAAGCAAGTGAAGGACAAGGTCTTTCTCCCATGTTCATTTTCCTTGAAGCATTTTTCTATCTCTAAATAGATTAGTTGTGGAATATTTGCTAGAAATTTACCACTTAAAGTAGTAAATGCTCAAACGAAGAAGGTTGTCACCTTACTAGGCCTCATCATTGGATTGAGGTGGTAGGCTGGTATCTTAAAATAAACTCGCTCTGCCAATGTGAGTGCACTAAAATCCTTGTGGTCAATCCCATAACACCGTTGCATCCAATCCTTTGCTCCAGGGTCACCTTGTGTTGATAACTCTGCCAACTATGTTCCTATGTCTGGTAGCCTAAGGACCTATGCAATGGCCTCCACTAAGTAGGACACTTGGATGTCCTTGATTTTCATAGCAAATCTTACTTTCCTATTATTCTAGAAGAGATACATTTCTCCCATGTACCACTCCCCACTAGAAGTGATGATTGGCCGCATGGAAGAGGCTTGCAGTTGAGTTCTGACATCTTTTGGATCCCATTCAAGGAATGGTTTGAAATCTAGTTCTTGGAGAACTAAGCATTGGACCTCATGGCTTCCAATTATGTTGAGACAGCACTATGTGAGTGTGACTTCCAATCTAGGTACAAGGCCTGGCACTTCGCCTCACTATGAATGTTCAGATGTGGTTGCCTCTTTAGGAATCTATTAAATAGATTCCACCTTAGCATTATCTCTAAGAGGTCCTATTACATGGGTTTCCTCAGCCTATTTTTGGACATGTTCCTATTGGCCTCTTCCTCCTCTAGGTTGCTTCTCCTATGGTTGTGATGGTTCCTCCTCCTACAATCTCTTCAATTTTGGTGCCATTTGTAATCACACATAACAATGGATTAGTAATTATAATGTAACATAGAATGATTGGAATACCTTGTCTCATGAAGGGGTTACATTTGACTAAGGTGTGATTATGGCTAGATAGATTAAGTAGTTAATTATTAATTTAATCTTTGGTTTACCGAAGTTGCTGAAAGGGTTAAATTCTCAAAAATTAATAATTTAACAGCATTTATCACTTAACCCATTAGGGGAGTTAAAAAATTTCTAAAAAATTATCATCAAAACCTTGGGGTTTGCTACCCCCACAACTAAGAGCTTAACTCTGGTAATTGCAGGATCGAAGAATGGGGTGATTTGAATAAACAGTGTGAGAGTTATAGACTCAAGAACGTTTTGGGCTCTAAAAATTATAAAAACTCCTTAGGCGCTATGGACCAAATGTGAAAAATTTATAAGTGTCCAACAATATTTATAGTATTTTTGTACTATGTTGACAAGGCCTAGTTGACATGGTCTATTGTGTCGATGGGGCCTCATCCATGTAGCTATTAACCACTATTGACTTTTGTGGTCTCAGTCAAAACTTGAAAATTACAAAGAGATTTTGAATGATATTAGGGTTAAATGGAAGCCCAAATAGCCATGAACATGATGAAAATGTGAGAAGAGGGTGTTGAAGTCCCAAAAATTAAGAAAATTAGGAAAATGATAAAAATGAGGTGGAAAATGAGAGTTCAAGGAGCACAAAGTGGTGTGCATAATGGAATATGTGAAAGATAGGATTGTAATGATGCCAAAGGAAAGGGACTTAACTAACCAAACCAAGAGATATGCAAGTGGGTCCTCCCCATAGCAAGCTTATGTTCTTTTTGTCCTTACATAACCCCAACTAAGGAGTCTGTGGGCCCCATAGTTGATTAATGGTCATGAAAAGTTAAGGACCAACCAAAACGAATCTATCCAAGAATTCCAACATGTCAAACTAAGACATCAAGCATAACATAAAAATTGACAATGAGATGAGTTATGGTAGCATGGCAGCATAGATGAATGACTAAGAAGGTGAGATGAATCCTAAATTGAGGTCATAAGAAGTCCCTTGTGGAATATGTATTTAAAATGACATAAGAAGATCCATCCTTAGTCTAGACCAAAACTAGCCTCTTTCAATGACTTCTCATTGCCACTTCAAGACCAATCAACCCACTCAAGACACAAGAGTGCTCTCATCAAACAACAACTATTCCAAAAAGAAAAGAAAAGAGAAGTAGGAAGTGAGAGAAAGAGAGAGAGGGACTTAGTTAGTAGGGACCTTCAAGCATAGGTGCATGTCTTTCTAGTCCCATAAGTAGTGCTTGTAGCCTATTTATTTGTCTAAGGGGCGTGCTTTGAATTCCCATCATTTTTTTTGAAATGGGAACCACACCATGAAAAGACTTATTCATTTATTGTGTCCAAGGGGTGTGCTTTCGATTCCCATCACTTTTTTCTTTTTCTCTCTTTTTTCTTGGATAGGAACCACACCATGCAAAGACTTTATTTGACTTCTTATTAGTGGTTGGAATGGAATGGCAAGAAGTTCATGAAAGACACCCAAGCACTCAAGTAAGCAGAAGAGTATAAGGAGTATTGAGTCCCCTTGAAGTCACACCCTCTACAAACCTTTGAATCTTTCCCAATTTTAGAACTACCAAGGTCAAAAATGAATTAAAAGTTTCTTTAATGGAAGGGACCTCAAACTTCCAAAACAAAGAAAACCATAGAGTTTATTAGGTGGGAGGATGACATGAACTCATTGCCTGTTCCATGAAAAATAAACCATGTCATAGTCATCAGACATCAAAATTCAAAAATAGAAACTAGACATCAATAATCACAACATTAAGCACAAACCATCATTAGTAAATAGCAACAGTGGCACTGTGTCTTGTAGCAATAAAGCACTTCTATTAACAAAAATAATGAAAATTCACACTTAAACAAAACAAATTAAAATATATAAGAAAGTGTAAAATAATTAAGAAAAGTTCAAAGATACTAAAAATGGTGCAAATTTGGGAAAAATCTAAAAATCAAAAATTTGTAAAATAAATAACTTATAAAATCAAGAATGTGGAAAACAAAAAACAAAAATTAGAAAAACTAAGAAGTCATATGGATCGTTAGCACGAATGGCCATCTCCCCCACAACTAAGTTGGAAGGAGGAGATCCAAAAAATGGAACATGATTATCCATCCATCGAGGTGGTAGTTGCATTGGCTTGTCTTGGCTTTAGGAAAGGTTTCACTTATTGGATGTTGACCAACTGCTTTTTCTTTGGGCTTTCAAGTTTGTAGATTAACATGGCCCCAAAGGAATAGGTTTGACCAATTATATAAGGTTCCTCCCAGAATGTTTGGAATTTTATCTTCTAGGGTACATGTGTGGGGTTCCAATAGAGAACCTTATCACCTGGTTGAAATGTTACTTTCCATATTTTGAGGTCATGACATTGCTTGTTAAATGCCTTGTGCACCTCATTCAAAGATAGGTCCACCAATTAGTTTTCATCTACACATTTAGGTTGATCAATCTTTCTTTCTATACTAGACTTTGGTCAAGATGCAGATCACAAGTTGTTAAGAGTGTATGGAGCTCATACTAGATTGAGAGCATTGAAATTTTTCCTTACACTAACTTGTAGGGAGAGTAGCCAATATGGAGTTTCCATGTTGACCAAGAGGCCCAAAGGGCATAATTGAGTTTGGTGCTCCAATCTCTCCTATATTTTCTTATGGTTCTTGTTAAGATCTTTATGATCTCCCAATTAGTTACCTCTACTCGATCGTTGGCTTGGGGGTGGTAGGGTGTTGTTAATTTATGTTCAACCCCCAAGCGTTGCATCAATTTTCTAAAAGTGGCACCTATAAAATACGTTTCGTTGTTAGAAATTAGTGCATGTGGCATTTCAAACCTATTTACAACATTTTTTTTGTATAAATCTAGCAATCAATAATGGCTACTGCTTCTGCCCATTTGGTGCAATAGTCGACTGCTATGATGATATATGCCTTCCCATTGGACATGGGTGTGATGGGACCCATAAAGTCAACGTCCCATATGTCAAAAGGCTCCAATAGTTGAATCCACTATTAAGGACCTTCCATTTGAGCAATCATCCCATCATCTCATTGACAACATTCATAATATTGGATAAACTGGTGGGCATCCCTGAAGATTGTAGGCCAATAGTATCCTACCATCAGGATTTTTATGGTCGTGCATCTCCTTGCATAATGGCCTCCTTAAGGTCCTTCATGAGCATCTTGAAGAACATGTAGTTGATCTTCATCAGGGACACACCAACGAATTAGGCCATCGGCACACACCTTGTAAAGATGTCTGTTGATTTCCATGAAGTATTTGGCCTAATGAAGAAATTGTTGCTTCTTTCTAAAGTTAAGATCTTGTGGCATCTCTTAAGTGAGAAGATAGGTGAGGATGCCATTATACTGTATTGTTTCTGTGGGCATTTTGTCATTTAGTGCTCTTGTAAAGAGGAGTTCATGTAGAAACTAATCAGAGAGCAGGCTTTCCTCCTCTTTATTATCTCAACTTAAGCGAGAGAGATGGTCAACAATCACATTCCTAGTCTCTTTTCAATCTACCATTATGAGATATAATTCTTACAAGATCACAAGCCACCATATGATAAAATGGCTCATCATTGGCTTGTTCATGATGAAGTGAATTGCACTATGGTTTATGTGCACAAATACTTTTTAGCCAAGTACATAGTGCCTAAACTTTTCAATAGCATACACCACTACCATTAGTTCTTTCTTTGTAGTGGTGTAATTTAATTATGCTTCCACAATGCTTCAGCTTGTGTAGTGGATGTAGTATGGATGTTTCTTATCATCCAACTATGTGAGCACAACTCCTAGGGCATAGTTAGATGCATCTATCATGATGTGGAATGGTCTAGACCAATCTGGTACCCATAGAATTGGTGTTTCCATGAGTTTCTCCTTTAACTGTTGGAATTCTTGTTCACATTCCTTGGTCTAGATGAAAGGTGCATCTTTCTTTATAAGCTCTACCAATGGTTTTGTGATCTTAGAGAAATTCTCTATGAATTACCAATAGTAGCCAATGTGTCCAAGGAATGACCGAACATCTTTAATGATTTCTAGTTAGTGTTATTCCTTGGATAACCCTTATTTTCTCAAGGTCTACCTCAATTCCTTTTTGAGTGATTCTATGCCCTAGTACAATGCCTTCTTAGACCATGAGATGGCTCTTTCGCTAGTTGAGTAACAATTTTTTTTTCACACATCTTTTCAATACTTGCTCAAGGCGATGCAAGGCTTGCTCAAACATAACTCCATAGGTGGAGAAATCATCCATCAAGACTTCCACACCACTATTGATCTGCTGCTAGAAGATACTAAGGACCAAGTGTTCAAATGTTGTAGGGACATTGCACAGACCAAATGGCATCTTACAATATGTAAAAGTCCCCTAAGGACTTGTGAATGTTGTCTTGGCCTCATCTTCTAGCACAATGTAGATTTGGTTATAGCCACTATACCCATCCATGAAGTTATAATAGCAATGCGTCGAGATAGTATCCAACACTTGGTCCACAAATGGTAATGGAAAATGATCTTTAAATGTTGCCATGTTCAATAGCTTGAAGTTGATGCAAACCCACCACTTGCAACCTTTCTTTGGCACAATTACAAGTGGGCTAACCCACTTACTATCCATGATGGGATAGATAAACCTCACCTTGAGGAGTTGCTCTATTTCCTGCTTGACAATCTACTTCAATTTGGGGTTTAGTCATCTCTGTGGCTACCTTCTTGGCTTCATGGCCAGGTCGGTGTAGATGCAATGTTGGCATATCCATGGATCAATTCCAGTCAACTTGGAACATGACTAAGCAAAGGATATTGGCCATTTGTTAACCACCTCTAACTACCTTTCCTTTTATTCAGGATCAATTTTAACATTGATTATGACTAGCTTACCATTATTTAAGAATGCATACTCTATGCTGGTTGGTAAAGTTTTCAACTCTAAGGACTCCTACTTGAAGTTATCAAGGATTTCCAACTCTCCCTAACCAGTATCATCATTTTAATCATCAGAGAGTTAGTGATGAACTTGTTCAAGTTCATCCATGCCTTCAACACATGTTAGGCTTTCAAGTAGTTCCATGCATAATGTGCTACTTTTTGGGTCAGTTGTCAACCACTGGGTGCCCTCTTGTTTTGTGGCTATTGCATACAGACATCATTGAATATTTATTTCTTGTGCACATTGATTGCATGCTTTAATGTATGTACATTTGATGGACCAAATCTTTTGCACACAATTGCACCCGTTATGACTGTACGCGATGCACGGAATGTGCTTCTTCTCTAACCATCCAAATTCATTTTCCTTGGAGATTTCCAAGGAGAGGTCCCTTATGTCCATTTGTGCTTCAACTATGCTTAACCAAACTTTCCCATAATGATGAGGAAGTCACCTTTGCAATTATCAACCTTGATCACTAGAAAATCAGTAGGATAGGACCACCCACAAACTATGGTCACAATGTCCTCTACTAACCCCAAAGGGACAATAATTGACTAGTCTACCAATTCTAAATGAATTTCACTCTTCTTGAGAGGTGGTAGGCTCTAGGGTTTGTACATGTCATGGGAGATGAGATTGACACCAAAACCAAAATCAAGAAGAGCCTTGCATGGCTCATGTCCAACGATCTGCAAGTAAATGAGTGGAGTTCTTAGGTCAAATCATTTCATGGAAAGATGGCCATCCATGATCCAATCAAAAATAGCATGAGTTATCATCACAATGTGGATCTGAGGCAGCATTTGTTTTGAAGGGCACTTGAAGGTATTTGATGCAGAGGATGAGGGTGTTGGAGATGTAGGATGGCTAGCCACATGAGGTTGTGAAGGTTTAGGAGGACTATTGGATTCAAAAAAAGGTCATTTCCTGGATCATATATTTGAACCACATAGCTGAAAGGTCAAATGTGAATGTACAGCCCTTGTGGCATTTCGTTGTTGTGGCTGTGGAGGGATTTTGCCTTACATGGATAGAGTAGGACATTAGAGGGAAGAGGGACATGTGCAAATGAATGTGGAGGGTGGTATAGATATGGGTTCTCCCCCTGAGTAGATGGTGAATGTGTTCAATGGTACTCTGGAGAGTGATCGTGATGCTAAAATGAGATATGACTTGCAAAAATTCTTAGAGAGACAGGTTGCTAAACATAGTACTTGTATGGATCTAGTTGCCTGTAAGGATACTACTACCTTGGCAGTAGCATTCCCCATGATTGTGGTTGGTGCCACTACTAGTATCATTCATATGGTTGTGGTGGAGCTCCACTTAGGTAGTAAGCTTGTTGTTGTTGGTGGAACTACCTTGGATTGTCTTGAGGATAAGACAATTGTTTGGGTGCTTGCCTATGTGCTAGTTAAGGATTCAATGTGTACATCCTAGACTCTTGTAAGTGTGACACCACAGGGCAACATCCCTTTGGATGTCCATATTGACAAATGTCACAAACAACATCATCTTCAAAGTCTATCTCCACAACTTCCTCTATGGCAATAGCTTTGCCCTTACCTCTTTGGTAAGCACGTTCAGCTTCTTTTCGCCTCCTACAGATACAATCACTATTTTTCTTTTTGGATTCTTCAGCAATCTTCATAGCAATTGAAATATTTCATCCAAAGAATCCCATAATTTATCAACCTTTGCTAAATATCATAACCATATTTTTGGATGGGCAAGATTTTTCTATTCACCACTTCATCGAGTGGTGACTTCTCCACACTCGAAGTACGTCACACTCAAATAAAGGGTGTCATATAATTACAATCACCACACTGCGGGCAGACACTAGAAAATATTCTATCTTTGGAAGGAAAAAACTGCCAGAGCTTTGCTAAGGAACTAAACTAGATGCCTAAAACTGGGAAAGCTACCTCTTATTTATAGACATTGAGATAAGCTGCGATATCGCGTTAGCTGTGATTCTGCGGATGCGATATTGCGGGTGCGATATCATGGATGCGTTATTGTGGATGCGTTATCGCAGCTTTCAGCAAATTCATGACTCATCATACCCCCACGACTGAATGAAAACTCATCCTCGAGTTAAAGAAAGAACAAGCTCCATTAATTACACAGTGAATAGGTATGGGATTATTGACTGACTAGAATGGATTCATGCCGTAGTGTGGAGTCAGAACAAATTTGAGACACAACACAAAAGAAAATCCTATGATTAGAAAATTGGTGGAACCCATGTAGATCCTGGTGGCGGTGGCTCCTCCATAGGTGTCTTTCCCTTTTCTTGCGCTCAAGGTCTTGGGATTTGATGGCATTGAAGTATGTCCAAGAGTTTCTCCTCTTGTAAGGCCTTGAGTGCCTTAGCGCACGTGTAAGTTTGCGCTTGTGCCATAGAGGCATCCCAGTCAACCTTCTCTTTTTCTTCTGCCATCCTTTTATTCTCTGTCAATAGTTTATTAAGTTGCTCAATTCTGAAAGTGTCCAATTGGTTCTGAGCAACCTTTGGACCTATATTCAGAAGGTTTAATACTTCTGAAATGGCTTGAACAGATAAATCAACAGTCACACCACAATCATTAACCATGGTGCCTTCTTCTTTACTGTGCCAAAATTGGTATGTATCCCCTAAGTACCAAGCACTGCTTTTAGAGAGGATAGGCCTTGATTGTATAGTAGTAGGGTCTTCTTGGTGGATACTAAATGATTATTCCTCCTACTCTACATGTTGTTTGGTAGGAACTTGCTCTTTACCTCTCCTAGGTTGTTTGATCACACCTTGAGCAGGACCTTCCTATTGTCCACGTTTCGGGGCCATCTGCAATCACACAGGACCAATCGTTAGTAAACTTGTTACCAAAGTTAGGTTATACCTTACTGCTTTCCTTAATAGATTTACTTTATTTCTGTGTGATGTTAATTATTGGAAGAACATGTCCCCGAAAGATTGTAATGTTGAGTTGTCTTTGCTTAGGTGGTTTCTAAATTTAATTTTCTGATATAGCTAAGGGGATGAAATTGTTTTTGACACATTCTATTCTTAATTTTACAACTAACTACCCTTAAAGATGTCCTTTGGGCAATGATGAATTTCAAAAAAAAATTCAAAAAATTTATGCGCTATTCGATGTGTGCCCCTCCCCCACGACTAAGCTGAACACTCCGGGTTCAAGTAGGTTCAGATGGAATGAAAATCGAAGTACCAGCGAGCGAGATATAGGTATAAAAGCAAGGGTCTCACAATCGCAAGTCGTAGAGAAAAAATTCTAAAAACTCCCCAGCATGAATAGTGGAAAATGATGGTAAGTGTTGCGGGGAGGTCATGTATATATATTTTCATTAAAGTTAGGGCACTTAGAGAATGTACTGAATTTTTAATACTTCTTTTGAAATTAAACGATGTAAACTAAGGACATCTGGATGATTGTTATAGGGTTCTAGGGTAATTCAACTGGTTCTGAAGGCACAAAAATTATGATGGTGTGGAATTTATCAATAAGAACCTTGGATGGTAGAGAAAAAGGCTATGTGATGATTCATAGGAATGTTGAATCAGAGGGATAGTAATAAGGGAAAGAATATCATGAACAATACCTTGAGGGTAATAAATGGTGTGTTTGAGCTGTGTCATAAGTGAAAATTACAAAAGATTACACAAGTGGGTCCTCCCCAAAGCAGGTTCCAACCTATAATTCCCTTGTGTAACCACACTTAAAGTGTCCGTAGGCACTAGAAGGATTAAATGTAATCCACACTAACTCCACAAAACACAAACATGTAAATATCACCGGAACGAGGTACGAATTCTATGTTACACACGACACGGGCTACAATTACACGAATAATGAGATGAGATGAACTAGAGAAAGCAATCGTAGAGATTGGAACATGAGGTAACTGACCCAGGGCACAATGAATCCTACGTGCAAAGCATGATTAATGTGTTATTAACCCATCATTCCAAGATCAGGACCAAGTCCATTCCTCTAAACAGTGACATTGCATTGTTTCATCCTATGATGAGCAACTATGAGAGTACCACAACAACAAGGCGTGCGATCGCTTGGCATTTTGTTCAAGGGAGGAGTGACTTTCGTTTTTTGGCATTTTTTTTTCTTTTTTTTTCTTTTTTGAATACTGAATCCAGAGAAATCGCCAACCTTCAGGCATGGGTGCATGTATTTCCAGTGGAACCCCCTAGAACAACGTTTGATTTTTGAGTGCCCTTTTGATTACTCGTACTCCCATTTTTCATTAGATCTACAAGGATCTTAGTACAACCACATTGCATGATAACTCCCATAGACATCACCAAAGAGAATCCACAAGTCCCCTTGATGTCACACCCTAATCATTCCCTCTTGGTCCATCCTTCTTCATTCGTGGTACAATGAACACAAAATTAATTTTAAGTTTTAAAAATGTCAAGAATATCACTGTACCCTCGAACAGAACCTCTTATTTGTAGAATGGATAAGTGGGTGTAATGGGCTCACTATTCCAAATAATTGATCATTCAAGACTTGATAACATAGAACACACCTCAACCAACGACCCACATGAGTGTTTTATTCATAGATGAGATTGCTTACAAAAAATGTCAAAAGACAAAAATGCCAAAAACACAAAAAGATAAAACAAGAAGTTGAAAAAAATGAAAAACTGGAAAATAAAAATTGAAAAATCAAAGAAAAAAATGGTTATTAATCCCACTTGTTATTAGAATGGGGGATATCCCTCATAGCTTAACAGTTGAGGATGGCATGGATTAATAACTGACAGCTAGGATCCTTGCATTTTGAAAGTATTCTGGCTTGGTCATATTTACCCCATCAGGTTTCACACACTTGATTATAATGAGCATAGTGGGGCAATTTATACAATGTAGTTCTCGAATAACGAGTTGACCCACTATGATTTTGTGACCGTTAGATGGTATGCAAGGATTGGGTTGTCGCTCTCCACAGTTGTGTTCATTGGGCCGGATTGTTGTTGGAGTGTGAGTTGGTGGCCCTGATGAAGTTACATGAGGCATTGGGTTCGAAGGTAAGGGTGCACCAC
>MNCI01008211.1:165064-187616 GCA_015680685.1 Gnetum montanum | reverse complement strand
GAATCGGCCTAAGGTGAAGATTCACGATTTGGGCGAAAGTTCACGGCAAAATTCCAAAAGGCAGAACGAGGCAAAGCGAGGCGAAACGGTGCCCAGCATCAAGTCTCCAAGTTCCTTATAAATTTCAAATTTTACTATGTTTTCTGTCTTTACGCTACATTACGCAACATAGCGTGATGACGCTTAGCGTAAAACAACTTAATATAGTCTGACATCAGAAGGTAACTTACTTCAGCAGATTTGGTGAAGCTTAAGGCCTAAGCAGCGTAATATGCGACTTCTCGCATATTCTGCTAAATCTTTTTGTCCAGGGTTGAACTTACGCTCTATTACACAAGGCAGCGTAATGAACTTCAAAAAAGATCAAAGGGAAAGTCCAAAGGAAGCGCGATAGATTAAGCTCCTTTCTTTTTGCAAATTGATCACTTTACGCTAGTTACGCTACGCCGTGTACGACAAGCGTAATTTACCGTCGAGTTGATCCCTTTTTACACTTCACTATGCTTTGCTGCATAAATGAGTGTAAAACAGCTTGACTCACTCTTTCCATGCTTTGTTACGCTCTGCCACGCAATGCAGCGTAAACAAATGTAATACAGCATAAAGCCGACTAAAGTAGTTACGCATTTGCTATCCATACGCGCAATATGCTGATGAGCGTATTGTGCATAATCATGAAGCAGCTTCGGCAAAAGTGCTGATAGCGTATGTTGCAATGTGACGCGACATAGCCAGTTCGTCAAGTCAGCAGTATCCGGAAAGTTCGGGACACGTGTCGTCAAGGCCATGCCTTTTCTGCATATTGTCAAAATTATAAATACCCTAGTTGGCAAAGAAAAAAGGGGACTTTTTCGACTTTTCGAAGCAGAGCAGCATTTAGCATCTTCAACTTTTGGCAATTGTCATCTTTGAGCAGAAACAAGAGACATTTTTCGAGCATTGGCAGCAGGAGCGATCATACCTTTTGGTGAAAATACAGTTCTCCCATAGACGATCCTTGGCAGTTTTGAGCAGAGGCTACCCAAAGCGAAGAAGATAGATCAGAGATCGAGAGATTATCTAGTGAGGTTGGCAAGATCTATTGATTAGCACAGTTGGTTGATAGGCATCTGAGCTTGACCTTCCTTGCACTCTGTATTTGGCTTACAAGGTAGACTAAGCTCCATTCTGCACTCCTTGTTAAACAATTTTTCTTATTATTTTGTGTATGTTTCACACAAGATAATCGGAGTCTTCCTATTGTAACTTTGTGTACAAAATACTCAATTTTTCAGGTCAAAGTACAGATCTTGAAATCACGCATTTCGCTTAAATCCGATTCGCTTTTATCGCATTAACGTTGTCATTGTTGCGATTTATCTACATCGTTTTCCTCTCCTTTCGCGATTTATCGAATCAAATCGTTCCATGAAACACCTATAATTTTTGTCGATTTATTGATTTAGTAAGTCCCTGTCTGATCGACAAGACCGTTCAGGGCACTGCGGATTCGTTTTCTCCAGCACAGCCCTCGTACGGATCCATAGTTAAGACTGTGTACACGGATTTTGTTTGGTATTCCAGCTACCGACATTTTCCATCGTTACAGTTTTCTGGCGCTAGAAGGAGGGCCTAGGCTCCAATTCGTATTTGTACGGGTAGCCCTGTAAGCGATCTATACCCGCGTTTCCAAAAACATGAACGTAATACCTCTAGGGAAGTTTACGAAACATTGTGTAGTGTAAATCGGTCACAGTAACAATTCCTTTGGAATCCTACAGGGTAGAAAGCCTAATAGCGATCTTCTTTGTCCACCGCCTTTTAGATCTAGTCATTTGTCGCCGTTAACCCACTTGATCAATGGATTCCGCATACACAACCACAGCCGCCATGATTACCACTGACTCGGGTGCCACATCTGTGAACCCCATCGTCGCCACTGGACCTGCCTCTAGTGTTGTAGGACCTCAAGGACCATCGTGTCGCTCCTTGAGGTTACAGGGCAAAGATCCTGTTTTTACCGTCATGACGCCTGAGGAATATAACTTCATCTGCATTAAGATCCAGGCGAAGCTTGCTCTCAGCCGAGCTGAGATCGAAGCAAAAAGAAACTTTGAGCTGATCCACCGAGGGGATCAAGATTTTACCCCTACCGCCTACGACATTATTCCTTTAACAGAACATCACCATGAAATTATAACACAGTTGGTCATGGCTAGGAGCCAGGCTACACGGGCTATGCTGGAACCCCAGAATGGGGAGGAAGAGGATGATGAATTTGCAGCTCAGTCTGAACATTCATATCACACTCTTAGTCCTCATACCTACATAAATCCCTTATTCCCTCTCAACGGAGAAGCTGCCCATATTAATACCGCCATGACCACACAAACCCACATTCCTGTCATCCCGCAAGCCACTACACAGCCATCTGGGTTGCAAGTGCAAATACCCCAAAATAACATGGGGGCAGTCTCGTCACCACGCATAATCAGCATTCTGTCAGTGGTTCCAGGATCCACCGTGCCCCATTTCATCCCTTAGATCCAACCCCATGCCATATCTACAACTCGCCCGGTGCAGACTTTATCGCTGCCACCCCCTCCAACCCAACAGATCACCATCGTCGTTCAGCCACAGATATCCGTCCAACAACCTACCGCGAGTCAGTGGACCATCCCCGCGGCACAACATAACCAGTCTGCGGTATATGGTGTGCAACCCTCAGTTGCACCCGCAACCCATATTCCGCAGATGGTCCCATAATATCCCTACCGCACCATCTGCCAGCCAAACCATTCCTTTGTTTCCACTCCCTGGCACTGCTCTCCCAGTTCAACCCCCTATGCCTTCTACGCAAACATCCTCATCGACAGGCTTAGAGCAGGCCTTCTTGCTTATTCAAACCCTCACTGAGGAGGTTAGACGCCTTAAGGCTGCTGGTTCAGACACTATACAGATCATGGACTTCTATCAAGATGATCCTATTAGTCCAGCATTCCCCATGCTGTCGTTGCCCCCGGGGATGTCCTTACCCCATTTCACCAAGTATAATGGGGAGGGAGATCCTAACGCTCACTTGGTCACCTTTAGATCCGAATCCTTGTTGTTACAACAGTGGCCTCACACGATTATCTGTGTCTTTGCTATGTCTTTGACAGGGAAAGCTTTAGATTGGTATCGAGCCCTCCCTCGCTCTTCCATCTCAACCTTGGAAGAGCTTCTGACACAATTCGTGGCTCGCTTTAAATACAACTTAAAGCCAGAACTCACATTAGATCAACTCATGGGAGTGAAACAAGACCTGCTCAAACTAGTCCAAAAGTTTATACAGTGCTGAAGTGCTACTTTGAATGAAATCCATGAGCCAATCGCGGAGCCACACTTACTGGCCATCTTCAAAGGAGTAGTCAATGACTTTATCAAGTCTAAGCTGTATTACCTTTCCCCTAACTCCTTACATCAGGCTTTCGCTCAAACTAAAAGCATCCAAGATGCTGCGGAGGCGAGCAAAGACCTGACGTATGTCGTGTACAAAAATGTTCACAACAAGGGCAAGGACAAAGGTAAAGTGACGACAACGACAATAGCTGTGCTAGCTGAGGGCACAAAGAACAAGAACAAGAAGGCACCTACGGCACCTCCTAAGACCACGGCTAGTGCAGGCAACACCAGCCAAGACACAACTGCCCTTGAAAAGCCTCCCCAGCCAAAACCAAACTTTGAGCGTAAAGATCACTCAAAGTATACAGCCCTGCCTGTAAAACACTCAGAACTGTTGAAACAACTGTTAGGGGCAGGATACATTCAGACCAAGAACGTATCCGAAGAAGCTCTGAAGCGTCACAGACGTCATTGTGAACTGCTGAAGAATCCTTCTTTAGCCCTACCTGACGAACCACCAGTTTCGAGGTCTTTCAGGCTGGACCGTTTCTGTGACTACCACCAGTTGTGTGGTCACGATACAGATTACTACTGGGCATTAAAAGACGATATTCAACGCATCATTGATGATGGTTCACTCAAACTAGACGGCAGTAGTCCGACGCGTCTGGAAAACCAAGCGTTGCACGTGTATAAGGATCCGTTGAATACAAATAATGCACCCTACACAATCAACGTGGTGAGTACGGACGGTGACAGGAAAGTACCGCCTAAACAACCTTTTGTTCTGCGTGTACCTACCAACTCACCAAGGGGGATAGGCTTTTCACTGGCAGCTAGTGGTGTCTCGAGGCCACCCTTCATCATCCGGGTGCCTTCTCTAAATTTAACTCAGCCTCCCAGTAACAGTAAGGCCGCGGCTATGTCCGTGCCCACACCTAAGGTGCCTTTCATTCTTAGGGTGCCAAAATCACCGGTTGCCCCTTTTACGCAGGGGCAGGCCTCTAACACAAATCACCAACCATCATCTAATAAGCAAAAGGAAGGGGATGTGCCTAGTAATGCCACTAAAAACCATACTACGCTAGGCTTCGCTAGGCCTAGGCCCTTGGCCTCTATCCCTGCGCCCGTGCCTTCTGGGCAAGACAAAGGTATAGAATCACATCCACCTTCCCTCGGCAAGAAAAAGAACAACTCCTCGGCCGACGCTGTTCCACCTCGAGAGATTCGTCTCTTGGGGCGAATGAAAGAAGATAGAGGGGACAAACAAGCCAGCCGAGAACGGGATCTTCTTGACGTGTTTACGCAGGTCAAACAGGCTCTGAAACAAAAAAATACAACACTGAGCCTCTATGACCTGCTCATGACATCTCAAAAACACCATGAGGCTATGGTCCACATGCTAACATCCATACCTGTGGAGGAAAGCTTACCAGCGGAGGAGGAAGCGATACATGCTGTTATGTTTCCCTCCAACGCTGAGCGACCTAAACCTATCTCGTTGACCTTTCATGATGAATCCATCAAAGATGATCCAGAGAAAGGTCAAGTGACAACTGAGCCCATGTTTATCACCATCCGGGTTGGTCAATACTGGATCCGGAGGGTGCACGTGGATGATGGCGCAGCTACAAATGTCATTCCTTATCCCATCGTGGATAGGTTGGGTCTAGTCGACCAAATCAGTCCCACAATGACAACATGCATAAAGTCGTTCAACGGAGCAAGGGTTCAGGTCAAGAGGATGATGTGCATCGAATTTGTGGCAGGGAATCAATTCCCAACGGATGCCACATTCCTTGTCGTCGAGGAGATGCCCGGGTTCAACTTAATTCTAGGAAGATCCTGGTTAGCTCAACTGAGGGCGGTTTCATCACCTATACACCAGGAAATACACCTACCCTACGCAGGGGGAGAAGTTGTAATACGCAGTGACGAAATCACCCCCAGAACTATCAACAATATCGAAGAGGAATGGGGTTCGGAGATAGAAACATCGAATAATCAAACCCATCCCTGAATCCCTGAACAAGCCGAAGCGAATGATGACAGTCTAGCCTAGGCCAGCCTGCCATTTCAGGATGGTGGTGTGGAAGAGTCAGGCCATAAATCTCCCCGTCCTTACGCATCACTGAACGTGAAGGCCATCAAGAAGCAATTACGAATTAGTGATTGATCTGGATGGCATTTACGCGCATCTTCACATCCTTACTAATTTTGCATTTTACGCTTAGCAGTTTACATATTTATGCTCACTATTCATTACGCTATTCACATTTCTTTATATACGCTATTTACACTCTTTGATCATTTTAGTGCAATTACGCAGAAATGTACATTATTATCAATTATGTTTTCAAAATTACGCAGATGGCCCGCAACGGCCTAAAACTAGTAACGGCCCGCAATGGCCTTAAACTAGCAATGGATCGCAACGGCCTAAAACTAGTAACGGCCCACGATGGCCTTAAACTAGCAATGGCCCGCAATGGTCTAAAACTACCTCATCTCTTACACAAACACTACCTGGCGGCCCGTGATGGCCTTAAATTAGCAATTCCGTGCTATAGCAACGCCAACTATCAATAGTCTTTAACAATTCCGCTTACGCTTTGCAAATAACGATATAAAACCAAAAACAAATAAATATACAAATAGCATTTAAAACCATACAGAAAAGCTTAATGCCAATGTTGTCAACATTCATATAACCATTGTTTAATCCCAATCAATAAAATTATGCGTAAGTTATAGTTACGCATCTCCCCTAGTGCCACTATCACCCGTATCCCTTAGGTCAGGCTCCAACCCTAATAGATCATCCTCAAGTGGGCCATCCTTCTTAGAAGATATTCCTTTGCGAGGAATGCCATCCCCATGAGGCCCTTGCTCCAACTTTCGCTCCATAAGAGGATGCTCTTCACTATTACGCTCCTCTTCTTGTGCTTATTCCTCATCTTGTTCGCCTTCGCCCTCCAATTCTTGTACCTGTATACAGCAAATACGTTAGCAAAGACTTGACATCACAATAAAAAAAAATTAGATTCAATAATGTTTAAACTTACTCGCGATGGTCCTGCTTCCACAGCAAAAGGGAGCTTTTCTAAACCGACCCATAGGCGCTGCATGATTTCATCCTTAGTTAACTCAGATCATACGCCGTTCCCCAGAGCAGCACTAGCTTTCACCTTCCCCTTTTCCACACTAGTCCAACGAGGCAAGTCAGGGAAGAAAGTAGGGACAGTAGTCTCGCCCCCAGGAAGAGTCATTTCTCTTTCCGATAACGCGCTTACTGTCACCTGCTCCTGAAACTTTTCGAAAGCTTGGGATGCGCCAATGACATCCAGAAATACCTGCAAGCATTAAGCTTCGACGGCAGAATCACAATAATGCTGACGATAAGCGATACTTTCTCGCTTATACAAATGCTTGTGATCCTTTTCTTTCTGCCCCTACTCTTGCACGCTTGCGTAGAAATCCTTCCAGTCTTGGCTTTTCTGAGATAATAGCTCTATCTGCATCCGCTGCTCCACCAACTCCCGACAGGTTCGCACACTGTTCCTGATTGTGGTCCAATAGTGAGAGTAGTCAATCACAGCTGTGCGCCAGGCCTCCTCACCCGTTTCCCGCGCCTGCAGGAACTCGCATCGCGATTTTAAGTCTCCGACCTCTCTGGCCAAAGACTCCTTCTCTCTCTCTAACCTCTGCAACCTTTTCCAAAGGTCTTCATTGACACTCTTACGCTCCCACAAGGAGCGAGTTGAGCGTAACACACATTTACGCATCTCCTCATATATGCTGCGTGGCACGACCGCCCCATCAGATGGAGGCTCCACTGTGTCCAAATCAATGGGCTCCGTTGGGTCCCATCGAAGGCGAGCTCCTGATAGCAAACATTATCAATATAAATGAAACATTATTATTTTCTAATAAAATAAACCCATTGACGATATAACATACCGGCTCCAGGATCGACGCGCTCAAGGCGCTCAAGCATAGCGCTGAAAACGCCTTCCATGAAGGCGAACTTGTCAGGAAACTCTCTCCATGTCCTACTCACAGAGGTAGACGTGGATGCATCTTCTTCACCTGTAGCGTAATTTAGTTACAAATCCTAATTATTGACAAAATTCCTCAAGACATCCAATACGCTTACTACCTCTGCCTATTACAGTGGGGAGTGCGTCAGCGGTTCCCGCATCCTCCCTCTCCTCATGCACAAAAGTCTATGCGTCGCTAGTCCTAACAACTGGGGCCTCTTCTTCCAAAACTGGGGTCCCTTCCCCATGACTTAATATCATTGCTCCTGTCTCAGCAGTCAATTGCTCCGTAGGTCTCACTGTTCATATCACATACACATTTAGACGATTCAAAATATCCTGAATAAAAATTGCGTAATATAATAACTCTCACTACATTTCTTTTATGCTTACCAGGCGGAGGTTTACTCCACTAAACTCTGACTTGCATGGTTCGACCTGTGCCACTCCCAGGCTCCACAGGGGCCTCGGTTAAGCGAAGCCTTTTACGCCGAGCTGAAGGCTCTACAATTTATGCCGCCAAGCGTTTCCCTCACGAGGCATCGCCAGTGTAAGTGGGCATTACCTTGCCTACGCTGTCGAGGCCTCGTACTCGAGACACCGCCAAATCCCTTATCGTTATAGATAGAGACTCGCCAATCCCTTCCGGGGGATCCTGTCCACGAGTAGTGCCGAAAATGTGGGTAATCCAAGGTTTGGATAGTTGATTTCGGTCTTGCTCCACCTAGACCCCATTCCTTTGGATAACCAAAAATTCGGCAAAATGCCGAAGGCAAGCCATGAAGAAGGTGTAATGCACGTTGAAACCAGAATCAAGATTCTGGCGAAGCCTGATCATCTCACTGTGTAATCCCTCAGCAAAATAGCTCGCCCAGTCAAACTGGGTCCCTTCCTCCATGACTTCCCGCATGATACGGGTCTATTCTATGGAAAAGAACCTCCCTTGCGAGAGTGTTTTGGGGAAAGCCCGGGCCCGAAACAAGGGATAAATCATCTTGGCGATCTCTAGTTTGATCTTCTTACAAGGGATCCCCTTAGGCTCCTTCTTGGCCCCTAGCCACTCCTGGCAGACAAGGCTCCTCTTCGCCTTTTCCTCTATGGGAAGGCTGTCGGAGGGGACGTCAAAAAAGTCTGCGAAAAGCTTAGCATCAATATCAAAACTTACACGTACGTGATGCACGCACGTGAAAAAACGCTCAGCCCTTTCGCTGAAGGAGTTGACTAGGGTTAACATTTCACTGACGGGGACATCAGGGGTTACAGCCAAAAATAAGTGCATTAGCCTCGCTTGGCGTAGCTTGGTAACCACTGCAACCGAGGCCGCCGCATAGCCGAGCCAGCGTTATGCCTCCTTGATGTCGCCGTAGTGCAAGAGAAGGGTATTCGCCTCGCAACTAAAAATTGTAAGGGTAATCTCTCAGGATTCCCTGACTGAACAATGCAAGACACATGTCAAAAAACACTATTACGCGACATTCACAATTCACAATTACACCACGCAACAATAAAATACGCAGCAGTTTTACCAAGTCCAAATGGCAAAGGAAATGGATAAAGTTTCCTCTACACGTCCGCAACGGTAAGGGGTGGATCCAAAGTCCAATCGTCATGTAGCCACCCGAGATTCTGGCAATTCTTGAAAGCGTCAGCATAACGGGAGGGGTACTCATGAGTGTCAAAGCTGATCTGCCCCATTACACCAGCGCGTACATTGCTAGTAGAGGTAAACGCCTTTATTGCTGTTTCAATCCAAGTTAAGGTATCACCATCGCCTACTAACTTGTTCTCATGGATAAAAAACCTGTACCATACCACATATGTTTATCTTATGCTTCAGAAAATAGACATATAATGACAATACCGCCAACAAAACCACTTACCCCCCTGAATAATACACTGTGCCTGGTGGGTTCTGGAAATAGGTCGAGACGTGACGGGCCATGAACAAAGTGTTGTATGCGTGGTAGCAGCTAAACTGAGCCATTTCCCAGATCCAACTTAAGCATCTTAACCCTCTGGCGCTAAGTTCGCGGTCCTGGGGACAACCAGTGTCGATATCCCCGTCTGTCAAGAAAGCCAAAATTCCCTACGTAGAACCCACTAGCAGGTGCTCCAAAATGGCGCCAGCGATATC
The DNA here is from genome assembly GCA_015680685.1 of Gnetum montanum. Classification (NCBI taxonomy): domain Eukaryota; kingdom Viridiplantae; phylum Streptophyta; class Gnetopsida; order Gnetales; family Gnetaceae; genus Gnetum; species Gnetum montanum. The sequence continues at coordinate 178,079 of MNCI01008211.1, read as the reverse complement.
TCCTGACAAGTGTGACCATACAATAATGCTGTAGTTACGCAGTAAAAACTACAAAAACTCCAGTGCACCCTATCGAAACCATATGGCCCTCCCATGCAACCGAGTTTGCGGGGGAGAAACATTAGGTACGATTGGGTTTATGCAGCATAAAACCCCGACTATATCCAAGACGATTAAGACGGGTCTTAACATGACACTGTACAGAGACAATAATAAACACATCAACGTCTAGATTCAGATTTGCATGCTTAAAATACAGAAAATCTACAAATTACGCTTAGCTATTCATGCCAAAATCACCTAAACCCTTGCAATAGTACAAGGTTTGTCCCTGACAACAGCGATAGACACAATCCTAGTGTATAAACCCTCATTTTAACGCGAGGTCCATAGTCTAAAATTTTAATTTATGTAGGTGACACTACAAGAATAAACACTGCAAAAGTAACACGAATAAGCAAGGGATGGCCTACCGATTTGAAGGCGTAGGGTCTCTCACTTCGACCACCGCCTGCGAGGTACGCTGCAGGCTCCCTTGCACCTCGTCAATCTTCGCCAATTTGGCATTCTTCCCTCTCACTTTCGGCGCCATTGTTGCAGTTCTAACACCTTCACAATTTCGCACCTTTACGCCTTTACAAATGACGCGCTCCAATCTTCTACTCCTCCTTCTTTCTCTCTGTAACAACTAAGAATTCGAATTCATGATAGCAAACAGCCTATTCTAAATGAAAACTGCTTACTTATATGCAAAATTTAACCGACTTGGTACCCAATTTCAGCGAGACTTGCCCAAATGCTGGTGTCAGTATGAGTTGGAACCCGAGGATCAAGGCATTAATTGGGTCAGATATCGCACGCATTACGGTCTGAAACGACCCTAAACTACTGTATCTTATCCCCTCGTAATCAGGTCTCATTAATTACAGACTATTCGCGAAATTTAAAATTCAGTTGACTTTACGCTCGGTAACGTCACATCACGTCCCATACACTAAACTAAGCATTATTCGTTAAACATTTACTGCATCAAACTTAGTATCTAATTACTCTCGTATTTAACAATTTTGTAGGATAATTGACAGATGGACGAAATTTTATCTGCACCGCTAGTTTTAACAAGCTTATATGGTGAAATCATTAGACAGCTTGATCCCACACTAATAGAAACTAACCTAGCCCTTAATGACACAATCATAGCCACGTCGGAAACATCTCTAGACTGGCCAGAGCAATCGACGCGCACGCTAGATCTGGAAACTGGAGATGTAACCGAAGATCCACTTAACGAAGTCTCTGTGGTTACGCATAGGGGTGAGACTAAAACTCTCAAGGTTAGTTCTCTATTAGATCAAAAGGTGCATGATGACATAAAACAGGTCCTCCAGAATAATATCACAGTGTTTGCATGGTCATATGAGGATATGCCAGGACTAGACCCAAGGTTAATTCAACACAACATAATCCTGGATCCCCATATCAAAGTCGTCAGACAGAAAGCATGAAAGATCAAGCTAGAAGTCGCACTAGTAGTACGTGATGAAATCACTAAACTGTACCAGGCTAGTTTTATTCGCACAGTTGATTACTCAGATTGGGTATCTAACATTGTAGTGGTTCCTAAAAAGACCAGAGGAATACGCATCTCCATAGACTTCCGGGACTTGAACAAAGCTACAATCAAAGATAATTTCCCATTGCCGAGTATCGATCAATTGGTGGATACAACTGTTGGACATGCGCTTCTGTCCTTCATGGATGGCTTCTCCGGCTACAATCAAATACACATCATCCTAGAGCACCAGCTAACAACGACATTCATGACGCCCTGGGGAACCTTTTGTTATACCATGATGCCTTTTGGATTAAAAAACGTCGGAGCGACGTACCAACGAGCCATGATGTACATCTTCAGTGATTACCTCCTAGGGAGACTGAATGATTATGTCGACGATATAGCTGTTAAGTCTATAAAGTCAGAGGATCATTCAGAGGATCTGGAGTTAGTCCTCAAAAGATGTTCTAACTACGACCTCCGACTCAACCCAAAAAAGTGTGTGTTCGGAGTCAAAACCGGACGCATGCTAGGTTTTGTGGTATCGGAAACTGGTATACGCGTAGATCCTGACAAAGTCAAGGCCATTGTCGAACTGACACCCTCTACAAGTCTTAAGCAATTGCACGGATTACAGGGGAGGTTACAGTTTATTAGGCGGTTCATCTCGAGATTAACCGACAAATTACACCCTATGCAACATTTGCTTAAAAGGGGGGTTAATTTCGAATGGACGGATGATTGTCAGCGTGTGTTTGACAGCTTGAAGCAAGAGCTTCAACGCTTGCTAATAGTTTTCCTGCTACAAAGGGATCAACCATTTTATATCTACCTCGCAACTTCAGACGTAGCCCTAGTCGCATTACTCTGTCAAAGGAGGGGTGATGGGTTGGAAGTACCCATCTACTACTTGAGTCATGCTCTATGTGCGTATGAAACGAGGTACAACGAAGTAGAGCGTAACTGCTTAGCGTTAGTATTTACTCTCAAAAAGTGTAGGCATTATCTTTTCTGTAGCCAAGTTAACATCATCTGTAAAAATAAAAATAATATCCTTAGGACCATTATGCATAACTTATACGAAAGTAGCAAAATAGCTCGTTGGAAAGCTATCACGGTAGAATTTGATCTGCATTACATTGGCCAATCTTCTACAAAAGGCCATGCGATAGCCGACCAATTAGTAACATCACCTATTGATAGTCAAGCAACCATAGAACCTGAACTTCCGGACAAACACGTACATAGCTTAAGCCCTATCTTGACAAGCTCCGAAGCAACATTATACTTCGACGGAGCTTCAACTATTAGAGACTGCAGCACTGCTACAGTGATTACGCTATCACCTGAGGATGTGCGTCTTCACGCTTATCGTTTGACTTTCCCCTGTACGAACAATGTGGCAGAGTACGAGGGGCTCCTCATAGGATTACTAACTACCAGCGAACTCGATATTCGACACCTGGCAATTAGGGGTGATTCGATGCTCATCATTAATCAGGTCACAGGAGTCTACGCCTGCAAGGCTGTACACTTACAACCCTACTGCAATATGGCTAAAGATCTTCTGAGGCGGTTCACGACCATCGATACCCAACACATGTCACGAACTGATAACACACTGGCCGATGCACTGGCTACACTAGCTTTGAACGTGCCCTCACATCTGCTTGACACTTGTCCTGTATTAATAACAGATTGCACAGAGCCCATCATTCAGGCGGCGCAAGTATCTTCTCTGCTCGAGGATAGAACGCTAGAGTGGTACGATAGCATTAAGACTTATCTCTTGCAAGACGAGCCACCGCACGAATTAACACGCACGCAGAAAGATGCAATGCGCAAGTGAGCTAGACAGTACGTCATCATAGGAGACAATACTCTTTGTAGACGCTCTTTTGATGGTGTGCTGCTTACTTGCGTTAACCAGGACCAAGCACAACGTATAGTTGGCGAGGTCCACGAGGGACTATGCGGAGGACACGTAGCACCACGTGCTATGGCTTCAAAAATCCGTCGCTTAGGGTATTACTGGCCTTACATGGAAAAAGATTGTCTGACAAAGGTTAAAACGTGCGACACGTGTCAGTGTCACGCAAATCTTATACACGTGTCGCCTACGGAGTTACATACGACTCAGATAACATGGTCGTTTCAACGATGGGGACTAGACATCATAGGCCCCATTACACCGAAATCTTCCGCAGGTCATAGCTACATAATTACTGCTACTGAGTACTTCACGAAGTGGGTAGAGGCTATCCCTTTACGGAAGACCACATCTCAACAGATTTGCCATTTCATCTTAGACAACATTGTAACTAGATTTGGTCTCCCGATGACTATCGTGACCGACAACGGGCCACAGTTTAGTAGTACGGAAACCAAATCCTTCTGTGACAGACTCGGCATTAAATAATCTTTTTCCTCACCTTATTACCCGCAAGCGAATGGTCAAGTTGAAGCCACAAACAAAGTCATCATCAATCTGCTCAAGAAAATGCTCGACAGCAACAAAAGACGGTGGCATGAAAAAATTCTCTATCTGCTATGGGCATATCGTACTACATGTAGGACGGCTAAAGACAGTACACCCTATAGCCTAGTCTATGGATCTGAGGCAGTGCTGCCCCTTGAATTGCAAATTCCTTCTCTGAGAATGGTCCTCTCCACAATTATAAATGAGGCTCAACACACCGAGTCTCGGATTATGGATTTGGATTCAATAGAAGAGAAGCGAATACAGACGCTTGATACAATAGAAAAGTATCAAGACAAGCAGAGGTAAAAGCATCGTCGCAATCTTCAGCAACGTCCGATCAAGAAAGGAGATTTAGTTCTCAAGGTCGTTCACGAACCAGTGGGCAAATTCTCTGCAAACTGGGAAGGCCCTTTCTTGGTGACCGATGTGTATGGCAACGGGGCATTCAAGCTAGCGGATATCGACGGCAACGAGTTACCAAATCCTGTCAATCATATATATTTGAAGCGGTACTACATATAGCTGCATCTCCAGTGTGAACATCAGGTATGGCCATAATCGTCTGCTATGATGCTAAACTGGCAACAACCGTCCGCTACAACGTAAAACTGGCACTCCCTTCACGTGTCCACCACGACGCTAAACTGGCACTGACCATCCACTACGATGTAAAACTGGCAAGTTGTAACCGTCCGCTACGATGTAAAACAGGCAATGTTGTACAGGTCCGCCAAGATGAAAAACTGGCATTTTCTTCACGCGTCCGCCACGACGCTAAACTGGCACCGGCTGTCCGCCATGACATAAAACTGGCAAAGGTAAGCATCCATCTACTGAGATGTAAAACCAGCACAGACTTGTCCCTGGGTCATGACACAAAACTAACACCCACAGCACGGTCTGCTGAGACCATAAATCAGCTTTGCCACCATCCGCTACGACATAAAACTAGCATTTTTTGGTCTGCCCAGACTTTAAACTGGGACCATGGTCTGCTAAGACTTAAAACCAACAACGACAGTCTACAAGGACTTAAAAATGAGACTCACAAACTGCCATCATGCAACTCAAGCGAGCGTAATCATCTCTGTGCAGCTGCAAGATAAATGGGATGGGATGCTGAGACAGTCCCAGAGTCACTATCTCACCGGCATTCTACTGATCCCTCGGATGTGCTGAAAGGCATACTACTGATCCCTCGGAGATACCGTCACTGCACCTATTTTAGCACTGGTACCTTTGAGAGGTTAGTTTCGCCGTCCAAAGCCCCAAAGGAGTTCTCATCAATTACGACTTTGGAGATCTTCACTCATCATCACTATCAGGCTCTGGCTTCACAGATTCATCTGGCTAGTTCCTTACATAACCAGTCAGGTGCGCTGAATCTGATGTGCTTTGGCGACGATATGCTGGGCCGAGCGTCAAGGGTGAAGACTCGAGCCTTGTGCTACAGTTCCTCCTTCACGGCCCGATCACTTTATCTCGTCTCTAATNCCCTTATCACTATCTTTAACTATCCCATCTACTTCCCTTACGCAAAACGTGAAACACTCTCCGCATTTGCATTACACTCAAGTCCATGAATCGGCGTAACACAACTCGCCTAGTGGACACCAAGAAAAAGGGGGGGGTTNGGTCGGCAAAATGGGTGAAACACATCTCACTCAGGCCGTGCAGACGTAACACAGTTCGTCTATGTAAGCCCCTTCATCCACAAAATGATAGCATAACTCCATGAAAATGTAATCGCAAGAGAATGCTTGAGTGCTTATGCGTGAAGATGCTATCCCCACCACATTTGCATCTTCCCCGAACCTGTTTCCTCCCGTACCATTCTATCCCCGGATTTCCTTATCCCTGCACCTCTACGTTGACAGGATTATACTTGAGTACCTGTTGATAAACGTTGTTGGTACTTTCATTGGTCCGGTGTTTCGTATTCTTTGTCGACGTCTTTCAGGTAAGCCCTCTAACCGTCAATAAAGAGAGGCCATTGAAACACCGTAGAAATCGCGAATCGGCCTAAGGTGAAGATTCATGATTTGGGCGAAAGTTCACGGCAAAATTCCAAAAGGCAGAACGAGGCAAAGCGAGGCGAAACGGCACCCAGCATCAAGTCTCCAAGTTCCTTACAGATTTCAAATTTTACAATGTTTTCTGTCTTTACGCTACATTACGCAACATAGCGTGATGACGCTTAGCGTAAAATAGCTTAATATAGTCTAACATCAGAAGGTAACTTACTTCAGTAGATTTGGTGAAGCTTAAGGCCTAAGCAACGTAATATGCGACTTCTCGCATATTCTGCTAAATCTTTTTGTCCAGGGTTGAACTTACGCTCTATTATGCAAGGCAGCGTAATGAACTTCAAAAAATGTCAAAGGGAAAGTCCAAAGGAAGCACGACAGATTAAGCTCCTTTCTTTTTGCAGATTGATCACTTTACGCTAGTTACGCTACGCCGCATACAACAAGCGTAATTTACCGTCGAGTTGATCCCTTTTTACGCTTCACTACGCTTTGCTGCGTAAATGAGCGTAAAACAGCTTGACTCACTCTTTCCATACTTTGTTACGCTCTGCCACGCAACGCAGCATAAACAAATGTAATACAGCGTAAAGCCGACTAAAGTAGTTACGCATTTGCTATCCATACGCGCAATACACTGATGAGCGTATTATGCGTAATCATGAAGCAACTTCGGCAAAAGTGCTAACAGCGTATGTTGCAATGTGACACGACATAGCCAGTTCGTCAAGTCAGCGATATCCGGAAAGTTCAGGACACGTGTCGTCAAGGCCATGCCTTTTTTGCATATTTTCAAACTTATAAATACCCTGGTTGGCAAAGGAAAAAAGGGACTTTTTCAACTTTTCAAAGCAGAGCAGCATTTAGCATCTTCAACTTTTGGAAGCTATCATCTTTGAGCAGAAACAAGAGACATTTTTCGAGCATTGGCAACAAGAGCGATCATACCTTTTAGCAAAAATACAGTTCTCCCATCGGCGATCCTTGGCAATTTTGAGCAGAGGCTACCCAAAGCGAAGAATATAGATCAAAGATCGAGAGATTATCTGGTGAGGTTGGCAAGATCTATTGATCAGACATAGTTGGTTGATAGGCATCTGAGCTTGACCTTCCTTGCACTCCGTCTTTGGCTTACAAGGTAGACTAAGCTCCATTCTGCACTCCTTGTTAAACAGTTTTTCTTATTATTTTGTGTATGTTTCGCACAAGATAATCGGAGTCTTCCCATTGTAACTTTGTGTACAAAATACTCAATTTTTCGGGTCAAAGTACAGATCTTGAAATCACGCATTTTGCTTAAATCCGATTCCCTTTTGTCACGTTAACGTTGTCATTGTTGCGATTTATCTACATCGTTTTCCTCTCCTTTCACGATTTATCGAATCAAATCATTCCACGAAACACCTATAATCTTAGTCGATTTACTGATTTAGTAAGTCCCTGTCTGATCGACAAGACTGTTCAGGGCACTACGGATTCGTTTTCTCCAGCACAGCCCTTGTACGGATCCGTAGTTAAGACTGTGTACACGGATTTTATTTGGTATTCCAGCTACCGACATTTTCCGTCGTTACAATCATACCCCCATGATTGAATAAAAACTCGTCCTCGAGTTCCTTACAAAATATTGGGACAGTATGGGATTATTGACTCAAAATGGAACTAATGGGATGACATGTGAACGGATCATCATTACAAGACAAGAAAAAATTAGTGTTCATGACAACAAGAGTGAACACCTTATACATTTGACATCAGGCCTCATTTGGCAATTGAGAAAGAGAGAGAGAAAGAAGTTTGCTACTGCTAACACCCAGATTGTTCCTTTCATTGTCCATCCATAAGCGCACCATTGATCTTGCTCCTTGCATACCTACTTCAGCACTGCTCCATTCCAAGTGTTCCCTCCAGATCCAATCCGTTGGTGTATGATTGCCATCTGCACATATAACACAGTCTTTATATTAGCAAGGGTAAATGAATCATAATGCAATTGATACCTTGCTTCGGTGTAAGTCCATTGGTTGAGTTGTTGTATGGCTGATACGGATATGGAGATATCATTGTGGTGACTACCGAAGGTGTAGGGGTTAGGAGAAATTCAAAAAATTTGGGTCTGGACCCCCATGACTAAGAGTGAACCTCTAGTAGCGATAGAATGGATAAAGAAAAGGAACAAGAAAGATAGAGAAAAAGAGACAACTATAACGTCGGTGAAGTAGATGTCAAGATGGAAATGAACAAAATAAAATTAATTGCAAAATGTTAAGGGAAAAATTTAACTGGTGCACCAAATAGGAATGTCAATGGGTCCTCCCCAAAGTAGGCTCATGCCCTTAATGCCCTAACAAATCCACATTCAAAGAGTCCGTAGGCTCTGGGAATGTCTTTTAAAACAAGAGTTAAAGTCTTAACTGCAAGAATTTACCAAAAAGAAAACAATGCGTCAACCAAAATATATACTAATGATACAACCGACAATGAGGTGAATAATGGAGAGAAGGATGGAGAGAAGAGAATGGAATGGAATCCTAAGAACAAGGTGGTGTACAATCCCTTGTGTAGTTAATGACTAATGTAACTTAGTGGATCCCATTCCAAGTCCGGCCTCAAACAAACCACATCCAGTGACTTTGCATTAATGCATTCGGCTAAACCATCCACTTGAAGTGACAAGAATGCCTTCACCCAAGAGCCACCACCATTCTGACGAAATGAAGGAGGAGAGAATGGGAAGCGAGAAGGGCCTTAGCTAGAGGGAACATTTTGACTTTAGTTCCATAACCAGTGCGTGTAGCCCAAATGATTATTTCATCTAAGGGGTGTGCTTTGAATTCTCATTGTTTTTTTTTATGTGTTTATGTGTGAGAACCACACCATGCAAAGACTTTGTTATTTTTATTTGCTCAGCTTCCCGATAATTGAGTAACGTCGAAACGGTAAGAAAAATCAAGAAGAAAACATCCAAGCACCCAAGAGAACAGCCAACACAAATGCATCAAGTTCCCTTGAAGTCACACCCTTTTCAATTCTTGAGTCCTTTCTTAGTTTCAGAAACGCCCAATCACTAATTCATTATAGTTCTTATTATAGAAAGGGACTATACATTTCCAAGCCAAGAGAGACCATAGAAATTTGTGGATGGATAGATGGATGAAGTGGACGCATTGCCTGTCATATCAAAGGAACATACCTTAGTATCAACATCGTAACTTAAAGGTAAAAACCAAACATTAGCAATCAATAGGAACACAGTTCATACCATCATGAAGAACACTTATTGGATGACAAACTTACAAGGTGGATAACACACACACACACACCCAAAAAATGAAAAAGTATGAACGATGTTGTAAAACAAAAACAAGAAAAGTTAAAGAAATTTGTAAAACAAAAATGTGTAAGAAAAAAATGTGTAAAACAAAAACGTGTAAAAAAACATGTAAAACAAAAATGTGTAAAACAAAAACTTAAAAGAACTGAGGGCCCCCAAATGATCAGCATAGGTGGCCATCTCCCCCATGACTGAATGGAAAGGGAGAAATCCGAAATAATGAACGTCTATTTAAATTTCTTAAGAGTGCCCAACTTCTCCCCATTGATGTTTTTAGGTTAAGGGGTGGAAGTTGGTGACACTCATATTCCAATGTATCTATGCCTTCATTGTTGGCATGAGTTATTCCCCTAGTTCATTCCATGCATGTTGGTTAGTTTCCCTTCCATTTAGTTGTCAACCATAGGGTGTCTACTTCTTGTGTGGTTGCTACATATAGGCATGTTTGTCTCATAGTTTCTAGGGAAAACCTGTCGCATGGAGGAGATGTTGTGCATTCCTTCATGTCATCACCCGATGAGTCACTATATGTGATGCATGGAACTTTCTTCTTCTCAATCTTTCCATAAATGTTTACCTTAGATATCTCCAAGGAAAGATCGTGGATCCCTAGGCATGCATCTATTGTGCTTAGCCATGCCCTTCCCATTATAATTGGGAAGTCCCCTTCGTTGTTGTTAACTTCTATCACCAGGAAACATGCTGGGTATGACCAACCATACACAGTGGTAATGATGTCCTCCACCAATCCTAAGGGAATGGTGATGGACTGGTCAGCTAGCTCTAGTTGAATTTTGCTCTTCTTGAGTTGGGACAAGTTCCAGGCTTGAGATATTTCTCGTGAAATTAAGTTGACTCCAAAACCTAAGTCAAGAAGAGCCTTATGTGGTTCGTTCCCTGCAACTTGGAGATAGATTAAGGGACTTCCAGGGTCAAATAGTTTTCTGGGAAGGTGGCCTACCTTGATCCAGTCGGTTACGGTATGTGTTAACATAACCATATGGATTAAGCTCTGTTGTTAGACTGAAGGGTGCTCGAAGCCTTATGTGTTAGAGGACTGTACCTAGACTCAATTGCTTGTGGTTGTGAGAGCTTATCTGGCTTTTGATTCTGAAGAAAGGTCTTCTCTTTTTGTGGTTGTCAAAACCAGCAGCGGGTTGAATGGTTACGACTCTCGTAGTGTTACGTTGTTGTGGTTGAGTGGGGAGTTTCCCTTGCATTGTTGGAGCGGGTGGTATGAGAACTACCAACGGAAGAGAGATGGATGGATTTAGAGGATGGTATGTATGCGGAGCATCTTCCAGAGGAGAAGGAGTCCTTCTAAAGTACTCCTAAACCTGGTAGTGGCGTTGGGGAGTTATGTGACCCATGGAGTCACTTGGATAAATCGGCTGCTACACGTAGTAGCCATAAGGATCGGGTTGCCGGTAAGGGTATTGATGTTTAGGCGATGGCATCCCCCATGATTGTGGGTGTTGCCACTGTTGATGTTGCTCGATGGGTTGTGGTGGAGTTTCACTTGGATAGTACGTCAATGGTTGGTGGAACTATCTTGGGTTACCTTGGGGATAAGGTAACCTTCAGGCTGTCTATCGTCTGTTGAGTCTCGGGTTGAGTGCATACACCCCAGACTCTTGTAGATGTGAGATGATTGGACAACATCCCTTAGGATGGTCATATTAGCAGATCTCACATCCACTGTCATCGTCTGTAACCGAATCCACAACCTCATCAGATATTCATTTTTCCCTTACCCTTGTCACGTGCATGGCTTGAATCTCTTCGCTTTTTCTTACTATTGTCACGACTTCGTTCCTCCTTAGACTCCTCTATGATTTTCAAGACAAGTTCAAATCTACTATCCAAGGAGTCTTGTATTTGATCTACCTTAGCCGCCACTTCCGTTGTTAGCTTCTGAAGCGGCAAGGTTTTTCGATTCACTAACTCTTCGAGTGGTGAATCATCCTCTTCATCGCAAAATCTCACTTCCCTCTTTTGGAGGGAAGGATCACGGTTATATTCTTCCACGCTTTCTCTTTTTCGTAGCTCCCCTTCTCCTTTGGCTACTTGCTCCAACAATTGATGAATTTCATGGGATCTAATTTCTGATAGTCTCCCTTGGGCATATGTCCCAAGGGTTCTCCTAGTTTCATACCTTAGCCCATCTACAAGATGGCGTAGTTGATCCCATTGTGCGTAACCATGGCCTGGGCAACGATGTAACAATGCGTAGTAGTGGTCCATGGCAGCATCCAAGGGTTCATGATTACCCTGTTTCCATTCTTGAATCTGCTTACGCAACTTAGACACTCTGGAGTACATTTGATATTTATCGTTGAAGAGTTCTAACATCGTACTCCACCTCCTAATGGTTTGCAGCTCTAAGGACTGGTACCAACTCTCTGCTTCCTTTATGAGTATCCTAGGAAACAACTTCAGTTTCTACCACTCGTTTTCTATGTTTTGCAAGGTGCAGGCATCATGAAATGCTTGTAAATGATTTTGCGGATTAGCATTATATCCCCCCTCAAACCATGGGATATTATTCATGTCTAAGTGCTTGATCTGGCTATCTTTTTGATGCCTTGTTGGTATTCTCACAGCCTCTGTGATGTCTAGCATGCTTCAGGTGGCAAGTAGGGGTTCGTCATGATCATCTCTTTCATGAAGTCTATGGTGTCTACGTTGTTCCCTACTTTCACTTCGTTCATGCCCTTGTCCTCTCTCTTGACTCTCTCGTCAAGGTCTCTCATCTTGCTTACCTCTATTCTCACTGTTATGTTCTTGGTGGCTACGCCCTGATGTGGAAGAAGAGGGTGAATGGTGTGATGAAGGGAAAGAGGAAGGAGAACCATCGCCATGACGATGTTTCTTACCTTCTCTTTGGCTACTATGGCCCTGATCGTGATGACAATTAGAATGCCCGTCCTTGTCATGTGTTTTTGTTCCCTCAGTGAACAGTTGGCGTTCACGGGAATCAGAACTAGGGTTGTGTATCGTAGAGCATAAGTTCTAATACCCCACCTCCTCAGTATTGTTAGGATGGGGAACATCATTTGATGGAGAACCCGTTATAAGTGGTTCACCATCTCCAATTTCACTTAGGATGTGTGGGACCCCTTTTCCCTTCAACAATGTATGGTGGCTCTCCTGCGTTGACTCCCTTAGATGTTGTGCTTCTGTGGGATGATAATCCCTTGTGTCAAAATCGCCTATAACGTATTCAACATAGAGCTGTGTCATGCCTATCTGTGCAAGAGCACGGATAAGCATGTTAAGGACTGCCTAATTTGGAGGTAACACTATGTTACCTTGCAAATCTCTCCAGCGCATCTGTTCATCCTGATGAAGGATAAAAGTAAAATTAGGTATATACTCATCGGGATGAGTATATACTACCCGGTACTGTTGAGGAACTGGTGGATTTTGGTTATGTGTTTTAGACTGCCGATTGTTTCTTGTATGATCCCTAGGTGGTGAATTACTTTTGTTCGAAGAAGACATCTTAACTTTGATTCGGTGTGCTGATTAACCGTTATATAATTTTTTCGTTTAATTAACCCTAAGGGTTCGTTTAAGCTCCCAACGATGTGAGTGATTTCCTATGTTCTACTTAG
>MNCI01008211.1:142208-164618 GCA_015680685.1 Gnetum montanum | reverse complement strand
TAAAGGGTGTCGTACAATTACAATCACCACACTGCGGGCAGACACTAGAAAATATTCTATCTCTGGAAGGGAAAAACTGCTAGAGCTTCGCTAAGGAACTAAACTAGATGCCTAAAACTGGGAAAGCTGCCTCTTATTTATAGACATTGAGGCAAGCCACGATATCGCGTATGCGATATCACGGCTTGGGCTATGATATCGCGTCGGTTGTGATTCCGCAGATGTGATATTGCAGGTGCAATATCGTGGGTGCGTTATCGTGGGTGCGTTATTGTAGCTGTCAGCAAATTCATGACTCATCACCATGTATCCACTACTGGGTTACCAAGTACTACGCTACTAGGTGTACCAAGTAATAATGCTGTTAGGATTACCAAGTAAATACATGTTATGGTCAAAGCAGTCATACTTGTGTATTTAATCTATCTAAATTATCTTGCTTAATTATCTTAATTAGCTTAATTACTAGAAAACATTGAATAAGTAATTGAAAACATTAAATGCATAAATGAAATATTTAATCTATCCATAATGCTACAAGGTTTATCAAAAAGCTCGTCTTTATTGCTACACACACTATCATGCTCAAGTATAACAATGCTCAAATAAAGATCCATACACTCAATGACTCTTGCGGCGAGCACTCAAGAAAAATATTCTAACTTTTGAATAGACAAATTGCAAGAGCTCTGCTACTACTATGAGAATTAATTACCATAAATGCAGCTAGTGGCTTGTATTTATAGACTGGGATAGACCCTTGCATCAACGAGGCTGTGTCGATGCAATTGACTATGTCGACGAGGCTCATCGATAGGGCCTAGTCAACGTGACAAACTGAAACTCATCAAGAACTAATTTTAGTTCTAGCAATTGTTACATATAAAGTAATAAACTTATTAGATTTTTTGTTTATGATTAAAGTTGATGTTGTGAAAAGTAATTTATGTATCATGTAATTTTTTTGACTCTTTATCTCTTTAGTTTGAGGACACTCTCTTGGATATAACAAACTACAATAGTTTCAAAATTTTTTTTATGAATTTTTTTATTTGCAACTCAACATTATTCATTGAAATCAAACCTATGACCTACATGTTCCATGCCAAGACTCTTATCATTAAGCTTACACCTCATTGTTATAGTTAAGAATATCTATTTAACATGAAGATCATGATCATTATCATTTTAGCCTTGTCCCAACAACATGGTGATGAAACATTTCATTAAAAAACTATGATATTGTAAATGTGATATTCTAATTTAATATATGATGTTGTACATACAACATAGTGGGTCATGGTCATGCTTCTAAATACGAGCCCATCATCATGACAAAGGATACATTTTTTGGTAACCTTAGCGAAATTCTTACAATTTATTTTCTTGAAGTTAGAGTTTATTGTGAATACCTGCAGTGTGGTGAATTATAGTTGTACAACATTTTTATTTGAGTGGATTGTTCTTGGACACAATTCATTAATGGTAATAAAGATCAAGATCGTTCTTCATCATTATAGCATTACACATAGAATATATTTACTTTCCAATATCAATTGCTTTTACTTTTTGTTGTTTATATTTCTTACATTTTTTACTATTATCATGTTTATTAATATGGGCAAAATAAGTACAATTGGTATCGAGCGTAAAGTGTAATTATTTGGTAACCTTGTATTGACTTTACTTGATTCACTTAGTGGTAAAGTTACTTGGTAATCTCAATAACAATTACATCAGGATGTGTAGGGCAAGCTAGGACCAGATACGTAGCACCAATAGGCTAGAATAGCTTTATGTTTCCATAGTTGATAGAATTGATAATGATTTTTACCATGTTTACAATTAGCATACTTAGAGCCTACTAAAAATCATTTCATCATATACCTCACTAAGAGTTAAACTATACATTTTGTACTTTGCTAACTCACTAATATACTTAGTCCATCCATGGATTATGATCTGGTCCCACATTAACACTTGTGGCTTGTATGGTTGAGTGTTGGAATCTCTACCACTCATCACATGGGGTCACTACATGAGCTCTCTTTCTGCATTTGCTTCTACGAAGAGCTAGATCTTTATATTTTTGTGCTTGTTTCTCATTTGCTTGAAAGAGGTTAGGCTTTCACTCATCCACTAACCCTCTTAGGACACCACCCTTACAAGATGAGCATTAAGCCTCTTAGTGATGATCCTTATCTTTAATCAATTTTTTACATGTCCTTTTTGATCTTGAACCTAAAAAAGTGCATCTTTATAAAATTTGAAAGATAGTACATGCCTTAATCATACATTCAATTCATAAGATGTTTGTAAACTATTATAATGTTATCACTTATCATCATTGTAAGATAACTACTCATGTAGATAAATTTCATAATCACATAAAATTTTTCTGGTAGAAAAGGGAACATTTTTATTTAAATGCTCTCAAGGTAGACAAAAATATATCATTATTATTGAATTCAACTTATTAAAATCACAGGTCGACCTAACGTGTTAAACATGGTTACTTTTAATTGAATGGAGTAACCTTCATTAAATTCAACATCACATGACACGTGTCACTTACAAATATTAACATGAACATTGTATTTAAAAAGTCACATGTTTCGAGGAATCAGGAACGTTGAATTTAACAAGATCACGTAAATTTCTCAACCAAAAATATATTAACATGGAATCTTTTGCTTTAACAACGCTGACGTGTTAACATGGTTAACTTTTAATGAACGAAGCAGCCTTAATGAAGGCGTCACTGAAAAATATTAACATGAACGTTGCATGTTTAAAAAGGCTTATCCTAGCATGTCTTGAGCCATTCATGTGGATAAAATATAACAAGGTAACGTAAAATTGTGAACAAGAATGCATTAACATGGAAGCATTTACTTTTAAAAAACATCTCAATTCACAGGGCAGGACGGCATGAAGATTTTTTAATTATTGACAAGACAAGCAATATTGGGAAAGTGACACCCACCAACAAACCAAACCTAACCAAATCAATCAACCCTTCGGCTAGAAACCAGGCAAAGGTTCAAAGCAATTTGACCACGCAACCACAAATCCACCAAAAATTGAATTTCCGAAAAAGAAAGGCAAGCAGCCTTCACATGCATTCATTCATTGAACGTAACCAGCCCACCCAAAGTCAAAGAGTAAAGTTTACAATCATGGTTCAACGTCAACATGCGACCCAAAAAAAAAAGAAAAAACAAACTGACTCCATTATATTTAAATTAAATTAAAACGCGGGGCCAAAAAAGCCCACATGGAACACGTTGCGCCTGAGAACTGAAATCCAGGAAATTCGAAAAAACGGAAAGATGAGATGAATTTAGCTTTGCAATTAGCATGTTACCATTTCCTGTACAAAATAATAGCAAATATAGAATAAAAAATACTCTATATATACACACACGCAAGGAGCATGTATGTAGCCGTGGCTTCTCAACAAATAGCATTATTGTCAGTTAGACGTTACGCAAGGTGAGCCACAGAGATGCTTCAAACATCAAAATTCTTTCGTGATGTTGCTGCTGCCGCGACAGTGAATCCGTACTTGTAACTGTGTATCCGTTGTTGCTTCCAGCGATTGTCTGCACCTGCGGTTGCGTCTTCGTCTGCGTTTGGTTGCTTCTTCTTCTTCTTCTTCTGCGCTTGACGTTACTCTGCTGTGCTTTGCTTCACAACAACAACGCGGAAACAAAGGCCAACGTCAATTTCTGTTCACACGACTCCAATTTTTGTTGTTCTTGTTGACGACGAAGATGATGTTATTTGTTCCACAATCCGCGGCCGCGTAGCATTTGCAGAAGTTTTTGAGGTTTCAATTGCTTGTTTTTCTGGTTCGCCTTCTTCTTCTTCTTCTTCATCTGAAAGGCGGCTTCGTTCGATTGTGCGTGCGGTTTTGGTCATGATGATCGCGGATATGAAGGATAGGGCAAAGGAAATGGATAAGGAGGAAGTTGCAGCAGCAGCGGCGGTAGCGGTAGCGTTCGAAGTGAGCGGAGCAGCCGCGGAGGAGAACCCTAGGTCGGCCGTTCCGGTGCGCGTTCGGCGACGGCTTTTGGAAAATTTCCATCACGAAACGTCGCTCGAGAAAATTGAGGCCAAACTCAAGGATGCTCATCTCCGCCGCACGGTAAGCATCTTTTTCCAGAGATATATGCGCCTGTTTTCCGTTTCTTTAGGGTTTATGCTTGCTCGTGTGTGTTTTTGGCTGTTTTTTCGTTTGCAATTGAGGAGCGAGGGTTTGTGCGTTGGTTTGTTTTGGTTTTGCAGCAATTCCATGAGTGGCTGGCGAACAAGGCAAGGCCGAAATCCAGAAGTGCCTGTTCCAACGGTACCGCCAGCAACGCCGAACTGATGCGCCGCCTCCAGGACAGGTTGCTCGCCGCAGAGCGCAAAAGGTATTATTTTCCTTCTGCCTTTTTAATTTTTTTTTAAAACTTTGCTGAAATCCCTTAATTGAGATGTTTCCCGTAACCTGTTGGCGCTGCGAAAGCCATCGTCGTGGTAATTTGAAATCCTTGAATTGAGATGTTTCTGGTAAATACTTGGCACTGCGGAAGTCGTCGTTGTCGTAATTTCAGTTGCCTTCGTTAAGCCAAAGCGTATCTCGTAGATGAATGAATTCCTGTTTTATGGATGCGTTGTGGCGTCAACACGGGTTCCCTTGTCACAAATCAATTTTGAATTCTTTTATCCGAAATTATTGCACCTCGTCTCATGCAAATGTGTTTGTCACTGACTTTAATTATCAATTGAGATGAGCAGTTATACGTAATTTGTAGGTTACGCTACTCTGCATTAGTTCTTCTGTAATTTCAGGAGTTCAGGAAAAAAGCAATGGTTCAGATACCTCTTTTGTAGGGCAAATTACTGTATTAGTTTTCACTCTTTTAGGAAATCTGGTGGCAATTGCAGTGCTGTGGCTGTTTTGAAAAATTGGTGTTTTATGGCCATTTTAGATATCATACGCGTTGAAATTTTGCCGTGATGCGTTGGAGCGCGACTCTGATTAGAGATTGATAATTTTACCAGCCCTTCCAACAGCTAAATAGATATTTTGGTGTGTTGGGATTATATATCTAGATTGCAGCTGTTGGCCCAGGAAAAAATGCGTTTGGCCAAGTTAGAGGAGTTACGCCAGGCAGCCAAAAGTGAAGTGCAGTTGCGAGCAGAGAGAGAGCGTGAGGAGTTGGAATCCAAATTTGAGACGCGGGTGCAGCAAGCAGAGTCCAACAGGTTGGCCCTTTTGGAGGCAGACAGACAAAGAAGAGCGGCTGCGCATGAAAGAAAGACTCACTCTCTTTTACAGCGCTCCTTGATGCAGGGCCAAGACGAACAACGTCTGAAAGCTATGTATGAATCCCTGTGCCAGAGAGCTGCTGCTGCAGAAGAAAAACGCATGATTCTCTTGGAAGCCGAAAAAACTCGTGCCCACGCCGTCGTCATGCAAGCAAGATCAGTCGCCAATTTGGTGTCATTGAAGAGGGAAATGGAGATGAAGAAGCGCAAAGAGAAGTTAGAAAACCGATTACAGAAGGTGCAATGCGTGTTTTTTTTAATGCTTGAAATTCAAATATTGTTGGGATGGGATATGATAATATTGATTAATTATTTTGTTCCAGGCAAGAAGAAAGCGAGCAGAGTATCTCAAGCAAAGAGGAAGACGTGGAAGCGCAAACGTCTCCAGCAATCATCAGAAAATGATCAGACATGGGGATCGTTTATCAAGACAATTAGCAAGGTGGATATTATTTAACTGCAAATTAGCTTTCTGTGATGTTTTAACATATATGCCTCAAATTGCTCTAAATTTCTGTGTTTCGGGGGAATTGGCAGGCTTTGGAGGCAGTTCCAGGTGTCTCAAAAGACAACATACGCGTTGGCACAAGATTACAATGAGTGTGAAATTAATCAAGACATCGCCAAGAAACTTGCTTTTGACCAATTTGCGTCTCGCCTTCAGTCTGCTAAGACCCTGCAGGCAGTGAAGGCATTGCTAGCTCGCATTGAAAGCCGTTTCTTGCTTTCCCAGGGCAGCCACAGTCATAGTGTTCCACAAATAGACCATTTGCTGAACAGGCTATCGACTCCACGAAAGAAATCAGCTGGCACAGTACCTCCTAAAGCTCAGACTCCCCATGTTTTCAAGAGTCCGGCAAGGTACCCTGAGCGTGTGCTATTGTGTGCATACATGATTTTGGGACATCCTGACGCTGTTTTTAGTGTAAAAGGAGAGAGAGAGACAGCCCTGGCTGATGCAGCAGCCAGCCTCGTTTCAGAATTTGAATCTTTGGTGAGATTTATATTGGATGGGCCAGCTAATGTTAGCCTTCACTCAAGTCCCTCTTCTCTGAATTCTTCTAAATGTAACTGGGATTCCGAAGCTTCCCAAATTACGCAGAGAACATTTGCTTCCCAGCTTGCATCCTTCGATGGTGCATGGTGTTCTTACTTGTACCACTTTTTAGTGTGGAAAGTAAAAGATGCACGTTTACTTGAACAAGATTTGATTAGAATGGCTTGTCAACTTGAAGTTTCCATGCTGCAGAAGTGCAAAATAACGTCAGAAGATGAAGAGGGTGATTTGAGCCATGATTTCAAGGCCATTCGCAAAGAGGTTAGTTTATGTTAGTATTATTTGTAAACCTGGGTAATTAATTTTCTTATCTAGTTGGAAAATGGGTCTGGTCTTCATGGAAATTATGCAGGAAAAAGTCAGCAGAGTCCCAAAGCTAGTAAGACCAAAAAGGAAGGAAATAGTAAATATCCCTTTAACCAACTGAATTCAGAGTATAAACCAATTACAAGTATATGGTAGATCATTTTTTAATTCAAAAAGAACATAGCATGCAACGTTACCTTACAAACTTGTTTTTGAAGATTTCTAGTTTAAAAAATCATTCTATCATCAGTGATGCCCAGGGAAATGTGCTAGAATGGAAAGGTATTGTGTCAAGTTGCAATTTTCAAATTTGGAAATCCAATGCTTCGAATTTGCTAAATATTTGAGACGAAATTTGGTTGAAAGTGGGGACGAAGTTGCGAGAGCTGAGGCTAGATTGATTTAGCAGGAAATAAAATTTATGCGGCTTTTCACGGAATCAAGTGATCAAAGGAGTAATGTATTCTAATTAGGTTTAACGAAATCAAGACACGCCATTAGCAGTGTGGAAAACAATGTGTGCATTCATAGTTTTGTTCAACTTTCATTCTCACGTCAAAGAGCATTGCTTGGCTCACATGTTCTGCTTTAAAATGGCGATATTTTCAAGAGGTCGATTTCTCTGGTTTTGAACTAACGTTTCCATATTGTTTCATTTAAAATGCTGCAATTATTTTGTTTCATTTTTAGTGTTCAATTTTCATGCAGGGTATTTTCTTCCATTACTCATTGTTTATCTTTCGGGCTGCTTATGGCAACGCATTTCTCCATTGATAAATCCATGTGGAACCCTTCTTCCTATTATTTCACTAAATAAACCCTCTGCTTACAGGTTCTTGAAGATCAACATCTATTGAAAGAGAAGATTCTTCACCTGAGTGGAGGTGAAGGGGTTGCAAGAATGGAAGTAGCACTTGCAGATTCACGCACAAAGTTTATGGAATCAAAAGAGAACGGAGAAAATGTGTTATCACCATTATACTCTCCACCACAGATATTAACTCATAGGCCTTCTAAGACACACCAGGCAGCTAGTGGTTCAAACAAAGTTGTTCGCTCATTGTTTAAGGACACAGACGCATCAACTTCCAAGGGTTTGTCTACAAAGAGCAATAGTATTGGTAATAGTTCGGGTACAAAATTATCAGAAGAAAATGTAGTCATGGTCAATAATATTCTTCATGATAATGATGGATCATTTGCCGAAAGTATCTGTGGTTTAAATGTTCCTGCTGACAGCATGGGGACTAAAATGGTGAGAGGTTCAGTGCATTACGTGATATCATTTTCTTAAGATCTTTCAACCGCTGTTTCTAATATTATTATCTTTTTAGGCTGGACAAGTCAAGTCAACAATGGAAACTGCTTTCTGGGATGGTGTTGAAGAATCTCTCGGACATGAGAACCCTGACTATTCTTGGGTTGTAAATCTTGTCAAGGAAGTCAGAGATGAGCTGCTTAAAATGGTTCCAGAAGATTGGAGGCAAGACCTTATTGAGAGCATCGATGTTGAGCTTTTCTCTCAGGTATTGTCTCTTCTGCAACTATAAAATTGCTCCTGTTACGTGTCATTTTTACCTTGCCAAGGTTAACACTATCTTTTATGTAATCAGATGTTAGAGTCAAGGAGCCAAGACCATGTTTACCTAAGGAAGCTTTTTGATTATACGCTGGGCATTATGTTGAAACTTTGTAGTCCAGCCAGTGAGAAAAAACTGCACTCAGCTCATGAGGTTTTAGTGTTGGAAATCACTGACATAATTTCAGGAGCCGAATCATCAGATTCAAAATGTTCGTTTGCCCAGGCGTTGGTGAAAGGTCTTCGGTGCATTTTAGAACAATTAATGGTACGTTCTCAACAAGCATGTTGTTTCATGCCATATCTTATATTAACTTTACGGCAATGTTGTCTTCAGCAATTATGACAGTGATGTATATTATTATTGTTTATTGTTCTGTTCTTTAGAATCTGAAGAAAGAGATAAGCGCCGCAAGAATTAGAATTCTTGAGCCTTTAGTTCAGGGATCTTCTGGTTTGAAGTACCTTCAACAAGCATTTGTTACTTGTTATGGGCCGCCTTCAGAAGCTCAAAAGGGACTACCTAAAACCTCTCAATGGTTTATAGCTGTTCAGCAATCCTTGCATGCGCAGAGAAATGAGATTGAAGCTTATTTAACATCTGGAGCACTTGATAATTCAACTTCAAATACTTCAGGTGTACCATCAATAAACTTACTTCGAACAGGGATTCAGAGGAATGTTTCAGCTTCTGAGAGTATTGGGTTGCCACATACGATGCCAGGTTTATGTTTTTCTTTTGTTAGAATTTCAATACTACAAAATGAATTTGTTGCCAGACCAATTTCAGATGGCTTAATTTATTGTATTCTAGGTTTGGCTGGAGGGACAGTGGAAGCTATTGACTGGGATGCATTTGGAACATATGTGAAACTTGGCATGCTTAACTTCGTTTGCCAACCAGATGCTGCCATCAAGGAAACAGTTCCTGAAACAATGGAATTAAATATCGAAAGATTACAGAATTTGCAAAACCATTTCCAATTAATGGTAGTCATTGCAACTAGGTAAGGCACATATCTTTATGCTTACGCATGCTTTTATTAGAGCTTTTCTATGTCATGTTTTGACATTCTCTGATTTGAAATGCAGTATGTTGTTAGTCAGACAAACTTCTATCAGCTTGGGGATGAGTACTGTGGAGCTTGATGGTGTTATTTCTGACCTGAAAGGAAAATTATATGAAATTCTCAGCAATACCGACATAACTATTCATGAAATCGTTCAAGTCTTGTTTGAGTCTTGCCCATGGCCTGGAACGAGCAAAGATAGCAATTCTGAGTTCATAACAAGAATGTTGAAGAGGAGTTTATCTCCAGATGATCCTGTTTTCGTGAAGGTTTCAGATGGTATAAATGCTGCCATTCGAGCATTCCTTCTTTTTGAAAGAAGTCCACCTGGAAGGTCTATTGCAGAGATGGCTTTAAAGCGTATCGGTGCTGTCATGCTTACCGAACATGCGGAAAAGGTAGCCAGTATTATTGGAAACATGGTTAACGTTACTTGTAAGGTTCATGGTGAATGGTATTCACAGTTAAGGAGCATTCTATGAAATTCTATTCTATGGATTCAAGCTGTATAAATTACTGTGTATCTGGGTACGAGGAATAATGGCCAGAAGAAAGATGTTTAAAAAAAAAAGACACTGGCGGGACAGTGAATAATAATTTCAGAGTAGGGGGTGACATGGCAAAGCCTTGTCTATTATTTCCCAATCATTGTAGCCATCCTTGATATCAACACATCACGTAGGGCTCCCTTGTATGATATTGTCTCAGAAATTAGTGTTTGAACTTTCGAGTATTACCCAGGGCTCCTATAACTATAATTTAGTACTACACTTTGTAAAGTTATCTGTTTCTACAAGCATGTCATTTCAAGCTGCAGCTCTTGGCATGATTGTTCTGGCCGAGCTGTCAGCAGAGAATTCTGTGGATACCACTGCCAGAGAACGTTTGAAGTTATAGTTTGTATGTTTATGCCTGTATCACAGGAAGGCTATTCCATTTGAGATAACGTGGTGGATCACAATTGATAATGTCAAATTGCTTGCCTTTTCATAAATGCATAGCACTCTTACTGAAATATACATATTCAGTCACTGTGGAGAAGATAATTAGTTTCCCACAATCCTGCATGGATTTTCAGTTTCATTCATAGCTAAATTGTCAAAGATGAATATTATTTGAGCAGTTTGTTTAACTACCATGGTAGAAAGTCGGGATCTTGGAGGATTTGGTGGCACAACCCTAAGAAGTTAGTGGAATTCAATTTATTAATGAAAACTCCTCCTAGGCTGGGGAACAGGTAATTTGTATTTTTAGGATAGTTCTTGATTTAGGTTTTACACCAGGAAATAAAGCTCCTACGGTCGAATGGTTCGTTGTTCAACGTATTAATACCAAACACCAAACAAAGAGATGCGGTAATATGTACTCTTAGGATAGTTCTTAATTTCGGTTTTACATCAGGAAATTGCTCTTCTACCACCGAATGGTCCATTGTTCGGAGTATTGAATGCACGAATGGCGCATTGTTCAAAGTATTGAACAAAGAGATGCGGCTGACATGGTCGGAATTTAACTAGGTTGGATATATATCTCTGCTTTGGTGGCGAGAATCTTGCCAAATCTGCATTAAATTTAGTTGATATAGAAATTATCTAATTTATCATTCTAGTAGATTGGACGTAGGCTACAACAATAACTGTCATTGCATGATGAGCATGATAATGATTCCAAGTTCAATAATAAGTCTCTCTGAATTTTTAGGGATTGTTGTTTTCTATGCTTGGTTCTTTTTGCTCTTCAAAATTTTGTTCTCTATGCATCAAAATATGATTACTTACAGCAAATATGT
Source organism: Gnetum montanum (assembly GCA_015680685.1). Lineage (NCBI taxonomy): Eukaryota > Viridiplantae > Streptophyta > Gnetopsida > Gnetales > Gnetaceae > Gnetum > Gnetum montanum. The sequence continues at coordinate 153,498 of MNCI01008211.1, read as the reverse complement.
TACCTTTATGAGCGAATTGTTGACTTTATAAATGGAATATTATTTAGCATTACTTTGAAGAGCAGTGTTACCGATTTATGATTTATGATGGGTACTTGACCTTTTGCCAAAAATATTTTCTAACATAAATGTTTACATTTTACAAGTTGAAAGCTGAAACTCGATATTTTCCATGCATACGTTTTTTGGAAAAATAGATGGCATAGTTTATCCTCAAACCCATGGATGATTGTTAACCTCTAGCCTGGCAATTGGCATCTGCATGCTACCAACTAATATTGTAAGAATTTGAGAGAGATGCATTCATTTGAAAGTAATGCTACCACTGACAATACTGTAAGATCTGAGAGATGCATATGAAGGTAATGGTTAACCATGGTAAATATCCCAATGGTTGACATTACAATTTGTGAAGAAGAGAGAATATCAAATTGTGAGCAAAGTAGGTAGAACAGTAACAATGTTGATGTAACGTTTATAATGGTTAACCATTGCCAATACCATAAGAATTTGAGAGATGCATTTGAAGGTCATGGTTAACTATGGTAAATATTACAATGGTTAACCATTACAATTTGTTAAGAAGAGAGAATACTAAATTGTCAACAATTTCAGCAAAGTTGTAGAATTGTAAGTAACAATGTTGATGTAACATTTACCATGGTTAACCATTATAATTTATGTGGAATGCCATCAAATACATGTTGATAAAATGGGATTATCAAAAAATGTGGAGGTGTTGGAACCCAAATAAGTGAAACATAAGTACACCACAAGATTTATAGAAATCTATAAATTGTAACTTGGGGCTACCAAGCTAAGACCCGTATCACTAGGCTAACTATCAAAAAATGTGACCAAAGTATAATAGTAAGTAACAGTGAACAAATATTACATTAACAATGTTACAATTCTACCTTGGTCACAATAGTTGATAATCCAATATTTTCGAATATTAAATAATCTAATATTTGAAAATATTAAGGTGTACCTATGTTTCAATGAGGTATTAGCCTAGTAGTACGGGTCTTGGCCTATTAACTCTAAGTCACAAGTTCAATTCTACTAAGTAGCATTGAGTTATAAACTTCTATAAATCTTGGGGTGTACCTATGTTTCAAGTATTTCACGTTTAAAACCCCCAATAATCCAATATTTTCAACACATGCATTAAAAAACCCACAGATAAATTGTAATGGTTAATCATTGTAAACAATACATCAACATCAACACTATTACTTACAAATCTACCTACTTGGCTCATAATTGTTGACAATTTGGTCTTCTCTCTCCTTCATAAGTGTTATCTCCACCATGTATAAGTAAAAATGTCAATTACAATCATTAGCTACAATTCTTTATGTGTGCACACCTTGAAGTGTGAAACATATTTCAAGAAACAATTTATCTTGGCTACAATTTGTTTTTTTGATGGTTTTCAAACTTGTACCATTAGTGGAACTTTTGATTTATGAATGCTGCTAGAAGAAGAAAATTTTACAATGGATACATATCAATGCACCTTTCTTTTTCTTTATGGAGTCTTCCTTTTTCTTCCCTTTGCTAACAATTGCATCCAACAATCTAGAACGAAACATATTGATATCAAACATTATTTGATCTATGAGCATGTGAACAATGACAAAGTTACCTTGGAATACATTAGAATAGAAAAGCAAGTTCCTAGAATGTTTTCCAAGCCTATTTTTAAAGAAAGATTCAACAAACTACAATAAGAATTGTGCTGGACTTTACCCAACTAAGGTAACATTACTTGAGTGTATGTTTACGTTATGCAATATTTGCTTTTTGAAACATTTTATGTCTATTCATTTGTTTTGTTGCTCAAGTTTCTAAAACCCCACAAACTTCATGCTAAATATAGAAAGTTACCATCTTATGTATCTAGCTTAGAGTTGTAGAAGTTCTTAAGGATGTCTCCATTATCACACTACATGCTTTTATCAAGGATGTAATGATAATTACAATATTAATTACAGGAAAACTTATAATTATAAGATTAAACAAAATTGATTCATCATTTGGGAATGGGCATTTATAATTTGTATCTCTATCACTTCTTTGCTTGCTTGCTTCTTGTATATAAAACTAATGATGATTTTGGTAATGGACACATTTTATGAATTAAATTATCATAGTGGTGATTAGTCGTGCTTATGAAAATTTTGTTTCCAACCATATAAAAGCAAACTTTCTAATTTGCTTTAGGCTCATAGCTAAAATATAACCAATGAGGTGTAGCTCAATTGGCAATTGGTTTTTTTAACCCAACAATTTATGCATCTAAACTATGATTAAGGCTCTAAATTTGTTTCTTCTATGTGATTTATTCCGAATTTGTGAGAGTCCTTCAAATTTTCCTTATAAGTGAAAGCTATTGGAAAAATGAAGACAAATACATTAGTATTATTTGTTGTATTTCCTTTTATGTTTTTAAAAGGATGTTGCATTTTAAATAATGATTTTAAAAAAATTAGTTTGTAAAGTGATGTTTATGTGAAGATGTGTTTTATCCCACGTGTTAGGATTAGGATTTGGTCCTAATGTTTCCTTATAAATAGAAGGCTTAAGGTAGCCTGTGAGGTTTTGATGTAGAAGCATTGTATTGAAGTTTTACCTTGGCCATGAGAGTCTAAGATCTATTGGAGTAACAAATTGGGTGCTTGGAAAAGTTATACGGACAGCTTGTGTACTTAAGATTTGAGTAGAATATAAGGCAAATCAATATTATTGTGAAGGTAGGGTAAGCAACAGATTGGGCACTTGGGAAAGCTATAAGGACAACTTTTGGATAGCTTGTGTTTTTAAGATTTGAGCAAAATAGAAGGCAGATAGACATTGTTGTGGAGGTAAGGTAAAAAAGACCCAAACCATGTAAATCTCTGTGTTCTTGTGTTATTTAGTTTTGCTGTTTTTATTCAGCAAATGTTTGCTGGAGTTTATAGTGGTTTTTAGTGATTTACTGCATCTATTTTCTGCCTTTTAATATTTTATTCAAATCTACAGTGTTCTAATAATTTCTCCAAAGCTTCTCTAGTGTATTTTCAGATTTGATCTGATTGTTTTATTGAAACTATCACTTCTGATTATAACAAAAGCATGATGGTTTGTGATGCAAAGTAATGTTGCAAACATGTTTAAGAGCTGACCATCCCTTCAACAAATTTCACTGCAGCACGATTATAAAATTAGGCTTTGCAGTAGCATCTCGAACAGTGCAGTGCAAAGAAAACATTTCCAAGCCATGGATAATACAACCGTTATTTTATTTAACAAACTTCTCAAGATATCTTCATAAACATCCATATTGTGCACTTTCCTTGATATTCCCTTCTGTAAGATGATTCATGGCAAGTTGTTTTTATTGCGTTCCCACTGATAACTGAAAACCTTTGAACAACAGGTTGTGGAAAGCAGTTCTGTCAATTTTTCTAATCTTTTCCCAAACATTTTGTTTTCCACTTGTCTAAGAGAATTTGGAATGAGATTCTTTGTTGTTCATTCCTGAAAACCAGATTACTGATGCTACAAGCAGAGCTTGAGACTAAAAACTGCAACTAGTGAGATGGACGCACTATCAAATAAGCAACAATGCAATTAGCATTCAGATCAAGATTCTAATATCATCTTGATGAATTAAATAATGATAATTTCAAACTAATCGAAACATAATGTAGTGGAGATACAAAAAAAGTACAAGTTGCATTGAACTCAGATGAGATAAAGGAGGGTCATGTCAAATCAGGAATGCTTCCAGTTTCGGAGCCTCCTGAAATGTAAAACAAAAAACGAAGATAATTTAATTCAAGTAGAATAAAAATGATGAATGTTTTCTTCGTTAAACTCTTGAATTTATTTAACCAAAATCTACCTCCTCTCTTAGCCACTTCACCACTTTCACCGTCTTCCAGCAGAATCTTACTAGTTTAGGGGAAGGGTTTGTACATACTTTAGGCATCTATATGTTGTCTCTATTTTTTGCTATTTTTTTTCATGAGTATTGTGGGACCAGATTTGAGTCGTTTTTAAGCGGCTAAATAAGTCAATAGTGTCAGGTGAATCACGTTAGAGACGATAACATGCAGCACTGGAACATATACAAATCATCCCTCTTATCGGAAGCCCAGCAAGTGAAAATAATTGTTTAAACCAAACTGCACTATAAAGGGCAAACATAAAATTAAGAGATTTTATGTTTCAGTTTTCGCAATAGTACAAAAGAATACTTTGTAGGAACGCCATCAAACAGTGATGACTGAATTACATTGATGCTTTTCGGACACTAACCAACAAGAAATGCAAAAAATTCATATACCCCATCAGCTTCAAGATTTCAAACAAGTACACCTTACTGCTTCTATAAAAGGAAATAAAAAGTTAGCTAACTTTTTCTTTAGTCGACAAGTCATGTTCCTTTTCTCTGGATAACTTCCATTGCTGAATGTTTGTGAACACTGCCAACATTAGAAAATTTAGGAAGGCAAACGTGGTTATAGCAGCTTCAAAGATAAATGGGTACCTTTTGGGAGGCTGAACAATTATGTAGGATACATGTAGCATGAATACAGTAACATAGTATCCACAGACTACTGCAGTCCATAACTTGGGATAGCTTTTGGCTACAGGGTTTTTCCTGGCACCAATGTCTTTGCATTTCATGGGTCCATGAAATAACAAAATGAACAATGACAAAAGAGATATGTAACAAATTGTTAGCTCATCACGTCGAAGGAGAGGAAACATGGAAACCATTGCGTTAATAGTCAGCCACTTAAAAAGAAAAGGTTCATCCAAAGCCAGAAGACTTGCTGGTAACAGAGGCAGCAACACCGACTTCTCATGAACTGCTAGCATACACAAACATACAAACATAGTTCATGGTGTTGTGAAGAATATGCTTGTTACAAATGCCTTGCAGAGTTAAAATAAAAAAGAAATTGATAGAAAGGTTTAGGCAAACTACCTTGATACGAAAACAGGTAGAATGCAAATGAGCTGTTAAGCAATGCATACAAAAAACCTTTGTTACTTGGAGAATGTATTTGCTGTACTACGGATGGTAAACATGCAGTTAACGTAGCACCTAGTGCAAAACGTGATAGCAATCCCATAGAGAACATGTGTTTCCATTTGATCAATAATGAAGTACCACACCAAAAATTTGCGACATAGTCTTCATAAATGCCTCGCTCAAGTGGTGCTAAACGCCCAAGAACCTGTTTGATAAGAGTTGCCTATCATCATGATCCAGCAACTTAAAATGCGTGTATTTTTCTAATTGTTTATTTTATTATGCATACCTCCATTATAGATTCTCTAGAGTACAAGAATGGCCACCAAACAAATGCAAATGTTCCAATAACCACACATCCAAGTTTCATTATTTCAAAAATTGGATGTTTCCGATGTAGACACTTTCCTAAAAGATGGGCAAAAAATGCAGGTGCATAATAAGCACTCATCTACAGATAGCACATTCAACAACACGTATATTAGTTTTAAGAAGTCATTTCTGTCTGAATAAAATATCTTGCTGATGAAAACAAGAGAAAATGACCAAAACCTAAGAAGCACGAGCAGGTGCTGAACTGAAATACCTGTTTATGATTGAGGGCTAAACAAAAGAGCATAGAGCCTATCAGATCTCTTCTTGAGATAATCGCACTTACTGCTCCCAAAGTAAGTCCCAGGCTAATGCAATTATACTGATTGTGAAAAATATGAAAATGTTTCAAATGATGGTTATTATTGCCCCTTGTACACAACTTTTAAAAAAAAACTGAAGCATGGAAAGGCTGATAACTCGGTATTTATTTCTGTACCTTAAATACAAACAAAAACAAATAATATCTACAAAACTTCCAATCTACTGCATTGACTAAAATATTCACAAGGTTCTATCTTGGAATGCTATAATAATTTTACAAAATTTCTGCCATTAACATTTCAAAATGTACCAATAAACAGAAAACAATGTTAGGAAACATTGTACCAAAGTTTCTTGGCACACTCATATATTTTAAGTTTTGATAAATGCTGTAGAAAAATATCTTGAAATTCTAGGTTACAACTTGATTAAAAATGAGATAACCACACCTGGAAGTGACCATGATCTATAATTATCAAACAAGGCTGAAGAAGAATCATAGCAAGTTCCCAGGCAAAATCTTCATCTTTCCGTCCAGAAAGAAATGTGGCAACAAAGCACAAAGCTGCTGGGAAGAATATAATTGCATCCGATGATAACACTGTCCAGCGCATCAAGAGTTTACTGCATGTGTCACGATGAAGCATATATAAGGGCTTTATAATTTTTCCAGCAAGCAGATACTCTGATATCTCTCACATGTAGTTTTTTATAACTGTTACCAACGTTGTTTCTGTAAAGTACACATCTGATGTTACAATGAGATAACAATAACATTACTTTAACCAAGCTTCCTACTACTTTGACAAAGATAATATACCGTATGTATGCATATCGTTAACAAAATATGTTTCATCATCATAGGCACTTAAGGCTTATTCCATCTACTTGGCATAAGTTTTATGTATTGCGTTCACCCATCCTTATCTGTCCATTGCTGAATCTTGTCGCTCCAAAACCTATCATCCATCATTTCATGATTTGCTACTTCATCACCTCTTATTCTTTTGTGGCGTGCTACCTCTAATTGAATTTAAAAACTCTGTTCTCCAAGAACTTTTGTTAAAGGTGAAGGGAAAGTCATCCCACACATTCATGTTTAATTTATGGTTCATGAAGTGCTATGCCATGATACCATGTTTCGTTCAAAGCCCTTGAGTGAAAGAAAATCGATGAACATTTTGAAGAAAAGATAATTTACTAACGAACAAATTTAAATTTGAAGTACATCCAGAAAACCCTTGGACCATAGACATCAACAGGCAATGTGATAATAATTTATTTAATATGCAATTAATTTCAAAATGAAATAATTCTTTAAAAAAATAATAGAAGGTATCCAACAATCCTATGATACCAACTCATCCCTAACTTCAACCTACAGCTGGATTTAAAGCTGGAGATTGAGGTTACAAAGCTCTACCAGTCAAATCTTATTATATATGGACATTTTACTGCCAACGATGAAGGTAGCTTTTAGTTCTCTGAAAAATTCCACGATTTCTTTCCTTCCAAAGTTCATGGATTGCTTGTTGACAATGCATTGTATAACATGATGTACCAATCCATGCCTTGCAATGGTTTTGGTATAAATTTTGATCTACGGTTGCAGGCAACGATTGTAATTGCCAGCCTCGTATGCATTTTCACAAAAGCAAAAAGCCATTGATACTAGATTGATTTCATCATGTTATCTATTAAGTTATTATTTACATTTCATACTGTCTCAAAATCATACATAAATATACATGACGTTTCTTTGAACTTTTATCATATGCCTCTGCTACTATCTAATGCCTCTGAGATCTTGTAACATTGATCAGCTTAAAAAATCAAGCCTCAGCACCATGATATTTTATATAAGGTATTTTCCATCTACTCATGTTTTCAAGCTCTAGAATCAAAAGGCTTTAAAATGAGTAAAAGTAAGACAGGATAAGTGGAATGCAATTTCAATAAAAGTATAAACAGTGGTGAAATAATATAATAATTCAAAGCCAATAAGTCCCTCATTGATCAATGCTCCAATTAGATAGTAAAATTGATAAAGATATACGAAATCTGATTGAGGCAAGATGGTCAAAACAGAGACAACCTAGTAGTGTTTTATGTGATTAAAGAATCCCAGTAAAACTAAACTAAGGGAAAAATTTTCAGGACAACAATCAAGTCTACTATCTTATATAGTGCTGAATGATGGGTAGTGAAAATGAGGCATAAAAAACAAATCATTACAGTAGACATGTGAATGCTTAGATGGATGTTGAATGTTATAAGAAGAGATGCTTTTCTTTCAGATCAGTAGAAGAATGCCTTTTTAGATAGTTTGAGCAGGTACAAAGAAGATTAGGCAATAAATTTATTAAAAAAAAGTTGCTCCATCTCTATTTGAGGACATCTATCAAAAATAACATTAGACATGAGAAAAAATAAAAAACAGCAAAAAAATTGCACATAGATAAAGGATCTAGCTCTTCATAGAGATGAATAGTGAAAGAACTCAGGTAGCCAACCCACCCAATTGTATTGAGACAAGGCAAGAATGATGACCATAAGTACTACTCTCATTTTCAAGCCCTACTTCCTAATTCCATGTTACTGGACCAAATTCTTCTATTTTGACGCAACAAAATTGTGGCGCACATTACAATCTCATTCATAATCTTCCCTTCATCCTACTCTCCAAGAAGTATCACATTCAAAAAACGAAGTTCAATTGCGGCAAAAAGTCCCTATCTTGCAGAAGTTGGAAAATGGAATCCATCAAATTACCGGCGAATAAAGAAATGAAGTAGCCAAAGCGTACCTGTAAGGGCTCTCGTAGCCTCTGGATGAACGCAGAGCAACAGATGGAGGATCCATGGCCTTAAGGAAGCGGCCATGGATGTAGCTCTGATAAGCGGTGAGAGGAGGATAATCAAGGCCCCAATAGTTAAGATCATTATTGGATGTATTTCTGTACCACTCATTTACAGGAGTGTGCACAGTGATTTCCATCCAATGCCTCTGCGCTTCGTAATCTCCATACATTGGCGGCTTTCCTAAGCCTGCGCACCAACATAAGATTATCAGTTTCTCCTTCTTTGAAGTTTTTTTCGGAAGCAAATAAATGCACGGCAATTATAAATTCGTAGTACCTGAGTGGGAATGCATGGAGACCAGAATGCGCACAAGAAACGCGAATGCACTAATGCACAGAAGCGCATATTTGCCATCGACAATCCACGGATCGTGGCTATCATCAAGTTTAGATTTCCTTTTAGCTGCCATTCTTGTTGCAGCGGATGATCAAGATGAATGAAGTTGAATATGGAAATGGAAATTTAGGTAGCTCTAAGATTTTCATAAAGCAATTCCTCTGCTACGAGCTTCATCCCTAATGCATGTCGATGGTAAGGAGTTTTCTGAAATTGCAGCAGCAAAAAAACTAGTTTTTCCGCCTAAATATTTTAGGGTGGATTTGACTGCTTAAATCGCCAACAGCCGGGTTTGCTTATGGTTCTTGAGTGTAGATTGTAATCTAGCCTTTACCGAGGTTAATAATATTCTTCGGCAAATGGGACCTTGGATTAGAGTGTTACGAGAAACTTTGCTTAGCGTATGGTTAAGCCTTGTATTGCTATTTACTATTTCTTGGATCTTGGTTTTGCTGTGTAAGTATTAATAAGGATGTTTTTAGTAAGAAGTGAAAATCAGTGATAGCACATATGAATACGCAAAAGGATATTTTTCTTAACTCAAAAGGGAATTTTGTAGAATTTGTTGTAAGGATGAAAACTTACTACAATGACATCGCAAATTTTTTCCCTACCTAAAGAAGAGTTTTTTTTTTTTTTGGATTTATTTTAAGGATAAAAACTCATATAAGCATCCCCAAGAGCATTGGGCTATTTTTTTTGCTTGGTCTTTTTGAGGGTTGTTAATTGAATATGCTAAGGTCCCTAAAAAATAAATATATTAAAAATAGAAATTTAGAGTACAAAAGCAAAGAAGCAAAGATATTTTATGCAAAGGATACAATGGAAACTCCAAAACAACAAAAAGGAAAGGCCCAACCATATAAGTTATATAGAAATGATGTCTTAGATGATTTGGGCATGTGAAAATAATATGAGATAAGAAACCTATAAAAAAAAGTTGCTAGATCATTATTTAAAGAAAGAAATTAAAAAGAAGACAAAAAAGACATGAAAAAAAATAATTCAAGATGATATATAGAAATTGCAAAGAAAAATGATCTAGTTTTTCGTAGAGGTATGTGGCAAAAATGAACTCATGTATTTAACCACATATAGACAAATTAAAACTTTATAACTCAATATTGCCCACCAAAATTGAACACATAACTTGGATTTGGAGAATCAAGAGTCTTACCACTAAGCTAACACCTAATTGTTGGTAGTCCATTTGTGTCTTTTTCTTTTTCTAGGAAGGAGTGTTGTTTGACCCTAAAAAATATTAATTATAACAAAAAATTTAGAATATGTCACATGCTTAACACTAAGTAGAAAGCATCAAAAATAATATGGAAAAGAGAAACTTTCCAATTTTAGAGGTGTCTACTCAAGTGTAAAATCTTATAGTTGATATTTTGCAAAAAGAAAGAGAAGTTGGTTAGGAGGTTGTGGGTTCAATTTTTGCCTTAGCTCATATGTGTGGTGGTATTGGAGTAGCCTTATGGTGAGGTACTCTTGTCTAGTGGGTTGCATCTACCTTATTGTGTAGGTAAGAGTTGTGCTCCCAACTAAATATTCATTTGCTCAAAAAAGAACAAAGAAAAGAAAATTGATTGTCAATAGGAAGAATGATATTAGTTCCAACAACATTTACATCCCTTTTACATTCATGATTGAATTTAAAATGGTAAAAGGATTTTAATTAGAAAGCTATGATAAAATACCAATATTTGTAGAAAAGCTAGATTCATAAAACAATGGTAGCACAAATCTTGCATCACCATCACTTTGTCAATTAATGTTAACCTTACATCGAGAATCTTTACCATCAACTATAACTTTTGTTAACACTAGTTTTAATCTTTGAGTGAAAGAGTATTTTTATTAGATAAGGAAAAATTTTCATTACAAGTATTGAGCATTTTTTTAAAAAAAATTAATTCATTAGCAATTATAAACTAAAATTCCAAGCAAAGTTATGTAATTTTATAACTCTATCTAGTTATCACAAAATCATACCTATTAGTTACAATGAGGATTAAACTTGCAAGTTTGATTATTTTGACCTTGATTTTTGATGGAAAGTGTCCCCTATGTCCAACCATATAAATCACAAGCATGTATGTGTGATCCAATCAAATTCTATGAAACCTATGGCTAACACTATCCTAGATAACTAAGCATTATATTGTTGGTCGTTGTCTTCTCAATCATCACTTGTGTTAGCTTAATTGATATGGTTAAGTAGGCTTGGCGCTTAATATATTTCTATTTTTATTATTAAAATATTAAAATAACAAGGAAAGAAAATATTAATTTCTAATCTAACCATGGGAGTAAGAGTAGACTAAGCTATCCTAAGCGCAGAGCATCCATTCCTACTTTCTGTACCCCTCTTGAACCTATACTAACACTCTTGGGCTACCAAGTGTTTATTGTTGGATGT
>MNCI01008211.1:122329-141031 GCA_015680685.1 Gnetum montanum | reverse complement strand
GTACACATCCATAGATGCTCATAATCAAGTCGTACTCGTGCGCACTAGGAAAGCAATAAATAACAACAAAACAAAACCATGTACTGCAAGGTTTATCCAATCAAGTTCGTCTTTATTGTCGTACACAACTTGTGTTCAAGTTACAAAGTTGCTCAAATAAAGAGCCGTTCACTCTAGGACTCCTACTGCGGGCACATGGGAAAAATTCTAACTCTGGAGGGATCAAACTGCCAGAGCTTCGCTACTTCTAGCCAGGATTCGGAAATGAAGGGAGTGCCGCCTCTTATTTATAGATATGGCTGCGGACTGCGATATCGCGTACGCAATATCGCAGGGAAAGATGCAATATCGCAGGGGATGCGATATCGCGACGGCCGCGATATCGCGACACTATGCATGTCGCGTCTCATCAGATGTACAAAGTATTCATAGCTGGGATTATCAAGTGTTAATATATCATGCTCGAAATGGTTGTAATGAAATAAAATATTAATTTCCTAAGTGCAGGAAATATAATACATTTAAAGTAAACCACTTGAAAATAAAATAACTGCTAATCTAAGTGCTACAATGGAAGGAATTGATGTTAATTATATTTTCATTCATGGATTGTGTCCATGTACAATGCCACTCAAATAAAAATCTATTTGATCAATTCACTCCATGTTGTGGGCACTTAGAGGGAAATTTTTCTAAGTTCTATGAAAATAAACAAGTGCATCAAAAATGACCAAAGGTGCCATAAATGTAAATAGCGCATACATTTATATAGGCTTCAAGTGCATCAACATTGATACATATACATGAATGTATCAAAGGATACATCGATAGGAATGCATCGACATAGTTGATTGACAGAAAAATTATCATACCCCCGTGACTAACGAAAACTTGTCCTCAGGTGAATAAAAAAAGGGATAGAGCTATTTACAAAATTTTGGGTGCATGGGACTAATGATAGAGTAAGTCATAATAATAACATACAAACTCTAATTTTCATGTTACAAAACATTTGCGTGGTTACAAAATTAGACATTAGAAAAAAATTTGGCATTTACTAGTTTTATGAGTTTGATCAAGATGAATTCCTCACACCATGCTTGAAGGTGGAGGCTCCTATGGCTCAAACAGTCCTTCATCACATCATGATCATGTTACTAGTCTGGGTTACCCTCCTACTAAACCTAAGAACTTGAAGATATTCAACAATACCTTCATTTTTTCTTCCTTGCTCCATAGATCATTAATGATCCAAGCAACATCACCTCAACTAGTTGGTGTTGGCACATCCCATGGACATGACATTGTAGAAAACATTTCCTTTATGTTGACATACTAAGCTTAGAAATTTTTACGTTTGATATCAAATGTCTGAACAAGGTTTTATAGTTCTTGGTAATTATTCATTTTTTTGGCTAGGTTCTTAGTAATTGATCATTATTTTTTGAACTTACTTTTAAGAACTTCAAGCTCCATGTTAGCTACTTCTAATTTTTTCTTTATTTCCTTATGAAGTTTGAAATCTACTTCATAAAAGAGGTACAAGCTAGCCACTTACTTCTCCAGCGCTAACCTTGGTCTTCCTGCCATTAGCATTACCAAGTTTTCATAATAGAGTGATGAGCGGTGAGGTACCCCTATGCTCAAGCATACAAATCACAAGTGTTCATGCATGATTCGGTTGAATTTCGTGGATGGGACTAATTGTGGCATCTAGATCGTTATGCTTTGATCACAGTTCGATGTCTTCCTACTTGGACTAGTGGTAGCTTTATCACAGATGATTTAGTCCAAAGTCAAGCATATGATGTTGTTTCTAACTCTATGCTACTTGATGAGTGGTGAGGTACCCCTACACTCAACCATACAAACACAAGCGTTCTCAAGCGTGATCCGGTCGAACTCCGCAGATGGACTAGTTGTGGGACCTAGATAGTTATCCTTAGGTCATAGTTCGCTATCTTCCCACCTGGACTAGTATTGTATTTGTCACGTATGGTTTAGTCTAGGTGAGGTGTATGATATGTTCCTAATTCTAATGCTACTCCTGAAGGCAGTGGAATGTAAGATTAACTAAGCTAAGCTAGGAGGAAAAGGTAAGGAAATCTAATCTAGCCTAAGTGCGATGAGCAACCAATTCCTTGATCAACCATACACATTTTTGGACCTCATGCATGACTACCACTGGGATTACCAAGTGCAGATCCTAGGTATGCCACTGGGCTACCAAGTAGTCACACTTAAATGCTCGTAATCAAGTCGTACTCGTTCTGCATTCTAGGAGTTTAAGGATGAGAGAGAGAAAACAGTAAATAACATTAAATAAATAAACAACAAAGTGACTGCTGCAATGATGAAGTAATCTTGATCTTTATTGTCAGTCATGTGCATGTCCAAGTACGTCACACTCGAATAAAGAATGTCGTACAATTACATTCACCACACTGCGGGTAGACACGGGAAAAAATAATCTATCTCTAGAGTGGTCAAACTGCCAAAGCTTCGCTACTTCTAACTCCTAATACCCAAAATAAGGGAGAGTCGCTTCTTATTTATAGACATTGCGGTGCACTGCGATATCGTGTACGCGATATCGCAGGGGAAGACCCGATATCGCGACATACGTGATATCGCGTCCCATCATACCCCCACGACTGAATAAAAACTCATCCTCGAGTTACAAAGAGAACAAGCTCTATTGATTACACAGTGGATAGGTATGGGATTATTAACTGGAAAAAATGAAATGAAACCGCAGTGTGGGAAGAAAACACAACACACAGAATATATATAACTACAACTACAAAAATGTGGAACTCATGTAGTTCATGGTGGCGGTGGCTCCTCCATTGGTGCCTTCCCTTTGTCTTGTGCTCCAGGCTTTGAAGGTTGACAATGCTGAAGAATGGCTTGGAGCTTCTCCTCTTCGGTCTGAGGATCTTATGCCTTCCATGCTAATGTTCCAATGTTTGACGGAGTCGGCACTTCCCACAAATAGGGTAGTTGCGGGAACATCTGATTGGCTTTGACATACCACGCTACGAACACCCGTCGTTCCTCTTCATAGGCTCTGGATTTATCTTTGTATTCATAAAGATCTGTTAGTCGTCGATCCAAGTCGATTGCAATATCTTTCTGTCCCTGGTAGCTTTCTTTTACCACTGCAAGTTCAGAATTTGCGACATCTAGTTTCTCAGCCAACTTCTTACGCTCTACAAATTCTGCTTTATATTTGATGTGGGTGGAAGCTACCTGCTACTCGAGCTCTGACCTTGGGCACCTTGCTATTAACATGGCAAGGTTGGCATATCTAAGGTTTTCCAACTCCATGTATTCGGTCAAGTCTTGGATCTGTAGGTCCCGATTTTTAACTTCCGCTTGGTGGGCGATGGAAAAAGTGTCTAATATGGCCCTCCAATCAGTGTGCTGAGCACTGATGTTATTGATTTGAGCCTTGGCCATATGGATCTCCTTCTCCCAGATTTGTTTGTACATCCCCACTTGATCACGGAAGTGCTCCTTCAGCTTCTCGTGTTGTTTCGCCTCATTCTGCCACGCACTTATTTCGATGGTTGATTTTTGGTGAATAGCACATACCTCCTCCATTGAGAGGGTTCGATTTTCTCTGGCTAAATGGCTCACATCCCGGTTGACCCGAATGAATTGTTCTCACAACTGATGAAAGTATTCATCGAGAACATTCTTTTGTTTCTCCACAGAGGTCAACTGAAGGTTATCTGCAACCAACTGCTTGTTTTCTTCTTCTAAGGCCTTGAGTGCCTTAATATGCGCATGAGTTTGCTCCCGTGCTATGGAGGCATCCCAAGTGATCGTCTCCTTTTCTTCTACCACCTTCTTATTCTCTACGGTCAACTTTGTAAGTTGCTCGATTCTAAAGTTGTCTAGTTGGTCTGCGGGAACGAATTGCAAAGGATCCCGTTGTGCTACTTGTAAGGCTACGAGCTGCTCTTGTAGTTTTTTCACTTCAGCTTCAGCATGCTCGGCCCTTACTTCGGATATGACCAGCTTCCCCTTTGTGGAAATGAGGTCTGATTGGATTGTTGTTACATCCTAGGGGATGTCAAACAGGGACGTCATCACTTGCCCTATTTGAAGCAATCTGTCAAGTGCATCCTCATGTTCTGTAGGAGTCATTGAGGTTCCGGCAAGAGTTTGAGCATCTCGTGCTCCTGAGAGATCTGTCGGTGGCACAACAGGTACATTAAAGGATTTTTTGATGTGGTCAACGACCACTTCAGCAGCTCCTGCGGCATTCTAGTGTTGCATGACCACCACAGCGGCCCCTTCACCAATCTCTAATTGCACCTGGAAAGATGCCACATTTCCTGAGATCTGTTGTGACCATCTACTATCCCCTCCTCCTGTTTGAATTGAGACTTCACCCCTTATGCGATCTAACAAAATTGTAGGCTGAATGGCGTTGTCAAAGACACGGAAGAGGCTTGTGTCATCACGACTTCCCCAACTAACCATCTCAGCGATGGCCCGAAGATGGTCCATCGATGATCTGTAGTCTTGCGACGGTGGCTGATCTTGGCCTGTGCCAGGTCCTACTTCTTGTTGTTGGCTGGGACCCATGGCTGGAGGTTGGCTGGGTCCTACAAGTTGAGTTGTAGGTGGTCCAGTCATCTATTCTTCTTCTTTTTCGGGTCTCAGTTCTTTGCCATTGCTCTTTCTTGGAGCTGACACCTTTAGTAATTCAACATAAGAAGCATTCTGGGCTTTTCGGAGGACATCATTTGTGTATCCCCAAATACCAGCCCATTGGCACAATTTTCTGATAAGGTAGGGAAAAGGCAGCACCACCTTCCCTAACTTCTATTCTTCAAATCGCCTAAGGATCTCCATCAAATATAGATGGGGAAGGTTAGTGTTAACCTTTCCCATCAACACTACACATCCCCTAGCTACATACGTCCATATTCTTTTAAAACCTTTTGTGGGAAAGAGGTGATAGGTTCCAATTTTGAAATAAACTTGCTCTTCCATTGTCAGCTCACCAAAAACTTTATCTCTGCCATAAGCCTTCTCTAACCAATCCTTTCGCACATTAGGGTTTGAACGGGTAGATAACTGAGCAACATGAGGCCCTGTGTTCGGAAGGTTTAACACTTCCGAAATAGCCTGTGCAGAGAAATCAACTATCACACCACAAATGTTAACTATGGTGCCTTGCTCCCTATTGTGCCAGAACTAGTACATTTCACCTACGTACCAGGCACCACTTTCAGAGAGGATAGGCCATAAGGAAGACCCCTTGAGGTGATCCCTAACAGCCTCAGGAGCGAACTCTGCAAAATATTTGAATTTTAGCTCCACAATCACCACAGCAAGTGTGGACTTCTCATGGATAGCCTGAACACACTCCAGGGGCAATGTGAGTTGTTGTCCCGGTTCAGGCACAGTAGCAGCACCTCCTTCTGCTTGCCCGAATCATTTGGTAGGAGGTTCTTCTTGATGGATGTTGAATGATTACACCTCCTATTCTGTATGTTGTCCGGCAGGGCCTTGTCTTCCACCTCTCTGAGATTGTTTCGCTCCACCTTGAACAGGACCCTCCGATTGTACACGTTTTGGGGCCATTCTGCAATCACACAGATCAAGCGTTAGTAAGGTTGTTTTTAAAGTCAAGTTATACCTTACTACTTACCTTAATTAAAGATCTTATGTTATAATGTGTGATCGTGCCTGAAAATTGTAATAATGGGTCTTGTGACTTAGGTGGTTTTCATTTTAATCTCCCGGTGTACCTAAGGTATATGATTTTTAGCACAATTATTCTAAGTGTTAATGTTAATTACCCTAATTGATATCCTTTGGGTGAAGATAAATTTCAAAAAATTTAGGCACTTTTCGGCAAGTGTCTCTCCCCCATGACTAAACTGAACACTTCGGGTTCTAGCAGGTTCAAACGGAATGAAAATCGGAGCACTAGTGAGTGAGATATGAGTGAAAAAGCAAGGATCATGCAATCGCAAGTCGTAGAGAAAAATTTCAAAAACTTCCCCTACATGAATGGCAAAATGATGCTAAGTGTTGCGGCGGGGGTTCCTATTTATAGGTAAATAGGACGCAATATCGCGTATGGTACATCGCGTACGCGATATCTTGTCCCTAGTGATGTGAGACACATGAAAAATACCAAGTTTTTAATGATTTTCTTGAAATTAATGTTGGATATTGAGGACATTGGTAAGCATTAAGATGTTCGAAGGTAATTGCATTGATTCAAGAGGCACTCTTAATGATAATGATGTGAATTTTAGCAATTAAAATTTGGCGGTTACGAAAAAAGGGAATGTAATGTACATTGGAATGTAGAAATGATAGAGGGATAATAATAGGGAAAGAAAATCAATTAAAAAATTAAGCTGAGGGTAAGAAATTGTGTGTGTGAGCTAGAGAATTAGTGAAGATCACAACAAAAATTACACAAGTGGATCCTCCCCAAAGCAGGTTCCAACATATAATGCCCTTGTGTAACCACACTTAAAGTGTCCGTGGGCACTAGAAGGGTTAAAGGTAATCCACACTAACTCCACAAAACACACACATGTAAATATCACCGGAATGAGATGAAAATTCTATGCTACATGGGACACGAGCTACAATTACACGAACAGTGAGATGAGACGAAGTATAGAAGGGATCGTAGAGATTGGGGCATGAGGTAATTGACCCAGGACATAGTGAATCCTACATGAAAAGCATGATCAGGACCAAGTCCATCCTTCAATTAGTGACATCGCATCATTTCATCCCATGGAGAATAACTATGAGAGTACCATAACAACAAGGTGTACGATCACTTGGCGTTTTATGCAAGGGAGGAGTGATTTTTGTTTTATGGCATCTTGTTTTTCTCTTTTTCTTTTTTTCTTTTTTTTTTGAATTTTACTGAATCCAGAGAAATCGCCAACCTTTAGGCATGGGTGCATGTCTTTCTAGTGGGACCCCCTAGATAGCATTTGATTTTTGAGTGCCCTTTTGATTACTGTTACTCCCATTTTCATTAGATCTACAAGGATCTTAGTACAACCATGTTGCATGACAAATTCCATAGTTGTCACCAAAGAGAATCCACAAGTCCCCTTGATGTCACACCCTTATCATTCCCTCTTGGTCCATCCTTCTTCATTCTGGGTACAATGAACACAAAATTAATTTTAAGTTTAAAAATTTCAAGAATATCACTGTACCATCAAACAGAACTTCTTATTTGTAGAATGGATGAGTGGGTGTAATGGGCTCACTATTCCAAATAATTGATCACTGATGACTTAATAACATAGAACACATCTTAACCAACGATCCACATGAGTGTTTTATTCATAGATGAGATTACTTACAAAAGCGTAAAAAGATAAAAACATAAAAAGGTAAAAAGATAAAACAAAAAAGTTGAAAATTGAAAAACTAGAAAACAAAAAGTTGTAAAATTAAAGAAAATGAAAAATATTTATTAATCCTGCTTGTTATTGAAATGGGGGATATCCCCCATAACCAATCAGTTGAGTATGGCACGGATTAATAAATGAAAGATAAGGATCCTTGCATGTTGGAAGTATTGGAACCGGTTTATACTTATCCCATCGGGGTTCACACATTGATTGTAATTAGCATAGTGGGGCACTTTATATGATGTAGTTCCCAGATAACGAGTTGATCCACTATGATGTTGGTGACCATTAGATGGTATGCAAGGATTAGGATGATGCCTCCCATGGTTGTGTTCATTGGGCTATGTGGTTGTTGGAGTGTTAGTTGGTGGCCCTGATGAAGTTACATGAGGTGTTGGGTTTGAAGGTAAGGGTGCACCATATTGGTGGACTTGTGCTGGGTTGGAAGATGCAGTGGCCTTGGAATTGTGTTGTCCCTTCCTACGAACGTGTTTAAAGAAAGGATGCTTTTGATGTTGAGGGGGCTTTTCACTGCTGTTAGTAGCAGTAGCACAAGTGTTGTTTGTGGGTTGCGGTGGTGCAGGTACGTTAGGGGTAGTTGGTGGCGATGTGGAAGGAGGGAAAGGATAAGAATGTTGAAAGTTAGGGGGAATATAAGGTGCACAAGGTGATGGTTGTATTGGAGACATGGGTTGATAGTATTGTGGAGAATAGTAGTGTGGTGAGACAAAGTTTGTTGGCCCAGTTGGAGAAACAGGATGTTGAACGTGATAAGCATTCGAGTTCGGAAAATATGAAGGGTGCCTCCAGTCTAAGGGTGGTCTCCCCCATGACTGGGATGGTTGCCACTGTGATCGAACACAGGATCTCTGTACAAACTCTGGATGTAATGTGTTTCCCCAATGCTCATATAAATGTAACAATATTGGGCATTGGCCTTTGGGGTGATCGTATAGGCATATGTTGCATTCATATGTATGACTGGCAGTTGAGCACTTATTCCCTTTGTTTTTTTTTCTCCGAATGTCTATTATTTTGTCCTACTTCTTGGGTTGTCAAAACTCTATCTCCAATGATGTTGACACATTCTCTACACTTGTGATATATCCAATCCAACATCTTATTGATCTTTGCCTCGGCTTCTTCTAATGATTGTTGTATTGGAAAAGATGATGTTTCCACCTTGAGATTTGTTGATTTCTCCTTGTTATGATCAGGGACCTTTGTTAAGTTGAAATTTTGGCCCCATTGATGTTTTTTAACACTCTCCCATGTAGCTATTTCTCCTTCTTCTTTTGCTACCCACTTAATAAGCTCTTGGATTTGATGGGTTCGTAGTTCATATAGTTGACCTTGGACATACATTCCTAAGGTCTCTCTTGTTTCATTATGTAGCCCATCGATAATATGGTACATTAGCCTTTCCTCGGAAAACCCATGGCCTGGATAGTTTTTTAACAGTGCGTAATATCTTTCTAAGGCCATGTTCAAGGGTTCATATTTTGCTTGTTTCCATCCTTGGATTTGTTTCCTCAAGGCTGACACTCTTGCATAGGTTTGATATTTTTTGTTAACGACTTCTACCATTGTTGACCAGCGTCGTATCGAATTTGGTTTTAACAATCTATACCATACTTTAGCTTGGTCAACGAGTGTCATGGGAAAGAGCTTAAGTTTCTGTCACCCGTTATCAATGTTATTCCATGTGCAGGCATCGTAGAAGGCTAGTAAGTGTTGTTGCAGATCTAAGTCATAGCCTCCTGAAAATTTGGGAAAGTTGTTAAAATTGAGCCTGGGTAGACGGCTCTCTTTACGATGCCCACGTGAGATTCGAATAGCCTCTTGTATTTGCGTTAAGCTTGTAGTGGCCAGTGGGGGTTCATCGTCATCTTGTAAGTTATGCCTTCATGTGTTGTGATGATGTTGTTTTCGTTCATGTTTATAAGAAACTCCCACTTCAGGTTGTATACTCCAATCTTCATCATCACATAGTTCGTTGGTTCTCCAATGAACTTCCTCACTAAGTGTGGTGTTATTATCGTCTTTTAGGAGAGGCATTGTTGTGTGTGAATTTATGTGACTTTTTATAATTACTTCTTTCTAAGAGATATATCGCTAAGTTCTATATAGCGACCTTGTATAACATAACTAATCTAGATAACTAGCATCATCCCCAGTAATGGCGCCAATGATGAGTGACCAGGTACCCCTACACTCAACCATACGAACACGAGCGTTCTCACGCGTGATCCGATCGAACTCCGCAGACGGACTAGTTATGGCACCTAGACAATTATCCTTAGGTCATAGTTTGTTGTCTTCCCACCTGGACTAGTATTGTATTTTTCACGTATGGTTTAGTCCAGATGAGGTGTATGATATGTTCCTAATTCTAACGCTACTCCTGAAGGCAGTGGAACGTAAGATTAACTAAGCTAAGCTAGGAGGAAAAGGTAAGGAAATCTAATCTAGCCTAAGTGCAACAAGCAATCAATTCCTTGATTAACCGTACACATCTTGGACCTCGTGCACAACTACCACTAGGATTACCAAGTGCAAATCCTAGGTACACCACTGGGCTACCAAGTAGTCACACTTAAATGCTCGTAATCAAGTCGTACTCGTTCCACATTCTAGGAGTTTAAGGATGAGAGAGAGAAAACAGTAAATAACGTTAAATAAATAAACAACAAAGTGACTGCTGCAATGATGAAGTAATCTCGATCTTTATTTCCGGTCATGTGCGTGTCCAAGTACGTCACACTCAAATAAAGAATGTCGTATAATTACATTCACCACACTGTGGGCAGACATGGGAAAAAATAATCTATCTCTGGAGTGGTCAAACTGCCAGAGCTTTGCTACTTCTAACTCCTAATACCAAAACAAGGAAGATCCGCTTCTTATTTATAGACATTGTGGCGCACTACGATATCACGTACACGATATCGCAGGGGAAGACACGATATCATGGAGGATGCGATATCGGGATGGACGCGATATCGCGTCCCATCACTATTCCTAGTGATGAAAAGAGATAAATTGATTAAATAAGGAATAATGAAAAATAAATTCTAAATTAGCCTAAGGCGATGGTATCTACTCTTAATTGTTCATACACATCTTAGACTTCATGGAGCTACTTCTGGGTTTACCAAGTGCACGTCACTGGTTGTGCCAAATGATACACCTCTGCGTGACCAAGTATCTACACTTAAGCGCTCATGATTAAGGTGTACACATTCCACTTAACAACAGGAATAGTAAATAATAATAAATGGAATTTTTCAACTAAGAAATCATTAAACAATTATAGGAACAATATTAATCTAAGTGGATGTTGCAATGACAGAAGTAATCTCGATCTTTATTGTTAGTCATGTAACGTGTCCAAGTACGTCAAACTCAAACAAAGATGTCGTACGATTACAAACATCACACTATGGGCATGCATTGGGAATAATAGACTTAAAATAAAAGAAACTAAAAGCTATCTTGAAAATTGAAAAATAACTACTTCTAAGATGTCTCATTTGAAATCCCAAGTGCAGTATTTATAGGCAAGGTCCAAATGAGGCGATGTCAGGTATTCGATGTTGCTTATTAGCCTCGACATCGGGTATACGATGTTAGGACTTCGACGTCACATATCTGACATTGAGGCCCATCAAATCACAACTCATCATACCCCCATGACTAAATGAAAACTTTTCGTTAAGTTAAACAAAAATGAGGAACAATTTCTTTACAAAATATTAGCAGGTATGGGACTATTGACTTACTTCAACAATGTATAAAATAACTAACTCTTTGCATGCCATAGTGGTGCAGTACAATAATGGAACACATTATTACAAACAAGAAAAAACAAAACAAGATTGGGAGGCTCATGTAGTGCCCAGAGGTGGTGGCTCTTCCATTAGTTGCTTTCCTTTGTCATCAAGTCACTAAAATTTGTAATGATTAAGTAAGGCCTACAATTTTTCCTTCTCTGTTCCTGGGTCGTGCACTGTCCAAGTTGCTATGTTGAAGTGTGCTGGAACTAGTACATCCTAAGGACATGGTAGTTGCGGAAACATTTGATTTGCTTTAATGTACCATGCCGTGAACTGCAGTTGTTCTTCCTCGAAAGCCGGAGCTTCATCCCTTAGCTCATGATAGTCTGTTAGTCTATGAGATAGGTTCAAGGCTACATCTTTCTATCCTTAATAACTAGCTCTGAGCACCTCCAATTTTGAGTTTGGCAATTGTAATTTTTACAAGGCATCTTTCCAGTCCACAAACTCTTTTTCATAAAGTACATACATGGTTGCTACTTGTTTCTTTAGCTTGCGTCAGGGGTAACTTGTTGTTAACATGGCAAGGTTGGCATATCTGAGGTTAGCCAATGTCATGTATTCTTTCAAATCTTCTATCTGCAAGTTCTTGTTTTTAACATTAGCCTATTGGACCATGGCATAGCTATCCAAAATGGCCTACCATTCAGAATTTTGTACCACCAAAGAGCTAATGTGGGCCTTGGCCATCTTGATTTCTTTTTCATTGATCTCCTTGTATATGCTAACTTGGTCACAAAGTGTTCTTTCAATTTTTCATGTCTCTTAGCCTCATTCTGCCACATGCTAATTTTGATTGCTGTCACCTCCTCCATAGAGAGGGTTCTATTTTCTTAAGCTAATCTACTCATATCCTGGTTGACCCTCACCAATTGTTCTCTTAACTGATGAACACTCTCTTTCAAAACATTCTTTTACTTCTCCACTATGGTCAATTGGGCATTCTCTATAGTGAGCTTCTTATTCTCTTCTTGGGTAGTGGTCACTGCCTTTTTATGCACATGGATTCATGCATCTATAGTGAAGGCATTCTAGACCACCATCTCCTTCTCTTGCTCTATAGCTACTCTCTCCTTTTCCAGTTTGGTAAGCTCCTTCATCTAGAACTGCTCTAGTTGGTCTGGTGTGATGAAACAGGTAAGATCCTATCATTCAACGTGTAGGGTAGTTAGCTCCTCTTGCAATCTTTGCACCTCAACTTCTGCATGTTCTACCCTACCCTTTGTCATGACCAAATTTCCTTTGGTAGTGATGAGGTTTGACTATGTTGTAGTAACATCATTAGAGATGTCGAATAGAGTGGTCATCACCTAGCCTATCTGCAGCAAATGATCAAGCACATTCTCATGCACTGCAGGAGTCATTGAGGCCCCAGCCAACATTTGTGCATCTCTAGTTTTGTCTAGATCATTCAAAGGCACAATAGGAACATTGAAAAACTCCTTCATGTGATTAGTGATCACCTCTGCTATGCCTGCTGCATCCTCATGTTGTAGCACCACAACTATGGTGCCTTCTCCTGTTTCCAAAGTGACTTGAAAAGATGTAGCATTCCTAGAGATTTGGCGTGACCATTGGGATCCTCCTCCTCCTGACTAAATTGAGATCTTCCCCCTTGTTGGATTGGCTGATATGGTGGGCCCTACGACATCATCCATAACCTAGAAGAGATTGGTTTCATCCCTGCTCCCCTAGCTAATGGTCTTAGTGATTCTTTGCAAGTGGCTCATTGATGGTCAATAATCTTGCAGCGACAATAGCAGAGCTTATGCATGCAAGCGTTGCTTAGGCTCTTGGTGCATTTCAGTTCTTGGTTTTACCTTTTTTTTAGCTTCTTGCTCCTCACCAGAATCTTTCAATGGTGCTACAATTTTGTGGAGCTCTACAAAGGAGGCGTGCTAAGCCTTTTGAAGGATATCATTGGTATATCCTAAGACTCCTACACGCATACATATATTTTTGATCAAACATGGAAATAGAAGTGTTGGTCTTCTTAACTTTGTTTCTTTGAACCACCACTAAATCTCTGTGAAATAGTTTTGGGAAAGGTTAACAGAAAATTCTCCCATTAAAATGGCACCTCCCCTAGTCGCATAAGTGGAAATGTGATTAATCCCTTTGGTGGGAAATAGGTGGTATGTCCCAATCTTGAAGTAGGTTCTCTCTTCTAAAGTCATCTCATTGTACGACTTGTCTTCCTTGCCATATGCCCGTTTTAGCCACAATCTTTTTATTTCAGGGTTTGATATGGTGGACAGGTGACCAACCTTGGCCCCTTCATTAGGGAGGTTGAGAGCTGCAGCAATTTCTTTGACTACATAGGAGACATTCACCCCAAAAATATTTATAGTGGTACCTTCATCCTTATTGTGCTAGAATTGATAGACTTCCCCTAGGTACCATTCACCACTGTTTGATAGAATCAACCACAATGGAGATGCTTGAAGTTGCATCCACACCACTTCTGGAGCAAATTCCACGAATGGGCCAAAGTTCATTTCCACAACGACTGAAGCCAATGTGGACTGTTCTAAGATGGCATCAAGGTAGTCATGGGGCAATGTGAGACGTTGTCCCTGTTCACGAGTTGATACTTCTATCACCTCACCTTGGGCTGATTGCCCAGAAGCAAGGGCCTCTTGAGGGATATTGAAAGACTGGGCCTCCTATTTGGCATGTTCCTCATGTTCTCCTTGCTAACCATGGCCACCATGTGGATTCTTAGTGGCTCTTTGCGAGGGTTCACCTTGAGCACCTCTTTTTGGGGCCATCTGTAATCAAGTAAAAACCAAGTGTTACCAAGGTTATGTTCATTAACATTAATCAATTTATACCTTACTCATAACCTTTTTTCATTAAGCTAATTATGCATATGATTGCAAGGTTAGGAAAATTTACAAGAAAAATCCCCAAAAAGTGTCTATCTCTTCCTATGACCCATCACAACTAGTTCCTTTTTTTATTATATGTGACTTAAAATCATGGTTATAGGCCCGAGGGCTAGAGAAATTAGACGTCTGGCACTATCGTTAATGATTTTTCATTATAAGTCCTAATGTTTTTAACATTCTTACCCTTAGAATACCTTCTGGGTGATAGAAAATTCTAGAAAATTTGCATAAGGTTTGCCCATAAGAACCCCCCCCCCCCACAACTAAGTTGAACACTCCAGGGTTAGATATATTCAAACGGGGCAAAAATCATAGCATTATAGAGCCCGATACCACAAGTTTAAGGTGGAAGCGTAGAGCTCTAAGTCACAAGAAAAAATTGCAACAACTTCCCTAATAGAAAATGAGATAAATGAAGTTTATGGTGTGTAGAGACCAACTATATATATATATATATAGACTCGACATCGGGTACACAATGTTGTGTACACGACGTTGGATCAGACCCAACATTGGGGATACGATGTCGGGGCCCAAAAATTTTGAGTGTTGTGGGGCCAAAGGACATGAAAATGGAAGCTCTAGGTTTGATTGGAAGGGTGAAAGTTAAATTTTGTAGGTTGGGTAAGTGGAAAATGAAGTGGAGGCACCAAAATTAGGATAAGGTGAAGTCGTCAACATTGAAACTGTGAAAATGAGCAAGAAAAAGAACATGGAAAGCATGGTTGTGGAACAAAGTATGTTCATGATAAGGGAAATTATAGAATATAACAATTGAAGTTCATGGAAGGTGAAAAATGATGTGGTTAAGTTAAACAAGTACAAGTCACAAAAGTTACACCAGTGGATCCTCCCCAAAGCAGGCTCTAGCCTATGATGCCCTTGGGTAACCACACCTATAATGTTTGTAGGCACTAGAGGAGTTGAATGCAACACATACCTATGAAACAAAACACACATGTTAAAACGACTGAATTGAGATAAGCACTCTATGTTACACAAAACCACAAGTTGTGAACATTTAGACAACGAGATGGAATGACCCGAAGAAGGAATTGTAGAAATCGAAACATGAGATATTGTACCATGGTCATAATGAAACCTTGTATATTATTAATGGTTAGATAACCATGTGTCCTTCTTTCCAAGATTCAAACCAAGTCCAAACCACCTTTAGTGACATCACATTATTTCATCCCATCGACAAACAACCATAAGACTATCAAAGTTGCAAGGAGTAACATCACTTGATGTTTTGTCCAAGGGAGGAGCGTTATTACGGCATCATTATTGTTTTTTTTATGGTTTTGAGAAGTTGTCAACCTTCAAGCATGGGTACATGTCTTTCCAATGGGATCTACAGAAGTTTATTCAATGCTGGTTAAAGTTACTCTTACTCCCATTTTTAGTTAGATCTACAAGGATATGGCTACAACCTCATCAACATGATAGAACTCATAGAAGTAGCCAAAGAGAATCCAAAAATCCCCTTGATGTCATACCCTTTACATTCCATCTTGGGTTTGCACTTTTTCATGTAGACACAATGGTTATGAAGTTATTTAGAGTTTGGATGATGAAAAAGATTACCATTATGACCAAAGCTAGAACCTCTTATCAATGGAATGAATGAATGGATGTCATGGTCTTAATGTCCAAATAATCAATCCCTTATGACTTGACAACATAGATAAAAACCTCACCTTAATGGACAACATGATCAATAGTGAGATTACATACAAACAAAATTAAAACAACAACTAAAAAAAAGTAGAAAAAGTAGACAGAATAGGAAAATTATAAAAAAATGTAAAACAAAAAGATAAAAAGCACTTAAAAATCCTGATGATTAGAATGAGGGATAACCCCCATGACTAAACATGTGGTCATGGCTAGGATTAGTAAGTGGATGAAAAGGATCCATGCATGTATAAAATGTTGGAAACACTTCATGCCCTAGCCATTGGATGTCTATTGATGGTGTGGTGGTTGCGTAGAAAAATTGTCAATCACACACCTAATTATTATATGTATGATAGGTTAGGATATGAGGCATGTTAAAATTATGGATGACTGGCCCACTATTACACCCTTGAGTATGAGATGGTATGCATGGATTCATTTCTCTCCCCACATTTGTAGATTCACTGGTTGGATGTGGGATTAGAGTACTAATGGATGGTGGCCCTTATATATGGTTGGAGGACGTTGGTTGAGATAGGGAAGGTGGTGCATCGAATTAGCATTATGCTAGCTTAGCTAATGCAGTGGGTTCACACGTGGTTTGTTTTAGCTTACATCCCTTTCTTCAGAAAGGACATTTCCAGCATTGCGTTTGGAACCCACTAGTGTCAACATGTCTATACACATTTGGAACATAAGCAACACTTGTTTGTTGATATTGTGGTGCTGAACCTCCTTGAGTTGTTGGTGGTAGCGTATAAGAAGATGGATAATGAGAATATCAAGGGTAAGATGGACGGTAAGAGCATGTGGTGGTGGTCCTTCAAGGGATGTCATGTATTGATGATACTCAAGAGAGTGGTAGTGGTGATTTGAAGTGGAGGACGTAGAACTAGTTGGAAAAACAAGGTGTTGAACATAATATTCATGAGGTTTCAATAGGTATGGCTGATTTTGTGGTGGCCTCCCCCATGACTATGGTTGTTGCCACTACGGTTGAGGATGTTGAGGCTAGTAATAAGTCCCACTAGGATGGTATGATTAGTTGTGGGACTATCTAAAATTACCTTGTGGGAGAGGAAGTCTCCTAGGCATGTGCTTTTGCACAAACTTCAAATTTAATGCAGCTGTCCAATACTCTTGTAGATGCAACAATTTTCGGATGGTCATATATGCATAGGTCACATCCATCATTCTCATCTGTGGTGGAGTCTTTAGCCTTACTTTCATCAACCACATTTCTTGTATATCGAAAAGTGTTTCTAACTGTTTCTTGGCTCTATGTCCTTTTTTTATTATAATTTCCTAGCTTGTGTTATAATTTCCTGGCTTGTGTTGCATGAGCTTCTCCGCAACCATCTCAACAAGAGTTGTGATGCTGTCATTTATCCATTTAGACATCCTATTGAATTTTACTTCTAGATCATCAATAAACTCCTCTATCGGAAAAGTTTGTTGCAAAACCACCTTCTCAATGGTAGTTTCATTTCCTTTACCATCAATTTGGACCTCCTTCAACTAAAGAGTTGGGTCCCATTGAGATTTCTTGACATTCTCCCATTTGCACTTTTCTCCTTCTTCCTTTGCCATATGCTCTATGAGCTCTTTGATCTAATGGGCTTAGAGCTCGTATAGTTTCCCTAGGGCATACATCCCAAGGATTTCCCTTATTTCATTACAAAGCCCATCTACGATGTGGTAAAGTTGCTCTTCCTCAGAGAAACCATGGCTTGGGCATTTATTTAGTAAGGCATAATATCTATCTAAGGCCATGTCTAATGGTTCATGTTGTTCTTGTTTCCATTATTGGATTTGTCTCCTTAGGTAGGACACCCTCTTATAGGTTTGGTATCTCTCGTTGAAAAGTTCTAACATTACAGACCATCATCAAATGGAGTTTGGTCTCAGTGATCAATACCAGACTTGGGCTCTATCAATTACTGTCCTAAGAAAGAGCTTAAGCTTTTACCATCCACTTTCAATGTTGTAATAAGCATAGGCATCATGGAAGGCCTGTAAATTATGTTGCAGATCTGAATCATAGCCTGTTGCAAACTTACGAAGATTATTCATGTCTAGTTTAGGTAAACAACTTTGTTTGTGATGCCTACGAGATATCTTAATAGCCTCTGTGATATGCATTAGGCTCTTAGTGGCCAATAGGGGTTCATCATCATCAAATAGATGACAAGGGAAATTTCTATGTTCATGGTGTTCTCTTTGACTTTTCCCATGGGTTTGATTTCAGTTTTTAGTCTAACCCTTTAGTGAAGCTCTATCTCTACACCTATGTTCATCTTTGTCAAAACTACACGTTGAAGGAAAAGAGGAAGATGAGGAACTAGGAGAATTGCCATGGCTTTTATAGTGTTCCTCGGGGTCCCTTGATTTATCATTTCTTGGTTTTGAGGAGGTCTTAGGCCTTGAGGCCTCCCCTAGTCCAAGACCTATGTTATCTCCTCTAAGATTGTCTACCTTAGGTGAATGTAGTCTTTGAGCGTCATTAGGGTGATCATGATCATAAGAAATCCCTACATAAGGTTGATCACTCCAATCTTCTTCATCTCATATCTCATTAGTTCTCTAATGAATTTGTTCACTATATAGTGCATGGTCACTTCCATGTGAGAGAGACATTATTCTTGATTTATGGTGTGTGTGAGCTAAGATTTTTTGAAAGATATATCATTAATTCCTTTACAACAATCGTGTATAATATAACTAATCTAAATAACTAGCACCATCCCTGGAAACAGTGCCAATGATGAGTGGCGAGGTACCCCTACGCTCAACCATATGAATCACAAGCATTTACACATGATCTAGTTGAATTTCATGGATGGAACTAGTTGTGGCATCTAGATCATTATG
>MNCI01008211.1:95185-122319 GCA_015680685.1 Gnetum montanum | reverse complement strand
TGGAGCTACTTCTAGGTTTACCAAGTGCAAGTCACTAGTTGTGCCAAATGATACACCTTTAGGCAACCAAGTATCTACACTTAAATGCTCATGATTAAGGTGTATGCATTCCACTTAATAATAGGAATAGTAAATAACAATAAATGAAATTGTTTAACTAAGAAAGAATTAAACAATTAAAGCAACAATATTAATCTAAGTGGATGCTACAATGATGGAAGTAATCTCGATCTTTATTGCTAGTCATGTAACGTGTCCAAGTACGTCACACTCGAACAAAGATGCCATACGATTACAAACATTACACTGTGGGCATGCACTGGGAATAACAGACTTAAAAGAAAAGAAACTAAAAACTAACTTGAAAACTACAAACTAACTACTTCTAAGATGTCTCATTCGGAAGCCCAAGTGCAGTATTTATAGGCAAGGTCTAGATGAGCCAACATTGGGTATCTGAAGTGGCTTATTAGCCTTGACGTTGGGTATGTGATGTTGGGACTCCAACATCGCATATATGATGTTGGGGCCCATCAAATCACAACTCATCATAGAGGTTAGAGAATTTCATATATTATATCATCTCCTCAATCTACAACTCCTTCACGTGGATTTCTACCTGGTTCTATGCATTAAGTATATCAAAGATGGGCTACCATGCATTGCCTCTTTATTGAAGTTGCTGAAAAGATCCATTCACCTTCACATTTGCAAGCTTAATTCTTTGTCATTTATCTCCTTAAACATTCCAACATAGTCCCTATAATGATTCTTTACATTTTCATACTTAAGGGCCTCATTTTTCCAAGTAGTAATCTCGATGGCAGTCTTTTGGCAAAAGGTACAAGCTTCCTTCATTAAGATATTTAGATTTTCTATAGACAACCTTTGGACATTCTAATTTATCATGGAAAGCTATTCTTGTTACTAATGGATGTATTCTAGTAGAATTCATGTTAGACTGAGATTTTCCTTAGCTTTTCTTATGCTATCCTTATGCTCCTTAGCTTTTCACAAGCATTGGTTCCTTCATGTTAGAGTGAGATTTTCCTTACACGTGTCTTAAATGTTATGACTAGTAGAATTCATCATTGCTTTGGATAGTAACACATCAAAGATAGCCATTCCTTAGCATTCTCAGCCTCTTGAATTCTTTGTTGAAGTTGTTGAAAAGCTTCATCTCTAGTAAGCTCTAGCTTTAGAATGGATGGATCTAACAAGTGAGCTCGTAGTTCTACAACCTTCACCACTAACTTTCAATTGCTCGTGGTGGCCTCCTTAAGTTCCACTTAAGTGATTAGGAGCTTACCCCTTATCTTTAGTAGTTGTAACTGGTTACTGAAATATCTTCTAGAAGATCAAAGATGTCTAGAATTAGTTGCCTGATTCCAACTAGCAGCTCCAACCCTTTCTCGTTGTATGTTATGCTAATCCCTTTACATCCAACTTTTGCAAACATGTGAATGTATGCCATTGCAACAATATTGGGAGAAAATGCTACAGGAGCAATCAAAAATTCTCCAATTCAATCTACAACCACCTCTACTACTATCTCCTAGTCCTTGTGTAGTACAACTAGGACTATTACACCTTCCCTTTCTTCTAACATGACATAGAAAGCCACTAAAATCCTAGAGGTTTCAGAAAATGATTACCACAAAACAAACATAGTGATCTCTCTAGAATTGAGGTCATCTTGATCATGAGCCTAGTCTCTTTGTGATATGAATAGATGGATAAGGTAATCTATCTACTAGCTAATAGTCCTAGCAACCACATTGAGATGGCTCATGGTCAGATGGTACATAAAGAATTCATCACCACCTCTGAAAGCTTGTTGTTGTAACTACTACTCCCTAAGTTTTCTTAGGCATATAGTAGCTAATACCATTTCTAAGGTCATCTTTGGTGCTACTGGTGGTGAAAGAGATGGTATTTTATCTTAAAGATTAGCAAGAGATTTATCTTTTATCATCTTCTACCATGATGCAATATGAGCCCTATGGATGACATCATTTGAATAATGAATAATTCCTTCCCTTTTGCAAAGTTTTTTCATAAGGAATGGAAAGAGAAGTTTCTTCTAAACCTTCTAATTTTCCTTGAATCTCTTCTTGATCTCCAAGAAGATAATTTAGGGAAGGTTGATATGGAATTTCCCACTTAGAGCTATGCATGTCCTTGAAATGAATATTGTCATCTTGCTTGGCCTTACCATGCAATTAACGTGATAGGCTACAATCTTTAAGTAGGCACATTTTGCCTTGGTAAGGGCACCATGTTTCTTACATTCCACTCCATAACATTGTTGGGTCCATTCTCTTTTTAACTCTGTATCTGCCTGGGTGGAGACTTCTACTAGCATTGCCCTTATGTTAGGAAATATAAGGTCTTCAATGATGGCATCAACAGAGTAGGAAATGTTAATGTCTTTGATTTTTCACTATTTCATCTCCCTTGCAATTGTTCCAAAAGAGGTATGTCTCACCAAGGTACCATTATCCATTAATGGAAATGGTGGGCTATAGTGAAGACCCTTGTAGGTATGTTCTAACCTCTTTCAGTGCCAATTCTAGAAAAGGTCCAAAGTTTAGTTCTTAGAGAATTGTGTCTTGAATCTCCTTGCTTCTCATATTCTCTAAGAAAGCCTCCAAGAGAGTGACTTTCAAATTGGGCCTAGGTCTTGTAATCTAATCCTTCCTAAATTATCCTATATCTATGATGGGAATCTTGCAAATAGATTTCACCTTAGGTTCTTCATGCAAAGGTCCAGTGGCATGTGTTACTTGAGCCTCTTACTCCTACTATTGTAGTTATTATTACTATTACCCTCTTTCCCTCTTGGTCTTTTCTTCCTAGTCTGCACTGGTCCACCTCCTTGTAGTCCCCATTTTGATGCCATCTATAATCACATAAATAACCCTAGATTAGTAACAGTGGAAGATTTGGCAATTACGCTTTCAATTGGTTGCAAGTGCATAAGAATATTTTATTTTAAAATACTAGTTCTAAAGGTAGTTATTTATTAGTATTATTTCCTTTTAGCATTATTTTAATACCTGATTTGTGGGTTGTTAGCAAAAGTTATTAACAAATCCTCGTGTTGATGCCCCCACAATGTGGAGCATACCTTCAAAAGCTCATAGGTCAAAGAATAGGTTAAATCGATTATGTGGAGAGGAAGGAATGACTTTTGAAAGGTTTTGGGCTCTAAAAAATTACAAAAGCTTCCTTTTATTTTTTTTAAATATGAATTTGGTGCTAAGTGTTGCACATAAATATAACATTTTTATGCTACATTGACATGAATGCATTGACAGGGATGCATCGATGTATCAAACTACATCAATATACTTGTTCACATCAAATTTTCATTTAATAAACTAAGGGATTTTTAGGGAGTTTGAACATGAAACAAGAGGCAAATGAAAGCTAGGAAGATGTGAAAAGAAGGCAACAATGAATCGTTAGATCCTTGATCAAGAATTAGAGTGAATCAAGCATTGTAAATGTTGAAATGGGGCATGTTTTCAAAAAAAAAATCAAAACAAAATAAGAAAGACCAACAAAATCATAATGTTTAACGATGCATGTTGCCAAGATTGTATACAATTAAATCAAGGCACATGACCATGAGGTTTCAATTGAATGATCCAAGAGGTATGCAAGTGGATCCTCCCCAAAGCAAGTTAATGCCTAAAAATACCCTTGCATTACCACATCATAAGGAGTCCATAGGCACCTTGGATATTTAATGTTGATCCAAGTTAAATATTGTAATCATATAACTATTATCTTAGGATTGTACAATCTACAAAATCAAAAATTATTAGATAGCCATGGTATAGGGTAGCGAGGTAAGAAAATAGAGTGTTAGAAAGGTTTTGAAAAGAAATTAGGATATGAGAATCTAAATCATAACTGTAAAAGATCCTTGTGGAGTGTGTGATTAAGGTTAATATAAATGTCTATTTAGATTTCAAACCAAGTCCATACCATTAGCAGTGGCCTTACATTATAATGCTTCTCCTTTCCCACCACCATGAGACTATAATAACCACAAGGAATGATCATCACTCTAGAAGAAAAAGAAAAGAGAAGAAGGAACTAGTTAGAGATTTTAAGGAAGAAATTTGTGCCTTAGTTAGAGGGATGCCTTCAAGCATGGATAGCATGTTTGTTTAGCCCCATAACCAGTGCTTGTATCCCAAGAGATCTTCAGTGATGTGTGTTTTAATTCATTTTTTTTTTGGTTTTTTTTCTTTTAGATTATGCTATCTAATTAATGAGTTATCGAATATAGAATGATACAAGGCAGTGAACTCATGAGATCTAGCTATTACATATGTCTAAAAATGAGATTTGTATCATGATAGCACTTTGGTTCTCTCACACTGAAACTAAAAATAACTTGTGATCTCATTACCCAACAAATGGAGGGAGGACCAAGTGGGAACGAAAGAAGGTATTGTCTCAAGGAAATTTGTTGAGCTCTCTTCTTAACTTCCTTCATAAATCTTATGACTTCTACTTTGCATAGGTGGTGCAGGTGCTAAGGGAGTAAAGTCATGAGGTGCATGGTGCTGTTCAAGATGGTGAGGAATGTATGTAGAAGGAGATTCAACATGTGGAGTGGTATGTCTATGATATTTGGGAGGATATTAATGGTGGGAAGAAGTATGAGCTGTAGAGCCACATGGTAACACAGGCTATTGGACATAATAGCAATAGGAATTTAGTTGATGGTAAGGATACTATTACCTTAGTAATGGCATCCCCCACTATTATGAGTTATGCTATTGATGATAGGATTCTTGAGGCTATAGTGGTATTCCACTTGGATAGTCTTGTTCTTAGTAAAATTGCTACCTATAGTTGCCTTAAGGATAAGGCAACCTTCTAGGTGCTTACCTTCTAATAAGCTTTAGATTTAAAGCATAGACCTTAGATTCTTGTGTATGATAGAATTGGGCAACATCCCTTGGGATGAACCTATAGACAAATGTTACATCCTTCATCATTTGAGTCTAAACCTATAACCTCTTCTACTATTGCAACTTTACCTTTATGCTAATGATAATTCTTCATCATGTCCTTCTTCCTTCGATTGTCCTTGTCCTTGCTTCCCTATTTTTTTACTCCTGCATGATTTTAAGTGCTTTGTAGATCTTCTCATCCAAAGAGTCCCACATCTTATTCACCTTGGTCAATATTTGAGTGACAAATTTTTGGATCAGCAAGGTCTTTCTTTTCACAACCTCCTCCAATGGTGCTTCCTCCTCCAATGGTGCTTTGTAGATCTTCTCATCCAAAGGGACCTCTTTTTTGCATATAGAGATATATGTTGTACTCCTTTGTACTTTCTCATTTCTTTAGCTCACCTTCTTCCTTTGCTACCTAGTAAATGAGCCTTTAGATCTAATGGGCTCTTATTTGTGATAGTTTTCCTTAGGCATAGATAACAATGAGATGTTAGCCTAGTGGTAAGATGCTTAATTTGAAAGCTCTAGGTCATGGGTTCAATTCCAGTGGAAAATGTTAAGTTATATAAAGTTCTAATTAAACTATATATCTTGGGCATACCTATGGTTAACTTATTCTGGTTCCAACATCCCTCCCTTGAGAATAGACCTCAAGAGTCTCTCTAGATTTATTTTTGAGCCCATCTATAATGTGGTGAAGCTACTTCCTCTAGTATAAACCATGTCCTAGGCATCGATATAGTAAAGAATAGTATCTTCCCAAGGCTATATCAAGGAATTTGATGAACAACGAGTACCCCTACATCCAACTATACGAATCACTAAGCATTCACGCGTGATCCTGTCAAATTCCATGGACTTTTAGCCTTCTAAGTACACTAGTCTCTAGGAAGTAAAACTAACCATTGCAATCATTGTCATTCCAATTACACTTGTGAAATGCAAAGGTATGGTTAAGTGCAATTGAGGCATATGATTTTTATCACCTTTTATGTTTTCTATTTTAACTCGCCTAAGGATGAGAATAAGGTATAATATAAAATAAAATAATTAAATTGCTAATTTAATCTAATCAACTACTCCTAACTACTCCTAACATAAGTGTCCATTTCCACTTAGTATACACATCCTGAACACGTTAATGCTACTAGGTTACCAAATGTCAAGCGTTACTGGAATTACCAAGTGTCAAGTGTATGATTGAAGTGGTCATACTTATGTGCTTAATTAATCATTATTTAACCTAGATTAATTTAGCTTAATTAACTATTTAATTATTCAAACCTTTAAAGGAAATCACACAAAATAGTAAATGCATAAGTAAACAATTAATCTATTTTGAACTACTACAAGTTTTATCAAAAAACTCATCTTTATTGTTGCACACACTACTATGCTTAGGTACAATAGTGCTTGAATGAAGATCTGTACACTCTTGACTCCTACTACAGACACTTAAAAAAATATTCTAACTTTCACACAAGAAAACTACAAGAGCTACACTACAACCATGATAAAGATGTCATAAAAAAAATGAGTGAACATGTATTTATAGGCAAAAATAAACACTACATCGATGAGGCCTAGTTGGCACAACCAATTTATCACCCACAACTGAATGGAAACTCATCCTCAAGTTCTTTACATATTTTGGAATGTATGGAATTATTGATTGACGATAAAAATATGACAAACACAAACACACACTAAGTGCTCAACTGTATAGATATACAATCATTATAAATTCTTTTGGTGTTTAGGACTACAAAATTGAACTCTAAGATAAAATTGATAACACAATCACTTTGATGGCATGAAGATGATGAAGAAGATTAAATAGTCCCAAGTGGTGGAAGCTCCTGAGGTTCTAAAGGACCTTCTCTTACTTTAGGCACATGCCCTGGTTAAGGTTGTTATGGTTATCCTGCTATAGTTAAAACTTCCAATGAAAGATGGAAAGCATCCAACAGTGCTTTCATCTTCTTCTCCTTACTCCTGGGATCATGCATAGTCCATACAACTTCACCAATGTGGGCTAGAATGGGCACATCCCAAGGCTAGGGCATTATTGGGAATAGCTCCTTGACATTGATGAATCAAGTAGCAAATTTTTTGCATTCAATGTCGAATACCTAGATTACATTCTACAGTTCCTAGTAATAATCTATTTTTCTAGTTAGGTTCTCAGCAGTTGATCTTTGATTAGTGAATCTTGCCCTGAGAACTTCGAGTTTAGCATTTGCAATCTCAAGCTATTGCTTAGTCTCTTTGTGGTGCTTAAACTCTACCTTGTACACAAGTACGGGCTAGCCACCCATTTCTCTAACTTTGACCACAATCGTCCAGTGGTTAGTATTTCCAAGTTTGCATATCAAAGATTGGCAAGGTCCATGTATTTTATCATCTCTTCAATCTACAACTTCTTCATGCAGATCTCCACTTTGTTGTAGGCATCTATCCCATCAAAAATAGGTTTTCACACCTCTTTTTTTTGCTGGAGTTGCTAGAAGATCTTATTAACTTTTGCCTTAGCTATCTGGATGTGTTTTTCATTAACTTCCTTCTATAGGCCAACCTGATCTCTATAGTGGTTCTTGACTCTCTCAACTTTGAGAGCCTCATTCTTTTAGGAGATAATCTCAATCATATATTTTTTATGTAAGGCACGGACTTTCTCCATAGAGAGATTTCTATTTTCACCTACCAATCTTCTTAGTTTAGTATTTACCTTGGCTAGCTACTCCTACTGTTGATGGATAAATTCTTGCATCTGTTATTTTTGCAGATCAATATTCTATAAGTAATGATTCTCTGCGATTAGCATCTCATTCTCTAGGTGCGTTTGGACCAAGTCCTTTTGAATTGAATATGTATTTGCCTCGACCATAGACTGGTTAGAGATGATCATCATCATCCTTGCCTTAACCTATTTAAGTCTATCTTGAAGCTATTGAAAAGCTTCATCTCTTATCAGTGCAGGGTTGAGAAGCGTAGGATCGGCAAGGCAAGCTTTTAATTCAGTAGCCTTCATGGCCAAATGTTGGTTTTGCACTTGAGCCATTTCAAGTTGCCCTTCCAAAATGTTGCATTTGCCATTTACTTCAAGTAGCTTCAACTAGGTTGCAATGATGTTATTCAAAAAATCAAAGATATTCGGAATCAATTTCTCGATTTCCACTAGTTGGTCCAGCAACCCCTCATGCTGGGTTACACTCAATCTACGACTAACAATTCCTATAGATGTCTACACATCTTTGAGTGCAAACACATCTACTACAGATGCTACAGGTGCATTTAGTGCTTCAATGATTCAATCAACAACCACTTCTACTGATGTCTCCTATCTTGGGTGTTGCATCACCAAGAGAGTTGTTCCATTATCTTCCTCCAAGTGCACCAAAAAGGTAGTGGAATTTCTAAAGACTTCTAAAAATTTTTGTTGTTGTGGGAGAGACACCATTACCTCTCAGGCAATAGGATTCAACCTCGCAAGCAACTACGTTCTTTGGGCTAAGAATATTAGTCCACCTTCCTCCATTAGATTGATTATTCAAGCCACTTTGTTGAGGTGACTCATTGCAGGATGGTACATAAATATCCCCACTATCTATTCCTACTCGCTGCTTCTACTCATGAAAGAGCTGCTCTCAAATTTTGTGCAAACACTTAATGGTAGCATGGGCCTCTAGCATTGTTTTCTAAGTGGGTGGTGGAGGTGGTTGTTGCTACTCTTCTTTGGACATAATAGGAGTCTTTTCTTTCACCATTTCAAACCAAGAGGCAATGGGAGTATTCCTACTTATATCATTTGCATAACGAACTATCCCTACCCTTTTACAAAGTTTTCTAATAAGGCATCGAAAGAGTAGGGTTTTCCTTCCACGTTCATTTTCCTTGAAGCACTCAACATAGAAACTCCCTATAGGCTGCTCTACCTATGAGCTGGTGTCCAAAAATTACCAACTCTTCCTATTCAATCTGAGCTTCGTACACTTTCAATAGTCTATGACTTTGACCTTGACCTTAGCCTACCATATAAATAAAAATTGATCAACCTTAACATACTAGATAAGAATAGATTGATGGTCCTATCCTTGAATGAAGTGCATAAAACATTCAACAAAATACATCATGATATTAGAATAAGGAAAGTAAAATTTCCACCTAAAGACAAGGTCCTTTATTGGAACCCCACACATGTTCTACAATGAACTAAGTTCTAAACATTGTGGAAAGGA
The DNA here is from genome assembly GCA_015680685.1 of Gnetum montanum. Taxonomy (NCBI): domain Eukaryota; kingdom Viridiplantae; phylum Streptophyta; class Gnetopsida; order Gnetales; family Gnetaceae; genus Gnetum; species Gnetum montanum. Next base: position 113,099 of record MNCI01008211.1, on the reverse strand, counting down.
CCTTATATCATTTATGAAACCTTTCCTTCGAGGGCCATGTTAATATACAAACCTAAGAGCCTAAATAAAAAACAATTGATCAACATACAATTTAAACCTTTTCATACACCTAAGCAAGCCAATGTAAGCAAGACCTTCACAAATGGACAACCTCGCTCAATTTTTCGGATCTCCTCCTTTCAACTTAGTTGTGGGAAAGATGGCCATCCTTGCTAACCATACTAGTGGCTCCTTAGTTTTCAACTTTTTTGTTTTACACATTTTTTTATTTTTATACCTTTTTATTTTACACTTTGTTGGTTTTCTCAATTTTTGTTTTACAACATCATCAATATGTTTTAACTTTCGTGAATATTTTACTTTATTTTGGTGAGAACTTTTCTTATTTTCTAATAAACTAAAATGCTTTGTTGCCAACATGACATGGTGATGTTGTAGCTATTTTCTAATGGTGGTTTGTACTTAATGCTTTTAATTACTAAATGTATGATTTCTATTTTTGAATTTTGATTACTAATGACTAAGACAAAGTTTCTTTTTTATGGAATAGGCAATAAGTCCACATCATCCACCCATCCAAAAACTCTATGGTCTTTCTGGTTTTGGAAGCATAAGGTCCCTTTTTCATTAATGAAACTTTAACGAACTTGTAACCTTGGTAGTTTCCAAACTTGGAAAAGATTCAAAGGTTTGAAAAGGGTGACTTCAATTGGATTCAATACTCTTTGTACCATTCTACTTGCTTGAGTGCACTTGTGTTTTCACGGATTTCTTACCGTTCTATGTTGACCAATAACACGAAGTTAATAAGTCTTTGCATGGTGTGGTTCCCATTCAAAAATCCATAAAAACATAAAATTCAAAAAAATAAAAAACAAAAAACATGAAAAAAAAAACATGATGGGAACTCAAAGCACACCCCTTAGACCAAATAATGGGCTACAAGCATTGGTTATGAAGCTAGAAAGACATGTTACCCATGCCTGGAAGTCTCCTCTAAATAAGGCCCTTTCTCACTTCTTGATTCTCTTTTCTTCTCCAATAAGGAATGGAATTTGATCTATGGGAGCATTCTTATATCTTGAGAGGGTGATCTAGTCTTTGACTGGTAATGCAAAGTCATTGAAAGTAGTTGGTTTTGATCTAGACCAAGGATGGACTTCATTGAGTCATTTAACCATAAAATCCACAAGGGACTTCATGTAACCATGATTAGGACCTCCACTCCACTTTCTCTCATCCATCAATGCTTTCCATCATTCACCTCACTGCTAATTTCCATGTCTTGTTCAATGTCTTAGTTTGATGTGTTGATATTCTTAGGTAGATTCTTCCAGATTTGGTCCTTAACTCTTTGTAACCATTAATCAACTGTGGGGCCCATAAACTCCTTAGTTAAGGTTATGCAAGGGCACAAAGGGCATAAGCCTACTATGGGAAGGACCCACTTGCATATCTCTTGGTTAGATTAGTTAAGTTGCTTATCCTTAGGCATTTTGACAATCAAATCTTTTGTGCACCCCATCGATGCATCCAACTATGCACTCCTTAAGGCATTTTTCTCCCAAAATTTCATTCTCCAACCAAATTCTCCATTTTTGTGACTTCCAAAACCATCTTCTAATGTTTCCATCATGTTCATAGCTTTTATGGTTCTCTGTAGACTCTAATTTTGTGAAAAAACTCATTGTATTTTTCAAGAAATTCCTTGTGAAATATTTTCTCCTATAGTTACGTTGATGAGACCCTGTATATGCATCAGACTTGTTGATGAGACCATGTTAATGTAAGGTTAAAATGCCTATAAATAGGCATGAACACTTAATGATTTTTCACATTTCCTTCAAAACGAGGGAGAAGTTTTTAAATATTTCAGAGCCCATAACGTTTGAAGTGCCATAACTTCCTAACCATTTGTCTAATTCACTCTATTCTTTGACCCTATAGTTACCAAAGGTAAGCTCTTTATCATGGGGGCCACAAACCTTAAGTTTTTGATGAAAATTTTTATGGAATAATTTCTAGCTTCCCCAAAGGTTTAACAAAGAAATCAATATTAAAACATAAAATTATAAAAGTTAAACCCTTCCAACAAGCTCCGGTAACATTTTAGGTTAAAATTTAATTAAAATAATAATAAAATGATCAATCTACCATGGTCAAAACTTAGCCTAACTGTAACTACCCAATGAGAAAGGTACTTAAATATTATAAGTTACACATTGAATGCTAATCCCTGGTTGTGTTTTAACCATAGATGGCACCTAAATGAAAGCATGCACAGGAAGGAGGATCGTCCCAACCAAGGGACAAATAGCTAATAATGGGAAGAGGCCAAGAACAACCCCATGAGCAAGTAGAGACCCATGCCACGGAACCTCTTTGGGAGGAGCCTGAGGTGGAATCTATCCAAAAGATTCCTAAAGAAGCTATTGCAACAAAATAGCCTCACCAAGATGAGGCACCTGAACCCAGACTAAACCTCGAGGTTACATTAACAGAAGCTTGCCTTAGGTAGATCGTGAATAAGTAGGTCTAGAAATCCATGTTTCAAGAGTTAAAATTTGGACTTTTCTTTAAGTTTGCACCTCTAGAAGTTAAGACTCAATTTCAAAACTCTCCCATGTGGCCCATAATCACTTCCAACGGGGACTAGTACATGCAAGAGACATATCTTTTCTGGAATAATCAGCAGGCTAATTCAATGATGAAAATCTAGGACATCTTACTATCCTACTCAATGAAAGCTATCATAGAGGCCCTTGGATTATGAGAAACTGGGGCCAATCTTGCTAAAATCCCCATGCAGGCAAATCCTAGCATCAAGAAGAAATGGACACAATAGTGTTATGGAGTCAATCGTAAGGAGTTTGGTGCACTTACCACGATGGAGTGCCCATACTTTAAAATTGTAACCTTTCACCTCAATCTAATGGTGAGGCTAAGCAAGATCACAGCCTTCTATGCCTATGCATGCATTGCTCCAAGAGGTAGATTCCTAGTCAACCTTCCACAGCTAATGTATCCTGAGATAGAAAATAGGTTTAAAGAAAATGAACGTGGAAGGAAGGCACTTTCCTTCCCATTCCTCATCTGGAAATTATGCAAGAGGGAAGGCATAACACGCTATACAAATGACAACATCCAATGTGCTCCATCTACTTCTTGGTAGAGATGATGAAGGACAAGGTGCTTACTAAAGTCATCCAAGAAGAGAAGCAACAACCACCACCTCCACCAGCCACTCACGAAACAATGTCAAAAGCCTGCATTTCCCTTAAGTGCATGTGTGAGATCCTAGAGCAGCTCTTGCAAGGGTAGGAGTAGCAAGCTGGAACAAATGGTAGTGATCCATCTATGTATTGCCCAATGATGAGTCACCTTAATGAAGTGGCTCAAACAATTAGCCAGATGCAGGGAGGTTGGCCAATTTTCTCACCTAAAGAATGTAGTTGCCTACAAGATTGAATCCTAATGCTTGAGGGGTAACAATATCTCTCTTGCAATACTAACAATTCCTAGAAATCTCTACAAATGATGCTACTTTTTCAGTGCATTTGGAGGAGGGCGAGGGGCCAACTATCTTGGTGATGTAGCATCATGGGGTAAGAGACAACAGTAGAAGTGGTTGCTAATAGAATTACTAAATCATTAAATGCACTTGCAACATCTATACCAAACATTTCTACCCTTAGAGATGTGCATACATTCGTAGGAATAGTTAGTGATAGATTAAGTGCAACCCAACACGAGGAGTTATTGGACCGACTGGTGGGAACCGAGCAACCGATTTTAGATGTCTTTGACCTTCTAGACACAATCACTACAACCTAGTTGGAACTAATAGAAGTAAGGTGAAAGTGCATTATATTGGAGGGGAAACTCAAAATAGCCCAAGCACAAAACCAATGCTTGGCTGCAGAGGTTGTTGAATTAAGAGGTTGTCTCATCGATCCCACATTTCTCAACCCTAGACTAACAAGGGATGAAGCCTTTAAGCAACTTAAAGATAAGCTCAAAAAGGTTGAGAACAAGAAGGAGACAACCATCTTTGACCAATCTGTGGCCAACGTCAAAACATACACCATTCAAAAGGACTTGGTCCAAATGCACCATGAGAATGTAATGTTGACTTCAGAAAATCATCGTCTGCAAAAAGTTGATGTGTAGAAGTAGCAAATGCAAAATTCCATCCATTAATAGTAGGAGTAGCTAGCTAGAGTGAACAATAAATTGAGAAGATTAATAGCAAAAAATTGAAATCTCTCCATGGAGAAAGTCTGAGCTCTTCTTCAAAAATCTACAATAGAGATAGCTGCCTAGAAAAATGAGGCTCTCAAATTTGAGAGAGTTAAAAATCACTATAGAGATTAGGCTAGTCTATAGAAAGAAATCAATGAGAAACACATCCAAATGATGAAGGAAAAAGCTAATGAGGCCATCCAGTAGCTCAAGGAAGGAGGTGATGTTTAGTAGCCTATCTTTGTTGGGCCCAATGACTACAACAAAGTAGAGATCCACATGAAAGAGCCGTAAATCAAGGAGATGACATAGTATATGGAGCTTGCTAATCTTCATTATGCAAATCTAGGGATGCTAACAATTGAATGTCCATGGTCTGAATTGGAGAAACAAGTGGCCAATTCATACTTGTTGTACGAAGCAAAGTTCAAGCATCACAAAGACACCAAGCAGAAGCTTTCCAATGCCAAACTTAAGGCTTTCAAGGCAAAGTTCACTAATTAACGATCAACTACTGAGAAACCAGCCAAGAGGATAAATGACTACCACGAGTTGTAGAATGTAGTCAAGTTTTTCGATGTTGAATACAAACTTTTCACTTCCTAGTTTGTCAACATTAAGGAGATATTCCCGTCAATGCACTATCCCTAGGATGTTCCCGCTCTAGCCCACATTCGAGATGTTGTGTGGACCATGAACAATCCTAAGGGAAAAGAGGAGAATATGAAGGCACTGTTGGATGCCTTTCTTCTTCCACTAGAAGTTGTAGCTATCACAAGATAACCACAACCATGTCAACCACCGCGTGGGCTCAAAGCAAGGGAAGGTCCTTCAGAGCCTCAAGAGCCTTCACTACCTGGGACTGTTTGATCTTCTCCAACGTCTTTGCATCATTTGAGAAATTTTGTTTGTTAGTTTTATCTTGGTGTTCAATTTTGTCATCCTAAACACAAAAAATTTGTAATCATTGTGAAATCATACACTTTGGGCACTTCATTTTTTGTTGTGTAGTTTTTGTGTTTATTTTATATGTCAATAATCCCATACCTTCCCAAATTTTGTAAAGAACTTGAGGATAAATTTTCATTCAGTCGTGGGGATATGATGTAGCATCATGGTTGGTCGCATCGATGGGATGTCGTCAACGTGAACCCATTGACATGATCTTGGTGACGTAGGGTTTGACCTGTTGCTATGTACCCCTCGACAAGACACCTTGTTTTGCCTATAAATGTGTGCCTTCTGCTACATTTATGACATTCCTTTCATAAGTTGTAGCAAAGCTCTAGCAGTTTTTACACTCAAAAGTTAAAATATTTTCTAAGTGCCCATAGTAGGAGTCAAAGAGTGTATAGATCTTTATTTGAGCACTGTTGTACTTGAGCACTACAATGTATGGTAATAAAGATGAGATTTTTGATAAACCTTATAGCACTTTGAAATAGATTAATTATTTCCTTTATGCATTTAAAATTTTGAGCAATTTCGTTTAATGCTTTAAGTAATTAAAATAATTAAATTAAGCTAGATTAAGATAGATTAAATAGTGATTAATTAAGTACATAGGTATGATGACTTTAAGCATATGCTTGATGCTTGGTAATCCCAATATCATTGAACGTTTGGTAACCCAATAGCATTAAACGTGTTCAAGATGTGTTCAGCAAGTGGGAATGGATGCTTATGTTAGGATTAGTTAAGTGTTAGATAGTTATTAGATTAAATTAACAATTAAATATCTTTATTCATTATTCTTTTTTTTAGGGAACTTAGACTATAAAACATAAAAATGATAAAAATCATATGCCTCAATTGCACTTAACCATACATTTGCATTTCACAAGTGTAATTAGGAAGACAAAAATTACAATAGTTAGTTTCACTTCCTATAGACTAGTGTACTTAGAAGGTTATAAGTCCACAGAACTTGATCAAGTCACATGTAAACATTTAGTGATTTGTATGGTTGGCCATAGGGTCTACTCATCATTCATCATTCATTATGGTCCCTATCATGACCATGTCTTCTATGATATGGCATGTTATACCTTCTTTCTTGATGATGTTGTCCCTCTTCTTATTATTGTTATCTACATTCCCTTTTTCCATCTCTATGATGGGGTCTTCTATCATCTCCACCTTGCCTTTGATTTTGTTCCCTTTGATCTTGGTCGTGATCTTCCTTGTCAAAGTTATATCATAAGGAAGAAGGTGAGGATAAATAGCTAGGAGAGTTATGTTAGCTAACTTTTCTTCTTTGGTCCCTCAATTGTTCTCTTGCTTGGTACTAGAACACCTTAGCCTTGAAGCCTCCTTGGTTTTGGGTTCAGCTCTCCACTTGCCAAGGTTGAGCGTAATCATTGCTAGGTCATGTTATCTTCACCAAAGGAAGGAAGACCTTGGTGTTGAGATTTCCCTAATGGATATTTGGTGCTCTCCTTTTCTATCTACAATATTAGTGGAACCATAACTCTTTATCCTTGAAGACTTCATGGTGAGCCTCCATGAGTTTGTCTTTTCCAAGTTAGCTCTTTGTAGGTTAATAATCTCTAGAGAGGTGATTTATTACTTGGTACTTCAGGGTTCTCACTTCAAGTCCCAATTCTTTCAATGCCTCCATGAACATTGATGGAATGGCATGATCAAGTGGCAACACAATGTTTTCCTCTAGGTCACTCTACTACAGCTATTGATCCTAGCCAAGGTTGAAAGTGAAATCTAGAAGGCGTGTATCTAGATGGGTGTAGACTACTTTAAGTTGTTGGGATACTTTATCTCAATTCTTTCTTATTTTATCATGATGTTTTGTAAAATCATCCATAGGTGCAGAATCAGCACTTCAAGAAGAAGATATCTTTCAATTTGTTCTTATAGTGTGTCTTTTATAAATTATTATTATTATTATTACTATTTCTAATGATGATTTATTATGTTTCTACAACGATCTATGTAGGATTTAATTATCTAGAACACCTAGCGCACAATACAAGAGATCCCTGGTAACAACACCAATGCTGAGCAGCAAGTATTCCATACACCATACCATAAGAGTCACAAGTGTGTACGTGCAATCCAATTGAATTCTATGGAACCTAGGACTAACAATATCCTAGATAATTATGCATTATGTTGTTGGTCATTGTCTTCTAAAGCATCACTTGTGTTAGCTGATTTGGTATGGTTAAGTGTGATTGAGGCCTAGTATATTTCTATTTTTAATATTTTTATTATTAAAATATTAAAATGACAAAGGTAGGGAATATTAATTTCTAATTTAACTGTGGAAGTAAGAGTATACTAAGCTATCTTAAGCTTTGAGCATCTATTCCTACTATCTATACCCATCTTAAACCTATATTAACTTTGCTAGGCTACCAAGTGTTTATTGTTGTGCATACCAAGTATTTACTTCTAGAATTACTAAGCATTAATATATCATGCTTGAAGTGGTCATACTCATGCTATTATGAAATAAAATATTAATTTCCTAAGTGCAGGAAGTAAAATGCTTGAAAATAAACTAAGTGCTAATCTAAGTATTGCAATGGAAAAATCAATTTTGATTTTATTTTCATTCATGGATTATGTTTAGGTACAATGCCCCTCAAATAAAACTCCATTTGATTAGGTTACCAAGTGTCTATTATTGGGCGTACCAAGTATTCACTATTGGGATTACTAAGTGTTAATATATCATGCTTGAAGTAATCATACTAACGTTATTCTGGAATAAAATATTAGTTTCATGGGTGCAGGAAGTAAATTGCTTAAAAATAAACTAAGTGCTACAATGGAAGAAATCAATGTTGATTTTATTTCCATTCATGGATTATACTCAGGTACAATGTCCTTCAAATAAAACTCCATTGGATTAATTCATTCCACACTGTGGGTACTCAAAGGAAAATTTTGCAAAGTTTTATAAGAACAAACTACAAGAGTTTCACTATAGACATGACCAAAGGTGCTATAAATGCGAATAGGACATGCATTTATATAGGGTTCGAGCGTACCAATGTCAACACATATGCATCAATGTATCAAAGGATACATCGACTAGGATGTATCGACGCAACCAACCAATAGACAATTCATCAATTTTCCTTCCTGATGAGTCCCAATATCAAACCCTTGATATCAGACTCGTAATATCGGGCCCTCGATATCAGATACACGATATCGGAGTTGCCAAAGCGATATCGGACATGCGATATCAAAACTTGTCTCATCGCCTATAAATAAGAGACAGGGGCACTTGGTTTCGCAATTAGTTTCTTATTCCCTTAGTCGAACTCTTGCAATTTTTCCCTTTCCAGAGTTAGAATTATTTCTAAGTGTCCACATTAGGAGTCATAGAGTGAACAAATCTTTATTCAAGCATTGTGTACCTAAGCACACCTTGTGACCAGAAATAAAGACAAACTTTATAATAAACCTTACAACATTTAGAATAGCTTAATTATTGCATTTCATGTTATTTACTATTATTTGATGCCTTCAATAGTTAATCGATGTTATTTCCATTGAATTCTTAATTATTACTCATCAATGAATTAGCACACTCAATACGACCACTTTGAGCATACGTGGAACACTTAGTAACCCAATAATGACTAGCATTTGGTAACCCCAGCAGTGTTACACTAGTTTAGGATGTGTCTGGTAAGTGGGAACAGATGCTGGTGTTAGGACTAGTTGGATCATAGTTAATTAGTTACTCAATTATTTCATTTCTCCATTTTAAGCACTAGGAACATAAAACATAAAAAGCATACAAATCATATACCTCAAGTTTACTTAACCATACAATTTTTCCTTACAAGTAAGCTTGGGAAGACAATGATTGCATAACCCATCCTTGTTTAATGTAAGCGCATAAGCACTTAATCCTTGGAGTTCATCCAGATCATGTGTGAACACTCGTATTCATATGGTTGGGTGTAGGGGTACCTCACCGCTCATCATTGGTGTCGTTGTCGGGGATTTTGTTGTTTGTGCATTGATTAGAACTTAGGAAATATTTCCATCATTAGAACGAACCCTTAGGGTTGGTTATCCTACAATCATCGAAAAAGAGAGTATCGCATACTAAATAATCAATAATGTCTCCTTCTTCTTATGAGAGTGCTTCACCGCCTAGGTCTAACACCAGGAACAATCGAAGGCAAAGTGTACAGGATAGTCTGCCAGTACCCCAACAGTTTCATTTGGTATATGCTCATCCTAATGAGTATATACCAGAATTTACCTTTATCCTCCACCAAAATGAAGCACTACATTGGTGTGATTTAGAAGGTAACATAGTGTTACCTCCCGATCGCTCAATCCCAAGCATGCTTCTTTTTGCTCTCACACGAATTGGTATGCATCACTTATAATCAAAGTACGTTGTGCATGAACAAGATTCGAGGGATTATCGACCCACGGAGGCACAACGCCAAAGGGACCTACAACAAAAGAGACATTACAAATCTATGAAGGAAAAGTGGTCTCAAGATGTCCTATATGTCCTAAGTGAAAATGAGGATGGTGAACTTGCCTCAGGAGGTTTTCCACAAAACAATGTTCCTCTCATTGACTTCGGTCAAGAACTTGTGTATCAGAACCTTCACTCAACTATTCATAACCTAGGTCGTGATACCAACAGACACAAAGGTCCGAAAAAGGAACACGAACACGTGACAGTGATGGACATTCCAATCGTGACCATGACCAAGGTTGCGACCACCGAAGAGAAGATGACAGGCATCGTCATGGTACCAATCCTCCTTCCTCTTCACATTCATCATCTCCTTCCCCCTCTCCTTCAGCATCTAAATGCAATCACAAGGGGAAAGACCAGGAGGATAAGGGTAAGCAAAATAGAGATCATAGACAAAACAGTCAAGAAAGGGAATGAGGGCATTCCATAGAGGCACATCATGAAAGAAGGGAGAGGAGGGAATAGTATAGGCATCATAGACACCATAGACAATACGATCATGATGAACCCCCTACTCGCCACCCAAAGTATGTTAGATATATCAAAGGTTGTTAGACTCCCAACAAGGCATCAAAAAGACAGTAGGATCAAAAGACTAGACATGAATAACATCCCACGATTTGAAGGGGGATACAATGCTGATCCTCAAAACCATTTACAAGCATTCCATGATGCATGTGCCTTGCAAAACATAGAAAATGAGTGGCAAAAACTAAATTTTTTTCTATGAACACGGATCAAGGAAGCGAAAAGCTGGTACTGGTCCTTAGAACTGAAATCCATCTGTCGATGGAGTACCATGTTAGAGCTATTCAACAATAAGTATCAAACGTACTCCTGAGTGTCCAACACGCGTAAGCAAATCCAAGGATGGAAACAAGGAGGACACAAACCCTTGGATGCTACCATGGGTTGATATTATACGTTATTACATCATTTCCCTAGCCATGGTTACTCACAAAAGGAACAACTACGCCATCTTGTAGATGGGCTTAGGTACAAAACGCGAAAAACCCTTGGGACTTACGCCCAAGGAAGGCTATCTGAGCTCAGAGCCCACCAAATACAAAGATTGTTGGAGCAAGTTGCCAAGGAGGAAGGCAAGTTAAGAAAAAGAGAAACTGCAGAGGAGTACAATAGAGATCCTTCCCTACAAAAGAAAGAAATTAGATTTTGCGAAGATGAAGAAGAGCCACCACTTGAGGAGATGGTGAATAAAAAGACCTTACCCATTCAAAAATTTGCATCAGAAGTATTAGCAAAGGTAGATCAAATGTGAAACTCCATGGACGATAAATTTCAAATTGTTTTAAAAATAGTAGAGGAGTCTAGAGAGCAAAGTAGTAACCGAGAGAGAAGCAAAAAGAAAGAAGTTGAGTATGCACATAACAAGGGTAAGGGCAAAGTTGTCGTCATTGAAGAGGTTATATATTCGGACATAGACAATGATGGCAGATGTGAGATATGCCAATATGACCATCCTCAAGGATGTTACCCAATAGTGTCACATCTACAAGAGTCTAGGGTGTATGCACTAAACCCACAATTAAATAGACGGCAAGCACCTAGAAGGTTACCTTATCCTCAAGGTAACCCAAGGCAGTTCCACCAACCCTTGACACATTATCTGAGTGGAGCCCCACCACAACTAAATAAATAGTGGCAACACCCAAAATCATGGGGGATGCCACTACCACGTCAACAATACCCTTACCGTCAACTTGACCCATACAGGTATTATGTTCAGTAGCCGATCTCTCCACGTGACTCTACTAGTCACGTTACTCCTCAGCCTCACTACCAGATTCACAAATACTATAGAACTCCTTCTCCTAGGAGTGATGTTCCACATACATACTATCCTTCTCATTCGACTACACCTCTTCCACCCATAGCTCCATTACGACCGGCTCCAACTATGCAGGGTGAGCTTCCTGCCCAGTCGCAGCAACGTAACACTACAAGGGCTGTCAATCCTCAACCTACTATTGGCTTAGACACCAATCAAAGAAAAGACCTTTCTTTAGAACCAATAGTCCAACCAAGTCCTTACAACCACAAGTAGCTAACTCTCCAAACACCTCACCACCATTCGAATCTTCAGAGCTTCCTTCGAACCAAAGACTGCACTCAAAACACACTGTCATGTTAACTCATACCATCGTTGATTGGATCAAAGCTGGCCATCTTCCTAGGAAATTCTCTAATCCTAAAAGTCCTCTTATATATTTACAAATTACAGAGAATGAGCTTTGCAAAGCTCTTTTGGATTCAGGTTCTAGTGTTAACTTAATTTCTCAAGAAATGTACAAAGCCTAGAACCTACCTCCACTAAAAAAGAGTAACATTCATTTAAAGTTGGCTGACCAACCCATCCATGTCCCATTAGGACTAGTGGAGAACATTGTCACCACTATTTGTGGGTGGTTCTAACCATCTGATTTCCTAGTGATTCAAGTCAACAAGTGTAAGGGGGACGTCCCAATCATAATGAGAAGAGCATGGCTAAGCACGATTGATGCACACCTAGGAATACATGATCTTTTCCTAGAAATATCAAAAGAAAATACATTTGGAAAGATCGAGAAGAAGAAAGTTCTATGTATCGCATACAATGACACAAGGTGTAACTGCATGTAGAATTCCTGGTTTGTACAACGTTTAACATTGCCTGCATGCAACCAATGTGCACAAATAAATGACATACAAAGATGCCTGTATGCAACAACCACAAGACAAGAAGACACCCAGTGGCTGAAAACTGACCGAGAGAGCAATTCAACTCTATGCATGGAAGCAACTGAGAGCTTGACTTGTGCCTATATTGATAGCATAGATACATTAGAGCAGGTCCATCACCAACTTCCAAGTCCTGACATGAAAAATATCAACTGGGGGAAGTTGGAAATTCCTTATGAGTTTAAGCAAGAGCCCCTTGAGTTAAAACCGTTGCCCACCAGTATGGAGTACACATTTCTCAAGAATGGAAAACCGGTAATCATCAACGTTAAGCTGACTCCTCAAACAAAAGAAAGACTGCTAAAGATGGTAAACAAATGGTTGAAAGCCTTTGCTTGGTCATATCCTGAATTAACCAGAATAGATCCTAGGATATGCCAACATAGAATTTACATTGACCCCTCCATGAAGCCTCGATGATAACCACAAAAGCGACTGAACCCAAAGATTAAGCAAGTGGTTAAAGAAGAAATTGAACAACTTCTAAAATCCAGGTTCATCTACCCCATTACTGACAGTGAATGGGTTAGTCCATTAGTCATTGTGCCTAAAAAGGGAGGTAAATGGAGGGTGTGTATAGACTTTAGGCTACTGAACACGGCAACATTTAAAGACCATTTCCCATTGCCATTCGTTAACCAAGTCTTAGATACCATTGCAGGGCATTGCTATTATAGCTTTCTGGATGGTTACAATGGGTACAATCAAATTCAAATAGCACCAGAAGATTAAGCCAAGACTACATTCACAAGTCCTTGGGGAACATTTGCATATAGGCATATGCTATTTGGCTTGTGCAATGCCCCAGCAACCTTTTAACGTCTAGTTCTAAGTATATTTCAGCAGCAAATAGGAAATGGTATGGAGGTCTTTATGGACGATTTCTCCACCTATGGAGTGAACTTTGAACAAGCATTGGACCAATTAGAGCAAGTACTAAAATGATGTGTAGAAACTAACCTAAGGCTCAATTGGCACAAAAGCCACTTAATGGTCCAAGAGGGCATTATATTAGGACATAAAATTTCACAAATAGGGATGGAGGTAGATCCTAACAAAATTAAAGTCATCCAAAGAATCACTTGTCAACCTGAAACTATAAAAGACATTTGATCATTCCTTGAACATACTGGCTATTATAGATGCTTCATTGAGAACTTTTCAAAGATTGCAAAACCATTGGTAGAATTAACGAAGAAGGATGTACCCTTTGAATGGATCAAGGAATGTGAGCTGGCTTTCCAAACCTTGCAGCAGAAGCTCGTAGAAACACCCATTCTACAAGCTCTTGACTGGTCTAGACCATTCCACATAATGACTAATGCGTCCAACTTTGCTTTAGGAGCCATACTTACATAGTTAGATGACCAAAAATGACCCTATTACATCCACTATGCAAGTCGAAGTATTGCTGGTGCACAGCTCAACTACATCACAATAGAAAAAGAGTTAATGGTTGTGGTGTTTGCATTAAAAAAATTTAGGCACTATGTATTGGGCTATAAGATATTTGTACACATGGATCATAGTGCAATACGGTTCCTAATGAATAAACCAATGGTGAGCCCTCGAATCATATGATGGCTCATGATCTTACAAGAGTTCAATCTTACGATGATCGATCATAAAGGCACCGAGAATGTTATGATGGAACAACAAAGAGGACGAATATCCAATTTTTGACCACTTCCTTGATGAACTCTTTGCAGGTGTAATAAACAATCAATTAACCATAGATACAAATCGGTATAGTAGCATTCTTACCTATCTTCTCACATAAGAAACACCACAAGGGATAGACGTTAAAAAGAAACACAGTTTCTTTACCAAGCCAAATATTTCATGGAAATCAACGAACACCTTTATAAGCTATGTCCCAATGGCCTAGTCCGATGGTGTGTTCCCAATGTAGATCAATTAGGAGTTCTCCAAGATGCTCATGAGGGCCCTTGTGGGGGTCATTATGCTGGGAGACAAATAGCCATTAAAAGATTACTTGCAGGATATTATTAGCCTACATTGTTCCAGGATGCTCATCATTTTGCCCAATCTTGTGAGTGCTACCAATGTAATGGGGGAATGACTGCTAGAATGGAGGGCCCACAATAATGGATTCAACCTCTAGAACCCTTCAACATCTGGGGTATTGATTTTATGGGGCCTATCACAACAATGTCCAATGGAAAAGCCTACATTGTTGTTGTTGTTGACTATTTTACAAAATGGGCAGAAGCAGCCACTGTTACTGATTGTACATCATCTACCGCTACACGATTTGTTTAACAAAAAATCGTAAACAAGTTTGGTATGCCTCATGCACTTATTTCTGATAATGGTACACATTTTACAGGTGTGACCTCTCAAAAATTAATGCAACGCTTAGGAGTTGAGCATAAGCTGACTACACCATATCATACTCAAGTGAATGGTCAAGCCAAGGTCACCAATAGGGAGATTACAAAAATATTGACATGAACCATTAACAAATATAGGCAAGGCTGGAGCGCCAAACTAAATGATGCTCTTTAGGCATACTGCTCCACATGGAAACTCCCTATAGGCTATTCTCCCTATGAGTTAGTGTACATTAAACTTACAACACTTCCTATCCAAGCTGAGCTCTGTACACTATCTACAGCATGTGACCTCAACCTTGACCTTAGTCTAGCACAAAAAGAATAGTTAATGAACCTTAACTTGCTAGATGAAAACCAATTAGCCACCTTGTCATCCAAGGAATTTCATACGGCCTTCAACAAGCAACATCATGACCTAATAATTAGGAAAGTTACAGATCAACTAGGAGATAAGGTTCTTTATTGGAATCTCGCACATGTGCCACAACAAACTAAATTTTAAACACTGTGGAAAGGACCTAATATCATTCATGAAAATTTTCCTTCAAGGGCCATGATGATCTATAAACCTAGAAACCTGAATAGGAAATTATTAGTCAACATCCAGCAAACCAAACCTTTCCATGAGCCTAAAACGGTCAGTACTAACACTACCTCTGTTAATGGACAACCTTACTCATTATTTCGGATCTTCTCCTTCTAACTCAATCATGGGGAAGATGGCCACCAATGCTAACCACTCTAAGCTCTCAGTTTCCTTTGTTTTTTTTTTGTTTTACACATTCTTCATCTTTACTTGTTTTTAGTTTTACACCATCGTTAACATTTTTATTATTTCTTTCTCTATTACATTTTGTTTCAATTACTCTCACTCATCGTATAATAAGTGCTCATGATGGTGGATTGTACTATAATGGTGTTGATTGCTAATGTTTAGTTTTTACCTTTGACTTTTAATGTTGATGCTAAGATATGGGTTCTTTTGATAAAACATCCAATGAGTCCACATCATCCATTCATCCATACAACTCTATGGTCTCCCTTTGTTTTGGAAATGTACTATCCCTTTTTCTAAGCAAACTTATTAATGAATTGGTGGCTTGGTATTCTTTCAATCAAGGAAAGATTCAAATGGATTGAAAAGGATGTGACTTCAAGGGGATTCGACACATTTGTGCTAGCTATTCTCTTGGGTACTTGGATATTTTTCATAGTTTTTCCGTCATTCCGCCATTGACCAATATCAAGAAGTTGACTAAATTAAATAAGTCTTTGCATGGTGTGGGTCTCACTCTAAAAAACCAGTGGGAATTGAAAGCACACCCCTTAGACATAATAAAGAAACATGGGCTATAAGCATTGGTTATGGCACTGAAAAGACATGTTACCCATACTTGAAGGTTTCCTCTAACTAAGGCCCTTTCTCGCTTTCTGCTCCTCTGTTCTTCTCTTGTTGGAATGGTAGTTGCTCCGTAAAAGCATTCTTGTTACTTTAGAAGGATAGGTTGGTCAAGTGTGTTGATGCAAGGTCACTAGATGTGGTTAGTCTAAATCTGGATTTGGACAGAATTTTATTAAGTCTCCTTAACCACACAATACACAAGGGACTTTACACAACCTTGATTTTGGGGACCCCATTCCATTCTTTCTTTTCTTTTCTTTCCATATTTCTTCCCATATTCCACCTCATTGCCAGTTTTATGATTAGTCTATATCTTGGTTGATGCATTGTTATTCTTTGGTAAACTTTTGTGGGTAAGTTCTTAACCATTATCTCCATATGTCATTCCTAGAGCCTACAGACTCTTTGGTTTGTGGGTTTGTCAAGGCATAAAGGGCATGAGCCTGCTTTGGGGAGGACCCACTGGCATTCCTTCTTGGTGTACTTGTTAAGCTCTTTCCCTTAAACATTTCTTACAATCAACTATTTCTTGTTTCACCCCATCCATGACATCCGTCTTTGTTTTTTTATTTTATTGGCTTCACTATTGATTATTTCTCTCATTGTTCTTGTTCTTTCGTTCCACCCTATTGCTATTAGAGGTTCACTCTTAGTCGTGGGGGCCTATCGCAAATTTTTCCATTTCATTACTTATCTCACCCCTACACCTTGGGTAGTTATTAGTTACAAACCTCTAACCCAGTATCTGCCATACCCACAACCTAGCGAAGGTGCTTCATATTGAGGCAAGGTATCAATTACATTATATCTTATCTATCCTTGTTAATTTGTGACTGTGTTGTGTGTGCAGATGGCACTCACATGAACAATGGACTAGGATAGGAGGGAGCACCCAGGATGGACTGGAGCAAAAAGCAATTATGCAGGGAACAAGCTTGATCATGTGGCTGTGGATGAACAACGGTGTGCACATTTTTAACATCGGCAACAACACACCTCGTTTTCTTTTTTCTCTCTATCTTTAAGCTATCAAATGAGGGTCTGGATGTCATCTATGTACCGTGTTCACCACAATGGTTATCAACACCAATGTTGTAATATGTTTGTTGATCCATTCACCAGGCACTTTGAGTCTGTCATTCCATGTTACCGTCAGTTGTTGTTCAATCAATAATCCCATACCTTCCCAATATTTTGTAAGGAACTCGAGGACAAGTTTTCATTCAGTCATGGGAGTATGATGAGTCCCGATATCATACCCTCGATATCGGACCTATGATATTAGGCCCTCAATATTGGATATGCAATATCAGAGTTGCCAAAGCAATATCGGACATGCGATATCGGAACTTGTCTCATCGCCTATAAATAAGAGACAAGGGCACTTGGTTTCACAGTTAGTTTCTTAGTCCCTTGGCCGAACTCTTGCAGTTTTCCCTTTCCAGAGTTAGAATTATTTCTGAGTGTCCGCAGTAGGAGTCATAGAGTGAACGGATCTTTATTCAAACATTGTGTACCTAAGCACACCTTATGACCGAAAATAAAGACAAACTTTATGATAAACCTTGCAACATTTAGAATAGCTTAATTATTGCATTTCATGTTATTTACTATTATTTGATGCTTTCAATAGTTAATTGATGTTATTTCCACTGAATCCTTAATTATTACTCATCAATGAATTAGCACACT
>MNCI01008211.1:53551-79491 GCA_015680685.1 Gnetum montanum | reverse complement strand
AACTGCGACCTAAGGCTAACTATCTAGATGCCACAACTAGTCCATCTACGGAGTTCGACCGGATCGCGCGTGCGACGCTCGTTTCGTATGGTTGAGTGTAGGGGTACCTCGCCACTCATCATTGATGATTTCCATCTTGATAATTAGGAGTTAATGTTAATGCTAAAAACTACCAACAAAATGAGATTAAAGGCTTGAAAAGTTAGCTAGCAAATAAAGTTTAGGGCTTCAAAAATCAATTTTTTGTACAAACAAGAGCATTGGAATTAGGACCAAGCCAATCAATTTTCAAGTTTTGAGAAAAGTAGCTAAAAATTTATGAATACAATACAAATGATATAGTTATTGATGCTTTCCTCTTTGAGATATAAGAGTTTCTAGAAATGTATGAATTTACCAAAGAAAAACAAGCTCTCATCATTGTCCAATTATTAGGTGGGATTGCAAAAACACAATGGCTTGACATTCCTTAAGAAGAGAAATCAGGTATAGGTAGACCCATCAAGATCTATGAGAAATTTTAAAAAGCTTTGATTAAGGACTTTTATCTAAGCACTTCCATTGACAAAGCCTAGATGAAATTAAAAGAGATGAGACAAATGGGAGAGTTGGAGGAATATATTTGAAAGTATTAAAATATCATCATACAAATCCTAAACATGAATGAGAACATCAAATACCAACTATTTATCCATGATCTCAAAACTTGGGTTTAGTGTGAATTCAAAACTCAAAAAATCATATAATTTAGGAAAGCTATTCAAGATGCTAGTAGTTTGATAGATTACAAAGTGGGAAATAAATCTAAGGATGCAATGGAACAACTACTAGAAGCAAGAAAGTAACAAGTCTTAGAGAGGGGATGAACAAAATAATTCTAATGGTTTCAAAGGCTCATATGCTACCCCTATCCTAGGTAAAAAATCCTTTTCCTTGGGGCATGAAAAACATCAAACTTCTCAAGACCAAAATGAGTCTCGGAACAAATGACCATATTTTGAAGGATTCTCTTAATATCCTCAAAGGTGTAAAGCTTTAAAATGCTATGTTTGTAGTGGAGAACAGTATGCTCAATAATGTCCTTAGAATGCTTAATTTAGAAGTGGTGATAATAGAATAGATGAGAATCATAGCTTGAATGTACTTGAGCATCAACCTTATATTCCATTGATGATTTCTAATGGAGATGATAAAGAGAAAGAGATGAGACTTTTGGGTTCCATGTAGAAGGTACATGAGTGCCTGACCACCTTAATACAAGATGGTTAATTTGGTGTTTAATCAAGGTAGTGAGTGCTAAGAGGATCAAAACGTGGTTGAACTGTTGCTACCAATTCTTTGTGGATTGTTTTCTATGAACAAAAAATTGAAAAAGAAAAAGACATGATTGTACTGAAGTTGAGATGTGGTGCAATGACTCTAAGTAAGAAGCACTTGTTTTCGATTGTGTTTTTGAGTAGGAAGCAAAGATTTTCATCATGGCTTCAAGTAGGAAGTACACATTTTTTATTGTGACTTCAAGTAGGAAGCATATGATTTCATTATTACTTTGAGAAGAAAGCACATGTTTTTTATTGTGTCTTCAAGTAGGAAGCATACAATTTCATTATTACTTTGAGAAGAAAGCACATGTTTTTTATTGTGTCTTCAAGTAGGAAGCATAAATTTCCATCGTGACTTCAAATAGGAAACACAAGTTTGAGGATGGAGGAATGAGTATCTCCAAAGTGCTATACATTTGTATTACTATAATGTGTGGTGGAATAATTTGCATTTCAGATGAGTCTTACTCTAGATGGAAAGGTTGGTACTGTTTGCATGAAAAAGAGCAAGCCTTTTCTTTCTTAACCTAGGTTGCATAAGCATTTCTAAACCTTGGCTAGATGTCAAGTTGAGTTCAACATTCACAATTTATAGTGGATTACCCTAGCCCTTGAACCTTCTTGTTTATAGTTGTCAAATGGACATTCAGTCGTTTATTACCCTCAATACCTACTTGGCTTTCACTGTTTGGAAAAAGCGCATGAATAAAAACTTGAACTTTGAGGACATTACTTCTTTCAAGTGGGGGAAGGTCTAGAAAGTATGTCTTTTTGATGGTCTAAAGGTTACTTCCCCTTTGGAATGGGCAACAAAAGGAGTGTGGAGATCCTTACGAGTTCTATGCTATTACAATCATCACCAAAGAACTATGTCGCCCTAATTCCTTTGTGTATTGCATCATAAAGATATGTAGGCTTATGGAGGAGCTTTAGATCTACTAATCAAGTGATTTCCCTTCTCTACAGAGTAGGCCTTATGGCAAGATGCATTGGAGTATAAATGTCCTAGCTCTCCTAGGGAAATGATGTTTCTTATGTGGTTACTTTTGCTAGCTTTGGTCATGTGTGTGTGTGTGTGTTATGCAGGTCCCATTGCTTATATGATTTCATGATGTGTACTCATTATGCTCCTAACCTATGGATTAGCATGTTATGTCCACTTATGTTGTGCATGTAGGTGCTATGAATGTTGAGGTATATTCCATCTTGGATCCACTCTAGAATACTTGGCTACTTTTAGGCTCAAGGGTGATGCTAAGTGATGCTTCTCTAAAGCAATATTGTTACAAATATGGGTGAGAACTCTTGTAGTATAGAAAATGTAACAAGAAAGGGAAAAATGTGAAATCACCTTTCAACACTCCTAGCCAATCGTATAAAACTTATAAATTTCAAAACATTATGTCTTCAAAATTTTTTTGCATCTACAAGAATCAAACCTTTAACTTAAAATATCTAATGTAAAAATATCACCATCACTTTTGCATATCTTCAAAATTTAATATAAAAAAACCCATAAATATGGCTTAACTCTTCATGATTCATGACATCTTTGTAAAAAATGCATGCTAAACAATGCAAAATAGAAGGCAAAAAAATTACATCTCCCTACTCCAATTTGTTTAGAAAAGAACATATGTAAATATTGAGATCATCACTACTATAAATGATATAGTTTTTGAATAAAAATAATCAATGCAGCATTAGTTGTAGGTGTTGGTAAAAAGTGACATAACTTGAGCCCACACATCTCTAAAGAACAAAAATATCATAAGAAAAATGATGAGTAGCAAGGTACCCCTACACCCAACCATACGAATCACAAAGTGTTCACGCTCAATCCGATTGAATTCCACAGACTTTGTAGTTTTCAATGCACTAGTCTTTTAGGAAGTGAATATTTGCCTTAAGGTTAATCGTTGTCTTCCCAATTACACTTGTGATGTACACTAGTATGGTTAAGTGTAATTGAGGCATCTAATTTTTATCATTTTATATTTTTATGGTTTGATGTTTGAATGAAGATGAAAGTGATTAGATTAACTAATTTAAACTAACTAATTAATTAGCATTTAACTAGTCCTATCATAAGCATTCAGTTTGAATTTCCGTACACATCCTAAACCCATGTGATGAGTCGCGATATCGCGTCCACCCCTGCAATATTGCATATGCGATATCGTAGCTCGTTGCAATGTCTATAAATAAGAGGCGAATTTCCCTATTTTAGGCATCTAGACTTAGACCCTTAACCAAACTATAGCACTTTTACCATTCCAAAGTTAGAATAATTTCCATGTGCCTGCAGTAGGAGTCTTAAAGTGAACAGATCTTTATTCAAGCAAATTGTACTTGAGCACACATTTGTGTACGGCAATAAAGACAAACTTTCTGATAAACCTTGTAGCATGTGGACTAAGCTAAATAGGATTTAATTATTGTTAAATTTTTAAATGCTTTTTTAGATAATTAATCTCTCTCAACCCTTGACTCTCCTAGTTAAGTGCATTCAATATGACCGCTTCGAGCACGTGTGTAACGCTTGGTAACCCAGTAATGAGTAGCGTTTAGTAATCCCATCAGCGTTGCACTAGTTCAAGGTGTGTGCGGCAAGTGGGAACAGATACTGGGGCTGGGACAATTAGAACTTAGTTAGTGAATAGTTAATGAAAGTTAGTCACTTAGTCTCTTCAACTGCCCCTATTAGCATAAGACATTAAAAAAGATAAAAGATATAAAAATCATATACCTCAAGGTTACTTAATCATACAACCATGACAATACAAGTAAGTTTGGGAAGGCAAGAACTGATTAACCTTAAGTGTTCCATTAGGGTGCGCAAGCACTTAGTCCTTGGAGTTCGATCAGATCGCGCTCGAGACCCTCGTATTCGTATGGTTGAGTGTAGGGCTACCTCGCCACTCATCATTGGCACCGTTGCTGGGGACTTAGTTGTTTGTGTGCTACATAGAACATAGGAAATCATCCATATCGTTGGGATGCTAGAACGAACCCTTAGGGTTGATCAAAAGAAAACAAAATAATAAGATAATGGTAAACAACACACCGAACAAGATTAAAATGTCTTCTTCTTCACACAAAAGCACTTCACTACCTAGGACCAACACAAGAGACAGTCGGCGGCACAACACATGTAACCAAGATCCGCTAGTTCCTCAACAATTCCGTGTGGTATATATTCATCATGACAAATATGTACCAAAATTTACCTTTATTTTCTATCAAGATGAATAATTGCTTTAGAGAGACTTGGAGGGTAACATAGTGTTGCCTCCGGACCGAGCAGTCCCCAACATGCTCCTTCGTGCTCTTGCATGAATAGGCATGTCACAGTTGTACATAGAGTACATTGCATGCAACCATGACACAAGGGACTACAAGTGCAATGTCAAAGGGACTTGCAATAGGAGAGGTACTATACATCGTTGAATGGCAAAAGACCCCATAATGCTCCACCCATCTTAAGCGAAATTGAGGGTGGTGAACCTATTTCAATAGGTTCTCCACAAAACGATGTTCCCCATTCTAATGATAGTGAGGAGGTGGCGTATTAGAACCTTCACTCCATGATTCACAATCCTAGTTTTGATCCCCATGAACACCAAGTGCTCAATGAGGGAACATAAACACATGATAAGGGTGGGCAATCTGATTGTAATCACAATTGGGGCCGAGACGACCAAAGAGAAGGTAGGAAACATTGTCATGGTGATGGTTCTCCTTCTTCTTCACCTTCATAATCACATTCACCCTCTTCTTCAGTATTAGGACACAGTCATAAGGAACCTAACCGTGAGGATAAAGGTAAACAGAGTGAGAAACCTCGATGAGAGAGTCGAGAGTGAGGACGAGGGCACTCTAGAGAATCACGGCATGGAAGAAGGGAAAGTAGGGAACTGCATAGACATCACAAATGCTATGAAATAAATGACTGTGAAGAACCCCTACTTGCAACCCAAAGCATGTTAGACATCACGGAGGCCGTAAGAATTCCCACAAGGCACCAAAAAGATAGCAGGATCAAGAGGTTAGACATGAATAATATCCCACGATTTGAGGGGGAATACAACGCTGATCCTCAGAACCACTTACAAGCATTTCACGCTGCATTTGCCTTACAAAACATCAAGAATGAATGGCAAAAGCTAAATTTGTTCCCAAGGGCACTAGTAAAAGAAGCGGAAAGTTGGTACTGGTCCTTAGAACCGGAATCCATTTGAAGGTGGAGTATGATGCTAGAACTGTTTAATAATAAGTATCAAACGTACTCTCAGGTGTCCAACCTACGAAAGCAAATCCAAGGATGGAAGCAAGGAAATCACGAACCCTTGGATGCTGCCATGGGCTGATATAATGCACTGTTACATTGTTACCCGGGCCATGGTTACTCATAGCAGGATCAATTACGCCATCTCGTAGATGGACTTAGGCATGAAACTAGGAGAACCATTGGAACGTATGCCCAAGGGAGATTATCAGAGCTTAGGTCCCATTAGGTTCATAGATTGTTGAAGCAAGTAGCTAAGGAAGAAGGGGAGCTACATACGAGAGAAAGTGCGAAAGAGTACAACCGTGATCCTTCCCTCCAAAGAAGGGGAGTGAGATTTTGTGAGGAGGAGGAAGAGTTACCACTCAAGGAGATGGTGAATAGGAAAACCTTCCCGCTCCAAAAATTAACAATAGAAGTGTCAGCAAAGGTAGAACAAATGTGGGACTCCTTAGATAGTAGATTTGAAATCATTCTCAAAATTGTAGAGGAGTCTAAGGAGCAAAGTAGTGACTATGATAAAAAGAAAAAGAGGGACATGGACGATGCACGTAACAAAGGTAAGGGTAAAATGGCCATCATCGAAGAGGTTGTGGATTTTGATACGAACAATGATGGTGGATGTGAGATATGCCAGTATGATGATCTTAAGGGATGTTGCCCAATAATCTCACATCTACAAGAGTCTAGGATGTATGCACTTAACCCATGACTTAACAAACGGTAAGCACCCCAACGGTTACCTTATCCCCAAGGTAACCTAAGGCAGTTCCACCAACCATTAACGTATTATCCAAGTATAACTCTGCCACAACCTATTGAGCAACACTAGTAGTGGCAATACACACAGTCATGGGGGATGCCACCACCATGGCAACAATACCCTTACCGGTAACCAGATCCATATGGCTACTACGTGCAGTAGCCAATCTCTCCACGTGAATTAGTTGGTCACGTGACACCACAATGTCACTATCAAGATCGGGAGTATTATAGGACTCCTTCCCCTGGGAGAGACAACCCACAGACATACCATCCTCCAAATCCATCTGCAACTCTCACATCGATAGCTCCATTAGCACCTGCTCCGACAATGCAAGGGGAACTCTCCACTCAACTACAGCAACGCAATGCTATGAGAGCTGTAAACCTTCAACCCACTGCTGGTTTTGACAACCGTATAAAGAGAAGAGCTTTATTTAGAACCAGCAGTCCAACCAAGCTCTCACAACCACAAGCGGGTGAGCCTCTGAATGCTTCTCCATCAAATAAAGCTTCGAAGCTCCCTACAAATCAAAAACAGAGCTCAACGTACATGGTTATGTTAACACATGTCGTGACTGACTGGATTAAGGAGGGCCACCTTCCAAGAAATTCTCTGATCCTAGAAGTCCTTTAATCTATCTCCAAGTTGCTGGGAATGAACCATGTAAAGCTCTTCTAGACTTAGGTTCCGGAGTCAACTTAATATCACAAGAGATGTATGAAGCCTGGAACTTGCCTCCACTAAAGAAGAGCAATATTCGCTTAGAGCTGGCTGACCAGGACATCACTGTTCCCTTGGGACTGGTGGAGGACATCGTTACCACTGTGTGTGGTTGGTCATACCCAGTTGATTTCCTAGTGATACAAATAAATAATGATAAAGGGGGCTTCCTAATAATAATGGGGAGGGCATGGCTAAGTACCATAAGTGCATGCCTAGGAATCCACAATCTTTCCCTGAAAATATCTAAGGAAAACACTTTTGGGAAGATCGAGAAGAAGAAAGTTCCATGCATCACATACAGTGATACAGGGGTTGATTACATACAAGAATGTTCAACATTGCCTGCATGCAACCGGTGTGCCCAAGAAATTGACATATAAAAATGCCTGTATGTAGCAACCACACAATAAGAAGACACCCACTGGTTGACAGCTAATCAAGAGAGCAACTTACCAACGTGCATGGACCTAATTGGGGGACCAACTTGCACCCATGTAGAAGGGATAGAAGGCACCAAATTCCAACCCTTAACCTAAAAACATCAATTGGGGGAAGCTGAAAACTCCTAAAAAATTCAAACAAATGCTCCAATAGTAGAATACTAGTCGATGTGCAATAGACCAAACCTTATCATGAATCTAGAACGGTCAATGTACATAGTACATCGGAGAGAGGACGACCTTGCTCATTATTTCGGATCTCCTCCTTTTAATTTAGTCATGGGGGAGATGGCCACCTATGCTGATCAATTAAGGCCCTCAGTTTCTTTTTAAGTTTTTGTTTTACACATTTTTGTTTTGCAACATTGTTCATAATTTTTTGTTTAATTGTGTGTTTATTTATTTTGTTAAGTTTGTCACCTAATAAGTGCTCCTGAAGATGGTATGAACTGTATTCCATTAATTGCTAATGTTTGGTTTTTACCTTTGAGTTATGATGTTGATACTAAGGTATGGTTCTTTTTAATATAACAAGCAATGAGTCCATGTCATCCATGCATTCATGAATTTCTATGGTCTCTCTTAGCTTGGAACTGTACAGTCCCTTTCTTTCAATAATAAGAACTATCAATGAATTGGTGATTGGGCACTTCTCAAATTAAGGGAGGACTCAAGGATTGAAAAGGGTGTGACTTCAAGGGGATTTGATGCAATTGTGTTGGCCATTCTCTTGGGTGCTTGGATGTTTTCTTTTTGAGTCTTCCATACCATTCCAATCTGCTCCACTATCAGGAAGCTAAGCTAATAAAAATAATAAGTCTTTGCATGGTGTGGTTCTCACACAAAAGAAGAAGAAGAAGAAGAAGAGGAAGAAGAAGAAGAAGAAGAAAAAGTGGAAATTCAAAGCATACCCCTTAGACGAAATAATCATCTAGGCTACAAGAACTGGTTATGGAACTAAACAAACATGTTCCCTCTAACTAAGGCCCCTTCTCGCTTCCTACTTTCTCCTTTTTCATTTCATTGGAATGGTGGTGACTTTTTGGTGGAAGCATTCTCGTTACTCCAAGTGGATGGATTGGCGAAATGTATTAATGCAAAGTCATTGGATGTGGATTGCTTGAGGCTAGATTTGGAATAAGATCTACAAAGTCACATTAACCATTAATACACAAGGGGCTGTACATCACCTTGTTTTTGAGAGTCCATTCCATTCTCTTCTTTCCATCCTTCTTTCTCCATTTTTTCACCTCATTGCTGGGTGTATCAATAATCCATATTTTGGTTGATGCATTGTTTTTTTTTTGGTAAATTCTTGTGGTTAAGACTTTAACTCTTGTTTTCAAATGGCATTTCTGGAGCCTACGGACTCTTTGAATGCGGGATTGTCAGGGCATTAAGGCATGAGCTTGCTTTGGGGAGGACCCACTAGCATTCCTATTTGGTTCATCCATTAATTTCTTTCCCTTAAACATTTTCTGCAATCAACTTTTAGTTTGTTCATTTCCATCCCTGACATCCATTTTATCGGTGTTACCATTATTTCTTTTTCTCCATCTTCCTTATTCTTTTTCTCCATTCTCTTGCTACCAGAGGTTCGCTCTCAGTCATGGGGGTCCTGGTCTAATTTTTTCAATTTTCTCCTAACCCCTACACCTTGGGTAGTCACCAGTATTATATCTCCAAAATCTACATCAGCCATCTCACAACTTAGCCAATGGACCTTACACCAAAGCAAGGTATCAACTGCATTGTGATTCATTTATCCTTGCTAATATAAAATTATGTTGTGTGTGTAGATGGAAATCATACAACAGATTGGATCTGGAGGAAACACTTCGAATGGACTGGTGCTGAAGCAATTATGCAAGGAACAAGATTGATGGCACTCTTATGGATGAACAATGAAAGGTGCAATCTTAGCATCGGTAACAACAAACTTCTTCTTTTCTCTCTCTCTCTTCTCTCTTCTCTCTCAGTTGCCAAATAAGGCTGGATGTCAAATGTGTATAGTGTTCACTCTTATTGTTATGAACACTAATATTATCATGTGTTGTNCCTTAGCCAAACTATAGTAGTTTTACCATTCCAGAGTTAGAATAATTTCCATGTGCTAGCAGTAGGAGTCTTAAAGTGAATGGATCTTTATTCGAGCAAATTGTACCTGAGCACACATTTGTGTACAACAATAAAGACAAACTTTCTGATAAACCTTGTAGCATGTGGACTAAGCTAAATAGGATTTAATTATTGTTAAATGTTTAAATGCTTTTCTAGATAATTAATCTCTCTCAACCCTTGACTTTCCTAGTTAAGTGCATTCAGTACAACCGCTTCGAGCACATGTGTAACGCTTGGTAACCCAGTAACGAGTAGCGTTTGGTAATCCTAGCAGCTGGTTTAGGGTGTATGCAGCAAGTGGGAATGGATACTGGTGCTAGGACAATTAGAACTTAGTTAGTGAATAGTTAATGAAAGTTAGTCACTTAGTCTCTTCACCTTCCCCTAGTAGCATAAGACATTAAAAAAGATAAAAGATATAAAAATCATATACCTCAAGCTTACTTAACCATACAACCATGACAATACAAGTAAGTTTGGAAAGATAGTGATTGATTAACCTTAAGTGTTCCATTAGGGCGTGCAAGCACTTAGTCCTTGGAGTTTGACCAGATCGCATGCGAGACGCTCGTATTCGTATGGTTGAGTGTTGGGGTACCTTGCCACTCATCACCATGTATCCATTGCAGGGCAACCAAGTGCTACTCTACTAGGCATACCAAGCACTAACACTGCTAGGATTACCAAGTGAATATGTGTTACACTTGAAGCAGTTGTATTGATGTGTTTTAATCTATCTAGCTTATCTTGCTTAATTATTTCATTAGCTTAATTACTAGGAAACATTTAATAAATAATTGAAAACATTAAATGCATAAATGAAATATTTAATCTATCCAGAATGCTACAAGGTTTATCAAAAAGCTCATCTTTATTACTGCACACATTGTTGTGCTCAGGTACAATAGTGATCGAATAAAGATTCGTACACTCAATGGCTCCTACTATGGGCACTTAGGAGGAAAATTCTAACTTTTAAATGGAAAAAATACAAGAGCTTTGCTACAACTAAAATATCTATTACCACAAATGCGGCTGGCAGGTGCGTATTCATAGCCGAAAATAGGCATTGCATCGATAGGGCTTCGTCAATGCATGATACGATGCATCGATGAGGCCCAGTCAACGAGGCCTTATCAACGCAGCAAACTGAACTACGACTCATCAAAAAACTTACATCATGGATACGAGAAATGTTATCTCTATTGTAAATTAACCTTGTGTTTAACTATTCATAAAAAAATTGAAGCATAATACATGGACTATTGATGAGTTGATTAGCTTACATTTTCATGCACTAAAAGGTACCAAATCCAAA
This sequence comes from Gnetum montanum, assembly GCA_015680685.1. Taxonomy (NCBI): domain Eukaryota; kingdom Viridiplantae; phylum Streptophyta; class Gnetopsida; order Gnetales; family Gnetaceae; genus Gnetum; species Gnetum montanum. The sequence continues at coordinate 68,513 of MNCI01008211.1, read as the reverse complement.
ACTTGACACCTACATCCTACTCCAACTTGGTGGTGTTTTTCAAAGCATATTATTAGTTATTACCAATGAAGCTTTTCCTTGATGACTCTTTTGTTTCAAACCATCCTTAGCTTGTGAGACTTCTTAGTGACTCTTCCCTATTGGATTGTTCTTAATTTGTGAGACCTTGATTTGAACCTAAGCAAAATCATTCAAAAAAATTTTGAGGAGGATTTTTTCCACCTATAGACACTTCTACTTTCAAACCTATAGATATAACAAGAAAGGACAAGGTTGATTTATACATAGTAGTAGATCACATGTGGATAATGCTTGCTTTGTCAATTTGCTTTGGTAGTAGCTAGCAAGTAGAAGATGTTTACTTTGTCATTTTAATTTGGTGGATGAGATGAGAGGAGGTGAGGTGAGGTAAAGTAAGATGAGAGGTGTTGCTAGTTTATCATGATACACTCCATTCTATTCTATTCCATTAAATTCACTAATAGCATTTGAAAAAACTCATAAGGTTTCTTACCTGAAGAGGCAAGTTCAACTCACAATGCTTTTGACAAAAGGTCCTTATTATTTTCCTTAAGTTAGCCTAATAATAAGCCTCTTAATTTAGAAGCTCAAAGTTATCGGTATGATTTTGATAGGGTAAATATTATCTTAAGAAAATTTAGATTTCAACTTTGATGAATCATGATTCATTAGGCTCCGATATTGGACCCGTGATATCAGATCCACGATATCGGGTACGCAATATTGTGGCCTGGCTAGCGATATCAGGTACACGATATCATGGCTTAGCTAGCGATATCAGGTATACGATATCATGACTTCTGTGTGGGCCTATAAATACACATGTAGGTGCACGAAGTAGAGGAGGTAGTTCAGTTAGAAGTTAGTTTTCATTTTTAGTTCTTCTAAACCCTTTCTCCCAGTGCATGCCCACAGTGTGATGATTGTAATTGTACGACACCTTTATTCAAGTGTGACGTACTTGGACATGCACATGACCAGAAATAAAGATCGAGATTACTTCATCATTGCGGCATTCACTTAGTTTAATTATTTAACTATTATTTATTGCTTTCATAATTAATATTTCTCTACCTTCATCTCTTATCCCTGTTAGTAAATGCGAAATGAGTATGACTTAATCAAGAGCATTTAAGTGTGACTACTTGGTATCCCAGTAGCGTGCCTAGGATATGCGCTTGGTAACCCTAGTAGTAGTCCTACACAAGGTCCAAGATGTGTATGGATGATTAAGGAACGGATGCTCATTGCACTTAGGCTAGCTTAGACTCTCTTCACCCTTTCCCTCTTAGCTTAATTAAAGTTATTTTTCATTGCCTCTAGGAGTAGCACTAGTTTAGGACCACATCATACACCTCACTTTGGACTAAACCATACATGACAAAGAAAATACTAGTCTAGGTGGAAAGACAGCAAACTGCGATCAATGAGCAACTATCTAAATACCACAACTAGTTCGTCTGTGGAGTTCGACTGGATCATGCGTGAACACTCGTATTCGTATGGTTGAGTGTAGGGGTACCTTGCCACTCATCATTGGCACTGTTGCTAGGGACGGTGCTAGTTATTTAGATTAGTTACATCATTCAAGATTGTTTTAACAAAGCCTTGATAATATACCTTTTAGAAAGAAAGTAATTGCTAATAAGTCACACAAAAATTCACAATAACGTCTCTCTCACAAGACTATGATAATGTAACAACTAGTAAGGCAATTTATTGGAGAACCAATGAATTATATGATGATGAAGACGAAGTTTGGAGTACTCAATCTTATGTAGGGTCTCCTATGTACATAAACAAAGACAACATCGTCCCAACTCACAAATTCATAACATACCTAGTGACGATGAACCCCTGCTAGCCACTAAGAGCCTAATGCATATACAAGAGGCTATTCAAATATCCCGCAGGCATCATAAAGAAAGTCGTCTACCTAGGCTTGATTTAAACAACTTTTCCAAATTTTCAGGAGGCTATGATTTAGATCTACAACACCATCTACAAGCCTTCCATGATGCCTGTGTATGAAATAATATTGATAATGGATGGCAAAAACTTAAGCTCTTTCCTTTAACACTTATTGGCCAAGCAAAAGTATGGTATAGGTCTTTAAAACCAAAATCAATTCAACGTTGGCCGACAATGGTGGAACTATTTAATGAAAGATATCAAACTTATGCAAGAGTATCAGCCTTGAGGAGACAAATCCAAGAGTGGAAACAAGCACAACATGAACCCTTGGACATGGTGTTAGAAAGATATTATGCATTGATTAATAATTGCCTAGGCCATGGATTTTCCAAGGAAAGGCTAATGTGCCACATCATGGATGGGCTTCGTAATGAAACAAGGGTGACCCCAGGGATGTATGCCCAAGGTCAATTATACAAGCTATGAACCCACCAACTCCAAGAGCTTATTAAGTGGGTAGCAAAAGAAGAAGGAGAGTTAGCTAGATGGGAGAATGTTGAAAGCTCTCAATAGGACCAAAATCTTGAATTACCAAAGGTCCATGATCATGAAGAGGAGAAATCAACTCACCTTAAGGAGGTGGAAGCATCTTTGCCAATACTACAATCACTAGATGAAATTGAGGCAAAGATTAATAAGATAGCGGAATGGATACATGAAAAATGTGGAGAATATGCCAACACTATTAGAGGTAGAACCATGACGAACCAAGAAGTAAGATAGAACACCCTTAGACAATCAGAAAGAAGGGTTGAAGAGAATAAGAACTCAACTACTAATCATGCGTATCAATGTAACATTTGCCTATACGATCACCCCAAAGGTCAATGCCCAATCATGTCACATTTACATGAGCATTGGGAAAGAATGCTACATCTAGAGTTCGTACAAAAATACTGTGTTCAATCATAGTGGCAAAAATCCTAGTCATGGGGAAGGCCACCCTCAAACTAGTCACACCCTTTATATCATCCGAGCCTAAGTGCTTATCAGGTTCAACATCTTGTTTCCCCAACTAGGTCAACATCTTCTATCTCACCGCATTGTTATTATTCTCCTAATTACTATTAGATCATGTCCTTTCCAATAAGATCACCACCTCATGTTCCTTATACTTATCCTTACTCTCAATATTCTCATCCTTCACCTCCTTCTACATCACCACCAATAGTACTAGAAGGATTTGCACCACAACACCAACCCACAAACGTTACTTGTGCTACTATTGTCAACCATAGTGGAAATCCTCCACAACATCGAAGGTATCCCTTCTTTAGACATGACTGTAGAAAGGGATAGCATAGTTCTGAGACCATTGCATCCTCCAACTCAACACAACTTCAACACTCTGGTGTACCCAACACCTTGTGTTACCTTATGAGGGCCACTAATCGATACTCCAACAACCATGCGGCCCAATGAATATAACCATGTAGGGAGACATATCAATCCTTGCATACCAACTTATGGTCATGGGTGCATAGTGGTTCAACTCCTTATCACATGACTACATCTCATAAGTTGCCCCACTATGTCAACTTTAATATAGTGCGTGCACCCTAATTTGGGTACATTCCAACCACCACATCAAAAAACACCTAGTGGTTTGGATATGATAGGGTCCCAATATTTCCGAAATGCATGGATCCAACCCTTTCATTTATTAATTCTCACCATGATCAAAAATTTAGTTATGGGGGATATGCCCCATTCTAACAAACAGAATTAATAAATGTTTTTCCTTTTCTTTAATTTTACAATTTTTGTTTTCCAGTTTTTCATCTTTCAATTTGTTGTTTTATCTTTTTATTGGTTAGTTCATCTTTTTATTTATTGTTTTATCTTTTTATATTTTTATGAGTAATCTCATCTATGAATAAAAAACTCATGTGACTCGTTGGATGAGGTGTTGTTCTATGCTATCAAGTCTCGGGTGGCTAATTATTTGGATAGCCAGGCCATCACATCCACCCACCCATTCTATGAATAAGAGGTTCTACTTTGGGTCCGATGATATTCTTGACATCATTAAAACTTAAACTAACTTTGTGTTCATTATGCCCATAGCAAAGAATGATGGACTAAGAAGGAATGGCCAGGGTGTGACATCTAGGGGACTTGTAGATTCTCTATGGTGACTTCTGTAGGAGTTACCATGTAGCTTGGTTGTACTAAGATCCTTGTAGATCTAACGCAAAATGGGATTAAGAGTACTTGAGGCACTCCATAAATGAAAACCAAGGCTATTCTAGGGGGTCCCACACTAGAAAGGCATGCACCCATGCCTAAAGGTAGACAACTTCTTTGGATTAAGCATTCAAAAAAAAAAAAGAGAAAAAAAAGAAGCAAGAAGAGTGTGCCAAAGTGGCCACACAAAAAGAAAAAGAAAAGATAAAGATCAAAGTGCCACAAGGCAATTCTGAATCACTCCTCCCTCAAACAAAACACCTAGTGATCATACACCTTGTTGTCATGGTACTCTTATGGTTGTCCATCATGGGATTAAACAATGCAATGTCACTGATCGAAGGAATGGACTTGGTCTTGATTTTGGAGTGAAAGGTTAATGACACATTAATCATGCCCTACACTCAAGATTCATTGTGCCCTAGGTTAGTTACCTCATGTCCCAATCTCTTACATCCCTTCTACAATTCGCCTCATCTCGTTGTTCAGGAATTTTTGACTTGTGTCTTGTGTGGCATGGAATTCACACCTCATCGTGGTGGTATTTAACATGTGTGTGTTTTGTTGCATTGGTATAGATTACATTTAACCCTTCTAGTGCCTACGGACATTTTTAGGTGTGGTTACGCAAGGGCATTATAGGTTGGAACCTACTTTGGGGAGGATTCACTTGCATGACTTTTGTAATTTGTATTTATTGCACATCACCACATCATTTTATACCCTCTAAGTACTACATTACTAATGTTATTCTTTCCCTTATCATTCTTCCGATTTAACCGTTCCTATGTACCAAAACATGTCCTTTTTCCTCATCTGACTTATGAATTTCATCATCAGATCCTATCCCATTATACTTTTTTTGTGCCTTCTGGTCTATTTAACAATACCCTAGACTTTTTACATTGACCTCAAGTCCTTCATTTTCTATCTTAGAATTTTAGAAATTTACCAATTTTTCCAAGTACCCTATTTTCAATAGGCCGCGATATCGGGTCGGATGCGATATCGAGGCTATGCTATTGGGTACACAATATCACATCAACAAAAAACTATATATATGGATCCCCTGCGTACATCAACATCATTTTCAACTGTTTACATGAGGGATTTTTTCAAATTTTCTTCCACAAATTATGACTTGCACACCTCTTGGTCAACTAGCCATAGCTCACTCGCTAGCACTCCGATTCTTATTTCGATCGAACCTACCTAAACTTGGAGTGTTCAGCTTAGTCATGGGGAAGGGTACACTCCAAATCATGCATAAATTTTTCAAAATTCATGATCGCTTGAAGGATACTATAAAGGGTAATTGATTATAAAAATGATAAACATATTGCCAAAAATAATCGTATCTTCTCACCTACACCAGGAAATTAAATATTGAAGCCAGCTAATCAAATTAGGCTTAATATTAAAACTTTTAGGGGACATTTTCACAAAATTTCTTAACTATGAAGCACATGAAATAATAAAGTAAACTCATTAAGGCAAGCAGTAAGGTATAACTCAACTTTTGTAAGCAACCTTACTAATGATCGGCCTTGTGTGATTGAAGATGGCCCCTAAACATGGACAACAAGAAGGACCCTCTCAAGGTGTGTCCAAGCGACCAAGGAGAGGTAGAGGCTAGGCATCTCCCAAGTAATGTGCAGAGTAGGAGGCACAATCATTTAGCATCCATGAAGAGCCTCCTGCTCTTGCGCAATCAAGACAGGCGGAAGCAGGAGTTGCTGAAGCACCTAAATAGGGACAACATCTCACGTTGTCCCCAGAATGTGTTTAGGCCATCCATGAAAGGTCCATGTCGGCAGCCGTGATCATGGAATTAAACTTTGGACCTTTCACAGAGTTCACTCCTGAGGCTGTTAGGGACCAACTCAAAGGATCCCCATTATGGCCCATACTCTCTGAAAGTGGTGCCTGGTACTTAGGAGAAACGTACCAATTTTGGCATAATAAAGAAGAAGGCATCATAGTTGACATTGGTGGTGTGTCTATAGATTTCTCCACCAAGGCTATTTTATAAGTGTTTAACCTTCCAAATACAGGGCCAAAAGTTGCTCACCTATCCACTCACTCTAATGTTGATGCACGAAGAATCTGTTTGGAAGGGCGTACGATAAGGAAGACAAGACATATGGATAATTGAAGCTAGAAGAAAGAATATATTTCAAGATTAGTACTTATCACATCTTTTCCATGAAAGGATTGAATAGAATCTCCACGTATGCGGCTAGAGGAAGCGCTATATTGATGGGCAAGGTTAATGCTAACCTACCCGACTTATACCTCATGAAGATTCTAAGGCAGTTTGAAGAATGCAAGATAGGGAAGTTCACGTTGCCCTTTCCTTATCTCATCAGGAAGCTATGCAGGTGTGTTGGAATTCTGGGGTACACCAATGATGTCCCCAAAAGAGCTCAAAATGCTTTGTTCACTAAATTACTAAAGCCATTAGCCTAAAGGAAGAGTGCTGGTGAGACATTAGAGCCAGAACAAGAACAGATGATGGGGCCCATTGCAACCCAAACTTTAGGGCCTAACCAACTCCCAAGTACAAGGCCTAGTCAACAGCAAGGAGCAGGGCCTAGCACGAGCCAGCGAGACCAACTGCCACCACCTTCGCAGGATTATTGAACGTCGATGAGCCATCTTAGGGCCATCGCTGAGATTGTCAATTGGGGAAGTCATGATGATGCTAATCTCTTCTACATCATTGACAACACCGTATGGCCCATAGTTTCTATAGATCACACATGGGGTGAAGTGTGCATTCAAATAAGAGAAGAGGAGATGCATTGGTCATAATAGATTTCAGGGAACACTGCATCCTTTCAGGTGCAACTGGAGACTGGTGAAGGGGCTACAACAGTGATCATGCAACACCAAGATGCAACAGGAGCTAGTCACAGACCACATCAAAGAGTCCTTCAATATTCCTATTGTGCCATCGACAAATTTCATAGGAGCACGTGATGCTCAAACCCTAGCTGGTCCCTTGATGACTCTTGTGGAGCATGAGGATGTTCTTGATCAGTTGCTGCAAATAAGACAAGTGATGAAGTCCTTGTTTGACATTCCGCAAGATGTCATAGAAACGTAATCAGACCTCATCTCCATTAAAGGAAAGCTAGTCATGGTAGAGATCAGGGCTGAGCATGCAGAGGTGGAGTTGGCAAGACTCCAAGAAAGGCTCGTTACCCTGCGAGCTGCACAGCAGAACCCATATCAATTCATTCTTGCAAACCAGCTGGACACTTTTAGGATAGAGTAGATCAATAAACTATTGGTGGATAATAAAAGAGTGGCAGAGGAGAAGGAGAACGTGAACTGGGATGCTTCCAAGGCACAAGTGCAAACATACGCGCATGCCAAAGCACTTAAGGCCTTGCAAGAAGAAAATAAATAGCTTGTCGCAAAAAATCTTTGGTTGACCATTGTGGAGAAACAGAAAAATGTTCTCAAAGAAAATTTTCAACAGTTATGAGAATAGTTGGTCAGGGTCAACCAAGACATGAATTGCTTGACCAGACAGAGTTGAACCCTCTCAATGGAGGAGGTATGCGCAATCTATCAGAAGACAACCATTGAAATAAGTGCATGGAAAAACAAGATCAAGCGACATGAAAAATTAAAATAGCATTTTAGAGACCAAGTAGGGATGTACAAGCAAGTCATCGAGAAATAGATCCATATGGCCAAGGCTCACATTAACACCTTCAGCACTCAACACACTGATTGGCAGACCATATTGGACACATATGCATTCATCCACCAAGCAGAGCTCAAAAGCCAGGCCTTGTAGATCCAAGATCTTACAAAGTACATGGAATTGGCAAACCTGCGATATGCCAACCTAACCATGTTAAAAGTAGGACACCCGAGAATAGAGTTGGAGAAGTAGGTAGCTACCACCTACGTCAAATATGAAACAGAATTTTTGGAACACAAGAAAACATTGCAAAGGCTAGAAGTTGCAAATTATGAATTGGAGGTGGTTAAGGCTAGCTACCAAGGGTAGAAAGATGCCATGGCAGACTTGGCTCGATGGCTTACAGATTACCAAGACTATAAGGATTAATCCTGAGCCTACGAGGAGGAGCAACAGCTGTTTGCGGCCTGGTACGTCAAAGAAAACTAGATGTTTCCATAATTGCCATGTCCATGGGAAGTGCTAACTCCATCAAACATTGGAGCATCAGCATGGATGGCACAAGATCCCCAAACCAAAGACGAAAAGCTCCAGGCACTACTTTAGAGCCACTAAATCCTAGAAAATGGAGCACAAGACAAAGGGAAGCGACCCATGGAGGAGCCACCACCACCTGGAACCACATAAGTTCCAATAAAATTTTTTAATTTTGTAATTTTGTGTTTGTGTCCCAATTTTGTTGTATTCAATTCTCCACTATGGCTTGAATAATTCCTAGTCAGTCAATGATCCCATACCTATCCACTATGTAGTTAATGGGCCTTGTTCTCATTTTGTACGACTCAAGGATGAGTTTTCATTCAGTCATGGGGGTATGATGAATCATGATTCATTAGGCTCCAATATTGGACCCATGATATTGGATCCACGATATTGGGTACGTGATATTGTGGCCTAGTTAGCGATATTGGGTACACGATATCGTGACTCCTGTGTGGGCCTATAAATACACATGTAGGTGCACGGAGTAGAGGAGGTAGTTCAGTTAGAAGTTAGTTTTCATTTTTAGTTCTTCTCAACCCTTTCTCCTAGTGCATGCCCATAGTGTGATGATTGTAATTGTACGACACCTTTATTCGAGTGTGACGTACTTGGACATGTACATGACTGAAAATAAAGATTGAGATTACTTCATCATTGCAGCATTCACTTAGTTTAATTATTTAAATGTTATTTATTACTTTCATAATTACTATTTCTCTACCCTTGTCTCTTATCCCTATTAGTAAACGTGGAATGAGTACGACTTAATCACAAGCATTTAAGTGTGACTACTTGGTATCCCAATAGCGTACCTAGGATATGCGCTTGGTAACCCCAAGTGTCATGACCTTCATTTTTCATTAACAAAATTGATCCACAATATTATGTTATGGAACATCATATGAATGCATGTGTATTGAAGGGATATTGAACATTAATAATTTAACTAGACATCTAGACATATAATTAACATGGTATATTTTATAGCCATGGAGGGGAAAGTGGTGGTGAGGGTTACAAAATTAACATTGAGTAGACATCATTAAAAAATATATGGAAAAAAAACTTTCTAATTTTATAAATATCTACTCAAATGTACCATCTTACAATTAATACTTTAAAAAAAATAAGTGAAGAAAATTAATTATTAGTAGGAATGAAGATCTCAGTATTAATAAAAGTTACATCACTTTTTAACATATATGCTTGAACTTAAAATAGTAAAAGGATTTAAAATAAAGAGTTATTACTTAATACCAATATTAAGCATTTAAGTGTGAAGTGGTAGAAATTGTGTAAAAGGATGGGGGGTGTGTCGGGGAGAGGATGTTGGAATAAAAAATAATTGAAACATAGGTATACCCAAAGATTTATATAATTTTATAACTTAATGTTACCTAGTAGAATTGAACTTGTGACCTAGGGTTACCAAACCAAGACCCATACCACTAAGCTAACACCTCATTGTTACTTATTATTAATCTTACATCGAGAATCTTTACCATCAACTATAACATTTTTCTTTATACTAGTTTTAACCTTTGAGTTAATAGTATTATTATTAAATAAGGAAAATTTTTCCTTACAAGATATCTTTTAGGGCTACTTAATGTTTTCTCTAGCACCAATAAAAATATACATGGAAGCTTCTCTCTTCTCTGGTTTCTTTATTATAATTTGATCATTCTTATCATTGACATTAACTTGATTTTTCATATCTTTAACCTCATATTGGCCTTGATTTATCTTTTTTTCACAATGACTAGCATTAAATAGATACCCTTCATAATGACAAAAATTACAAGAATTTGAAATTTTATAATATGTAATTGATTAAATATAAGTATTTTCTCTTGATTGTAATACCAATTCCTTTTTACAATAAAAAAATGTCAAGAAAAATCAAAAGTTGTAGAAATAGACTTCATATGCTTAATAGGATTGAGAAGACTAACAATTCTCTCCTCAGTTTTCTTAAAAATCAATATGAGATTGTATAACTTAACAAAACATAAAACTTTAGCATATGGTTCAAATTTAACATCAAAATCTAAAGTCCACTTATGAATGATTAACACTACATGCTTATGTATAAAATATCCTATATCTAGGGCATGTTACACCATTCAAACATTGCCTAACTCAACAACTAGAAAAAAACAAGAATATACATTGCATGAAGGACTTGGATGTCATGTTTTTTCATCACATTATTCAATTACAAAAAAAAACTTTGATTACAAGACAGGTAATATAAAATTTGAATGAACATATATTCTAATGAAAAATTAACAACCAATGATCATGTACATCATTAGGAATAACAAAATCATGCGTGTTAGTTGCATCAATATCACTAGGAGAAGGTGTCACAACTTTTTTCTTACAACCTTGTAAATTTTTATTTTGAGAATCAACAGAAATTTTCACATGATAAAACAAGTAAAAATTTCAACATTGGTTAAAGAAATTTGAAGTAATATAAAATCCCCCATATGGGAATTCTAGGGAAATTAGATTTTCTAAAGAAAATTTGAAGAGAGTAAAAATAGATTTGCTAAAAAAAATTAGATTTCATGCTATGTTTTATAAGAAGTACTTTGAGTCATATTAACATACCTCTAATAAAAAACATAGAAAAATATAACTTTAAAAAAATATATAGGAATATTGTCGTATCAAATTCTTAGTATTTAACATATGATTTGCACATCACAAGTCACATACTTTAACAAAGTAAGCAAAGCAAATGCACATACTAAACTTTCATAGTTCATCTTCCATGCTTTTAATTTTACTTATATTTGTTTCAAATTTTCTTTCACTGCTTTTTTATCTTAAGCATGTTAAGCTACATTATTGCTACATTCTTCTATAATTATCTTAATAATTTCAAGTCATAGTTAAGCCATTATTATATTCATTTAAGCTGTTGAATAAGGGTTAAGTTACTAAGTTTTAAAATCTAAAGTGATTTATGAATTCATCTTATGGGGCTCATGTCTTAATCAAAATCATGGAAGAAAACTTAAAAACATTTTAAAAATGAATTCAATGTAGATCAAGTCTTATATTTAATATTTTTATTAAAAGCTAATTTGTTACATTAGAAGTTTGATGAGCAATGAGGTATCCCTATGCCCAACCATATGAATCACAAGCATTCATGCATGATCCGATCGAATTTCGTGGATGGAACTAGTGTTGTATATAGATCGTTATGCCTTGAATGTAGTTTGCTATCTTCCAACTTGGTTTAGTCCAAAGTGAGGCATATGATAGATGATGTTGTTAGGCCCTAAGCTACTCCTAATGATAATAAAGAAGTTAATTGATTAAGCTAATTAACAATGGAAAGTAAAGTTTAGACTAGCCTATGGACAATGAGTGTTCATTCCTAGCTTGTCATACACATCCTAAACCCATGTATCCACTACTAAGATTACCAAGTACTATGTTGTTGGGAAAACCAAGCAACAACAATGCTAAGGTTACTAAGCGAGTACATGTTTATGCTTGAAACTAGTCATGATCATTTCACCAATTCATTAACATGCATGAAAATGTAAATATTAACTAAGTAAATAACAAGTAAATTGCATGGAAAGTAAATCTAATCTAAATCAAAGTGTTACAATGAATAAGAATCAATCTTGATCTTATTGCCATTCACAAAATGTGTCGAGGTACATTGCCACTCGAAAAAGACTTTGTACAATTGACTCGGATCCACATTGCAGGCACCCATTGACTATTTTCTAAGATTATAAAATAAAACTATAAGAGTTTAGCTACTCAACTGAAAAACTTATGACAAAAACTATGTGCCCAAGTGCTATATTTATAGGCTAGCATACATCCTATGATATTGGATATTCGACATTACATATCGGTCCCCGATATCAGACATCTGATATTAGAGCTAACAAAAATTAACTTTTTATTCAAAAAGATGCAACAACATGCATTGAGGCATCTATGTCGAGGCATCTACCTCGACACGGCTATGTCAACGCAACCAACTAATGCTTTATAAAAGTTGAAGTAATGTATTAGTTCTTAATATTCTACTTGAATAATAAAAATAACACTAAGATCTTAGGAGAGATTATCCAAACAAAAGGAGTGGTTACAATGTGTGAATTTAACAAGCAACCTTATCCTTCAACAAAGTTTTTGAAAACTTGTAAAATTTTTCATGACACATTTATTGACTTAAAAATTTTGGAGTTGCCTTTCAAATTTTTTACATTTAATAATTTTGTAAAAATTTATTTTTAAATATATTGAACTTTGAAAAACTTAAACCATACAAAAGTTGCATTTCATTAAACATTACATAAATTTAAAGCTAATCAATAATATTAATGATTTAAATAAATATATACATTGCAAAATAATTGATCTAGTAGATAGGTTTGGAGTTTGATTTTAATTAAATCCATCTAATTTACCCACTCAAATCAAACAATTTTGTCAAATTTTAAGTTTAATATAATTTTGATTCATTTTTTTCTCATGTTAATTAGTTTATGAATATTTTCTTAGCCTTTGAAAATTTATTCTCCTTGTCGATGTCTAATCTCAAATTTAATTTTTAGTCTTAAAATCTAATACATACATTTTAATAAAATTTATCTTCTCTAACTTTTGTTTTAACTTATTTAAAAAAAAATGTTTACTAAAGTACCAATTAGGCTTCACAACATAGTAATTATGTAAACTAGAGGTGTTAGGATCTACTTACCAGAATATCCAATTTGTATAAGTCTACCTAAAAGAATGCCTAGAATATGAATAAGTTAGGAGGTAATGTCAAAGGCAAACCTTTAGATCTTGGTTGAACTAGGATGAATTTTATAGATATAAACATATATATTGGAAGAACCCAATTGCATTTGCTACTATTGCAATAATTGTTTTAAAAGGAACATTTGAGACTTGTTGGAGTGAAAAGCTTCATTTAGATATTTATTTCCATATACGTTTGTTTCAATGAGACATCCACAACTAACACATGTTCATGCCCATGTTCCAATCCTTATCCTAGCCCTAGGCATGGCATGATATACAACACTACAATAATTCTTCATTACATGGAATTGGATGCACACACATTGTGAACCACAAGCCATAATAATGCTAATTGTAAAATTGACATGTAAAATATATAATGTTCATCAATTTTTTGGGTAAATTTATCACTGATTTTAGTTTTCAACTAACTTATTAAACATCTCATATTTAATGGATAAAATCACTCGGTTTGGGACAAATGTATGGGAAATTCGTATACTAGGTGGTTCTACGATGAATACTTGTGGTTACAAAATGAGGTATTGATAATATTGAAAAAATACTAACTTTAGAACATGCTTAGAAACTTATTATAAATATAAGAATGATCCACAGATATTTAAAAATAAGCTTTAGTTTTATAAGAAAAATATTAGAGATAGAAAATATGATGTAAAAGATTATCTAGATATAATAATTCCAATATCAATGAGAGTAGTCATTAATAAAGTAAGAATAGGATCACATTATCGTTATTGAAATTGAAAGATGGGAAATTAAGTAATATGAAAATAAAATATATCATTTGTATTCTTTATTTTATAGAAAGATGTCTTTGCAAGCCTAGACATGACTTGTATCACAGGGGAGACATTTGAATTAACAGTTTTAAATTGGAAAATAGCTAGGAAAAAATTAGAAAACATGGAAACAACTAAGAATCTTTAGATTGAGCTTGGTGAAATGTTTCTAGGTTGTTAGCTTCTACTTCCGATAAATATTGTATGGTTTTTATCATGTTTTGGGGTATGAAATGAGAGAGAGATAGAGGAGATTGATGATTGCATGAGAGCACATTATGAGAGTGCATGAGTGTGTTGTAGCTCTCTGGTCTATTGTGTATTTTTGGCTTATATGTATTTATTATGTGCTTGTATGAGTTTAATTTCATTCAGTTATGCTTTTATTGAGGGCAATTTTTGTTTGGTTATACACCCCTGATGAGACGCGATTCGCATGAGCCATGATATCGCATACGCGATATTGCGTTGTCCCCTGCGATGTCGCGTACGTGATATCATGGTCCACTACCATATCTATAAATAAGAGGCAGCACTTCCCTTATTTCCCAATCTTGGCTAGAAGTAGGGAAACTCTGGTAGTTTGATCACTCCAGAGATAGAATATTTTCAATGTGCCCACAATAGGAGTCCCAAAGTGAATGGATCTTTATTCGAGCAACATTGTACCTGAACACAAGTTGTGTATGGCAATAAAGATGAGATTTCCAGATAAACCTTGTAGTGCATGGAATAGGATTTATTTATTGTTTTCTCTCTCACCCTTAAACTCCTAGAATGAGGTATGAGTACAACTTGATTACGAGCATCTAAGGATGTGTACGGTTAGTCAAGGAATCGGTTGCTCATCGCATGCGATATGAGTACGACTTGATTACGAGCATCTTGTGTGACTACTTGGTAACCCAGTGGCGTATCCGGGATCTACGCTTGGTAATCCCAGTGGTAGTCCCAGATGTGTACGGTTAGTCAAGCAATCGGC
>MNCI01008211.1:4617-25807 GCA_015680685.1 Gnetum montanum | reverse complement strand
TTGTTGCACTACTTGTTGCAGTAGATGGTTGTTGTTGTTGATCTTGAAGAAAGTGTTCTTCACCTTCTCTATTGGGACTAATAGTAGCAGAATCCATGTTTCTAAAAATGCATGAATTCCAATATTGCACCTCTTAATCTTGTAACATGATTCCTAAGTTTAATATCTTTCAATACTGCATCACATTGTAACCGTCATCACCTTAACCGTTACCATGATCGTAACCATCACTGTAACCATAATCGTCATCATTTATAATAATAATAAACATTGATTATTACTGTAATCATAACCATCGCCATTTATAATAATAATAAATATTTAATATTACCCACTATTTATAATAATAAATATTCATTATTACCCATGTCGGGCTAGGAATACAAAGAGATGAATGGGGAGCCCAAGGTTCGGGGGGCATCAATTGAATAGAGATTTGGCTCCCCTGTAGTGACTCTTTGGCTCCCTTGCATGTGGTGTGTGCATGTGAGGGAATACAAAGAGATGAATGGGAAGCTTAAGGGTTAGGGGGCATTAATCGAGTAAAGATTCAACTCCCCTACACTGATTTTTTAGCTCCCATGCATGTGGCGAATGCAAGTGAGGGAATACGAAGAGATCAAACTAAATTGGCACTGCAACATATATTTGTAATGCATATTCATTCGTGGAGATATAAAAAACCACATTACAAACGCATAAATAATGTTATTATTATATCACGGGCTTTTGTATATTGAATGATGCTAACAGCTCATTCATAATTATTATATTATAATTATTGCGGAATCCAATAAATGTTATGAGATTATTATAATTAGAGCAATAATCCATAATTATAATCTAAGATATTATGGATTATAATATTCATTCGAACGATAAACATTTCATAATAAATAAAGCCAAGATATGATGAAATATTACTCATAATCCATAATTTTAGAGATATTATTTATTCATTTATAATGCTAACCCATAATGATTATATCTCGGTTAGCATTATCCATAAGATATATATTATGAAATGATTATAAATAATCAACTTTATTATGATGAAATGTTTATAATCATTATATACAATCATTTATGTTTATGATTATAAATATATCATTGTATATAACTGAGATAAATATAATCATTGGCTCCTCTGCAGTGACTCTTTGGCTAGGGAAGATTTATAAATAATTGGTTATTTATGATTATGGCAAGACATGTGCGTTGGCAGAGAGCTCGTCGTCATTTTCCTTGGCATTAGCTAGGATCATCATAGGATGATCTTGCTAGAGATCTTCCCAAGGTCTAGGCTGCCAAAGGTGCAGAAGTTCTTGTTTTTAAAATTTACTAAGTTAATAACCATATCATCCATTAGATTCCATCAATCAAAGAATATGTACATAAAGAAAAGGCCTCACTACATGTGAGAAGGTAAGAAGAAATTATCAAATTTGAACTCTTTAAGTTCTCCTAATAAGCAGGAAATATTGTTAAAATTATGACCGAAGTTAGGCTGCCATCTCAAATTGGCTAATAATTTTCATGTGCTAGCAAAAATTTTAACACTTTTGCATTTTATTAAAATGCATATTGCAAATGAAAAAGCAGTCACAATCGTAACAACTGAATGCATCAACTCCATGGTAACTGCTAAATTACAAAGCACAGCCATAGAAACGATAAAACCTACATAAAATATACAATGAGATAAAGAGAAAATGAACTTACAAATGTTTTTTTACATTGAAAAAGGGTGTAGCAAAAGAAGATTACTCAAGATAGTAGCAGAAAATTACAATTTCAGAATTCCCTGCCACTCTAGAAAGCATTGAAAAAAGAACAAAACTAAACTTTGAAATGTTTTTGCATTAGGAATACAAATGTATAGGAAGGCATGCTAAGTACTGATGACAAAAGAGCTCAGCTTGAAGTGAAACTATGAAAATTGCACAAAATCATCAAAATGTAATGTTCAACACGTTACAATTCACTATAAAAAATTAACAAAAACACACATAAAAAGATTGGCAAAAAGTTTTTTTCTAGAAAGAGATTCTAATAGCCAAAGGCTATTGTTGAGATAGAAACTTTAGAAGACCCTTCCCCTCAAGTTGCAGCTTCAACTGTAGCCATTACCATCTTTCCTTGAATGCCTCTAGCTCTACCCCTCATCCTACCCCTACCTACAAAATTTTATGCTTAAAACATACATTTAAACAAAGCTACTCAAGAAACATATTGGCCTAATTCATATATAAATTTTATCCAATAAAAAAGAAACCTAAATGAAGGGATCTTTGAGTTATTATAAAAAAAATTGTTATATGATTGTCGATGATGTGTGCATGTCGTGGCCCTCGATGTTAAGTAAGGATGCAGCAAGGGCCGACTGGCTTACTACCTTATTGCTACCTTGGCTGAAGAAGCGTATGTGCATGAGCTTGTTATTGCAGCTAAAGAATGGGCCACCATCGTAGGTGCCTTTCCAACGCTCTGGCAGAGCTCCGAAGCAGGTGTCATCGAAGCTGGTTCGGTTGGACCAGATGGCCTACAACAGCAGTTGTAGACAGAGACAGAGATAGAATGGAAATGGAGTTCTCATTCCCATTCCCATTCCCATTCTACATTTGGTTGCATTTAGCCTTTTTATGTGTGCAGCAGAAATATGAAAAGCTATGGCTCTTTGGTTCACATTCTGTGCAATAGGAATGAAAAGGTATGGCTCTTCAGTTCATGTTTTTTTCCATTTCATGGGATCTTATGTGGCGCATGATGTGGGAGGTAACAAATGCACTCCTCTCTCCCCCCTATCCTGTGAGATGAGTTGGCCTCTCAGCCAAAATTACATTATAATAGTAAGGTGTTACCTTAGCGATAAGACTTTTGATTTGAAAGCTTCAAGTCATAAGTTCGATTTTGGTCGACAATGATGAGTTATAAAATTTTAATCAAACTATATTACAATGTTTTTGAAGTTTCAACACTACCACCCTATAGTGAAATTTTTTTGATTCAAACACCCTTGAATTCTATTACCTATTTTAACAAGAAATTACTTAGTTGGTTAGAGCATGTGACTTGTAGTTTGCAAGTCAAATGTTCTATTTCAAGGAGTGTATTGATAAGACATACCTTTATGTTTTTCTTAAATTATTTAATTAGATCATGTTAGCCTAGTGCTATGGGTCTTAACCTCATAATCCTAGGTCACAAGTTTGATTCTACTAGGTAGCAATGAGTTATAAACTTCTATAAATCTTGGGGTGTACCTATATTTCAATTATTTCGAGTTTCAACACACCCCCCACCCCCTTGCCCTGCCTTTAATTTAGAAGGTTGAAGTTATGGATTTGATTCTAGCAAGTAATGTTGATTTATAAATTCTAATTTAACTATATGTCTTAAGGGTAATAATTATTTAAAAAACATTTCAATTCTATTATAGGTAAAATTCTAGTGGACAATGATCAATTATAAAGTTCTAATTTAACTATATGTCATGGCATAAATATTGTATTAAAAAAGATTTTTAGAATTGCACCCCTTCACTCCATTAAAAAAAATATTTTAACTATGATATTTGGAAAATATGTTTGTAAATTTTCATTTGTGTAAAAGTGCATAGGTTACATGGAATGAAAAAAGGTTTGGTAAATCTTTTCCACATGAATATCGATTGATAACTAGAATTCGATGTATTTTACATCAAGGGTTGGCATGTGTTAGACCCTTGAAAAATTATTACTAATGAGTAAAGAAAATTCAAAGTATATCACATGGCTAACAATAAGTAGATAATATCAAAAGAATATGGAAAGAAAAAACTTTCCAATTTTAGGATTATCTACTCATGTTTACAACATTACAATTAATACTTTGGAAAAAGATGTGAAGAAAATTAATTATTAGTAGGGAGGAAAATCCTAATTTTAATAATATTTCATTCTTCTTTTAACATACATGTTTGAACTTAAAATAACAAAAGAATTTGAGATATATTTGTATCAAAAGTAATATTCATCAAAAAATAGATTTGTTGTTTCTCTAGTGAATCTAATTTTTTAAGTGAACCTCATGTTTCTCCAACAAATTTAATTTTTCTCTCTTTGATTTTTCTCCAACTAATCTATTTTCTCTATAATTCCTCTAAAAAAATTTTATATTACTTCTATCCTCTTCAACGAATGTTGAAATTTTTACCTTATTGATGAGGATTTTTTTTCTTCTCAAAATGTAGATTTACAAGTTAGTAAGAAAAAAGTTGTGACACCATTTTCAAGTGATATTGATGCAACTAAGACACCTGATTTTGTTCTTCTTGATGATATATAAGAGTCATTGATTGCTAATCTTTCATCATAATATATGTTCATTAAATTTTTGGATTATTTGCCCAAATATGAAAATTTTGTTTTGCAATTGATAAAGATATAATATGTCAAAAATGCAATATTGTATCTACGATATCATATTTACGATGTTGTAGCTCTCCTTACATCATTATAGATACAATGTAGTGGGTCATGGTCATCACTATAAATACCAACCCACAATTGCATCCATAAAAAACAACTTTTGTCCAATCCTTAGTGAAATTCTTGCAAGTTGTTTTTGTGACCTAAACTTAGGAATAGAGTGAATGCCCATAGTATGATGTTGAATAGTTGTACAGAATCTTTGTTTTGAGTGTATTGTACTTAAGCACAATTCATGGTCAAAAACAAAGATATAGATTGTTTCTCACGAATGCAACATTACACTTAGTCATTTTTCTTACTTAGTTTAATTTTCATTTCTTTAATATGCCCACTTTGATTAAGTCCTTTACAGTTCCTAAGTACTTTACTATTTCATTATTTCATTATTCGTTAGCACGGTAGTATAAGTATGACTGGTTTCAAGCATATACTATAGTCATTTGGTAATCTAATAGTGAGTTCACTTAATTCGCTTAGTTGTGGATTCACTTGGTAATCCTAGCGACAGTTACATGAGCCTAAGACATGTATGGTAAATCAAAAAAGATACTTATTGCCTCTAGGATAGATTAGCTTCTTTACTTTCATTACACTAAACTTAGACTTTATTACTTAATTTCAACCATGTTTACACTTAGTCTTAGTTTGAGCCCACAACATTAATACATCATAAGCTTCATCAAGAGTTAAACCATACAACTATCATTTCACTAATTCAACATGACAACACAACAATCATGAACCAATTATTAACCACTAGCATACTTACATTGTCCATCCACGAATTATGATCTAGTTGTGGGTGAACACTCATGACTTATATGGTGGAGTGTTGAAATACACAACTGCTCATCATTGGTGTCATTGCTAGTGATGTGTCAATGTTTACTTAGTAGTTAATTTTATAGAGTTTGTTGTATTAAGAATTACAAAGTCTATTTTTCACACTTGAATTAAATCTTTTAATCCATAAGCATACATTTAAAAGCATCAAAAATGTAATATGGCTTCTCCTTTTAAGGAGAAATCACCACCTGCTAATGAAATTCTTAAGAATTATGACAAAGGATATGATGAAGAGGAATGGAGTGCATCCATGAAAACTAGGATTTCCTAAACTCACACTAATTTGTATTATGTTGATTTCACATTTGGATTTTAACAAGATAAACAACTAAGATGGAGAGATTTACAAGGCAACATCGTTTTGCCTCCAAAACATTCTACACCATCAATGCTACAAGCAACCCACATAAGGCCAAACCTTAGTCATGTACAGGAAGGGTATGACATCACAAAGGACATGACTAGACCATATCAGCCAATGGAAGCCCAAGTATGAAGGGATGCTATTATGAAAATGAAGAATGAGTTTGATAAAGAAAATAGAGTACCACAAATGGTTGTCCTAGAGGAAAGAGACGATGCTATGTTTCATACAGAGAAATTTTGTCAAATCCATGGATCTCAATCTCAAACACTTATCATTCGTATTGAAGATCCCATCAAAGTGTAATTAAATTTATCCTTTCAAAAATGCTAAGAGGAGATAAGGAACACTCCACACTTAGGAGGTCCTCAAGGCCTAGAACATTCACTGAATCAAAAAGGAATGAATCAAGGAGCCATAGAAGGAGAACTAGTCGATACCATTCTTCAACTTATTCCTCTTCCTCCTCACACTTCTTCTAAGAGTATGACAAGAGAGAATGATGAATGAGAGATCATGATAGGGAAAGATGAAGGGATCCTAAGAGACACAAGCATTGAAGAAGACATCCTCATGATGAGGAAAATGATTATGAGCAAAGAAGAAAAAGAATCAAACATGAAGAGAGAGAGCATTATGAGTATCAAAGGGGTCATTGCTACAATAGAGCTTATGAACCCAAAAATTATGAAAAACCCCTACTGGTCACTCATAACATAATTCATATTAGAAAATCAGTGTATATTCCTACCAAGCATGTAAAGGATCGCTGCATCAAGGAACTAGATATAAATAAAATTCTCAAATTTGAGGGTCGATATAATGTAGAGCCACAACACCATCTTTAAATCTTCCATAATGCTTGTGCCTTGAAAAATATTGAAAATGATTAGCAAAAAATTGATTTTTTTCCCCAAAACACTCATCAAGGAGGCAAAAAGCTAGTACAGGTCATTAGAACTAAAATCAATCTAATGATGGAGTACCATGCTAAAGCTCTTCAATGATAAATACCAAACTTATTCAAGAGTGTTCAACTTGAGAAAAACAATTCAAGGATGGAAGTAAGGGACACGTGAATCCCTTCATGTAGCAATGGGCAAATATTATTTCTTATTACATAGGTGCCCAGGCTATGGTTTTTCTCAAAAGGAACAACTACGACACACTATCAATGGACTAAGAAACAAAACAAGAAAAGCCCTTGGGATATATGTTGAATGAAGGTTGTCCATAATGATAACTCATTGTTTCCAAATACTTATTGACCAGGTGGCAAATGAAGAAGGGGAATTAAAGAAAAAAGAATAAGCTAAATAGGACAATTGAGATCCTACAATGAGAAAAAGAGATATGAGGATATGCAAAAGACAAGAAGAAGAAACTTTAAAGGATATTATCTAGAGGAAGAATCTACCCATACAAAAATCAGGTAATGACATTGCAACTAAGATAGAGAAAATGTGAGATTTCTTGGATGAAAAATTTGTTACTACACTTAAGATAGTAGAGGAAAATATTGAACAAGCCCTAAACAAAAATAAAGAAAAGAAGAAAAGAAGAGATAATGAACAAGAAAACTATAGACATAAAAGAAACATTTTTGTAGTTGAAGAATTATTAGAACCCAGTTTGAAAGATGAAGAAGAATGCAAAGTGTGCCAATATGACCATCTTAAGGGATGTTGTCCTATTGTGATCCATTTGCACAAGTTAGGGGCATATGTGCTTAATCCAAGATTTGTCAAGAAATAGATACCAAGATGATTACCTGACCCACAATGTAACTTCTAACAACCTAACCAACTATCATGTTATATAAGTGGAGCCTATCCTCAACCACAGGAATAGTACCAGTAATAATGGCAACAACCACAAGCATGGGGGATGCAATCACTAAGGCAACAATATCTATATAAGCATCCCATTGTCGTATGGATATTATTTTTAATATCCAATCTCTTCAAGGAATGCTTCAGTCCATACTTCCTCTCACTACTATCCACTAGAATATCATAGGTCCACTACACGAATGGATTCAATTTCTTATGCACACCAACTAACAACTAGTTCATCATACCAAACTCCTAACTCCTTACCACTAGTGCCGTTATTTGTTATATAAGGAGAACTACCAACACAACCACAAAAAAAGAATGCCACTAGGCCAATAAATATACAAGAGGATAGGATGGTAAATGAACCTAAATCTAGGAAACATCCCTTTTTCAGAAAAAGTTCAAAAATGATTCAAAGGATACATCTACCCCATTTACATATACTCCTCAAGGGAACATCACACTTTCGCATTCTATGATTTTGAGTTTGATCATTGTTGTGCTCACTCAAACTTTAACACATCATATTAAAGTAGAAGTGCTTCCCAAGAAAAGAACAAATCCTAAAAGTTCCTTAGTATATCTCTAAATAGTAGGACATAAAACCTGCAAGACTCTACTAGATTATGGGTCAAGAGTAAACCTAATTTCATAAGGTATGTATAAAGCTTGGAATCTTCCTCCAGTAAAGAAAAGCAACATTCAACTATAGCTTTTAGATCATTTAATCACTATTTCACTTGGATAGTTGAACATGTCATCACCACCATAAGTGGCTACTCTTACTCTGCTGACTTCTTAGTTGTACATGTAGGGAAAAATAAAGGAGAACTCCATCTAATTTTGGCAAAATCATGGCTTAGCATTGTGGATACTAAGTTAGGTATCAAAGGCTTGTCCTTATAAATCTCCAACAAAGATGAAGCTAGAATCATATAGAGACATAGATTTCCATGTCTTACATATAGAAATAATGGGTGCAATTGTATACAAAAAATTTGGGTCATAAAACAAGATACCAATTCAGCATGCAATTGATGTATGAAGGAAATCTATGTGCAACAATGCCTATATGTAGTAGCCACATGACAAGAAGTCATCCAGTGGCTGACTACTAAAAAAGAAACAAAATCTAGTATAGGCATGAAATCATTAAACAAAATCACAAGTGCCTACATTGAAGAAACTAATAAGTTAGAATAATTAAGAAGGAAATAACCCTATGCACAATCACATCAAGAAGAAGATATCGAATGGGAACAATTAGAAATACAAGAAAAGTATGAACCAGAACCGTTAGAACTAAAAGTCCTACCAAAAAAGATAGAATATGCCTTTCTAAAGAACAAAAAACTAGTAATTATTAATGTTAATCTTTATAAAGAATAAAAGAAGAAGTTATTAAAAGTGGTAAACAAATGACCAACTGCATTCGCATGGTCCTATGATGAAATAATTGGTATAGATCCACATATCTGTCAACACTGAATCTATACAAATCCAAATGTCAAACCACACTATCAACCTCAAAGAAGATTGAATCCAAAACTCAAAGACGTTGTCAAACAAGAACTAGAAAAATTGCTAAAAGTGGACATCATCTATTTTATAGCAAATAGTGAATGTCAAAAGTGGAGGGTTTGCATCAACTTCTAATTGTTGAATTTAACAACATTCAGGGACCATTTTCTTTTAGCATTGTTGACCATGTCTTGGACAACATTGTAGGACATTAGTACTATAGTTTCCTCGATGGGTATAGTGGGTAGAACCAACTTTGTCTTGCACCAAAAGATTAAGAAAAGACCATACTCACTAGTCTATGGGGGACATTTCCATATAAAAAAATGCCCCTTGGCTTGCATAATTCACTTACTACATTTCCAAGACTTATGCTTAATATCTTTCAAAAGAAAATTAGTAATGGGGTTGAAGTCTTTATGGACGAATTCTCCACATATAGGCTAGATTTCAAACAAGCCTTCAACCATTCAGAATAGGTACTAAAGAGATGTGTAGAAATCAATCTAAAGCTCAATTAGCAAAAAAGTCATTTAATGATTCAAGATGGTATAGTTCTAGGACATATAGTATCTCACAAGGAAATAGAGGTAGATCTAGAAAATATCAGAGTCATAAAGAACATCACTCAAAGGCTACAAACCATTAAGAATGTTAGATCATTTTTTGGCCATACAAGATATGATAGAAGATGTATTGCAAATTTCTTAGAAATTGCAAAACTGCTAGTAGAACTCACAAAGAAAGATGCATCATTCCATTGGATAGAACTATGTGAGAAGGCATTTAAGACATTAAAATAGAAGCTAATAAAAATACCAATCCTTCGAGCTCCATATTAATGTAAACCCTTGCACATAATGATAGATGCTTCAAATTATGCACTGGGAGCAGTACCCACTCAGCTGGTGTTGTTACATTACTACCATTTGATGGAGCAAATCATGTTGAGAATTGAATTTGCCCAAATTAATTCATCATGAATAACTAAAAAGAAAGTTAAATAAGAACAGTCAATTTCTATTGTCATGGTCATGGAAAATGTAATGCTTAGCAATTCCAATATGAGATAAAAGGTTAACTAGGCTGCTTTTTTTCATGGTGTAGAAATAATATATACGAAGATAAAGGTAAAATTATAGACCATAATTCAAAATTATGTCAATGCTTCTAATACGGAAATGTCATAACTAATATCTTCTACCCAAATTGTCAATGATGTAAATAGTTATCAAAACAAAGCTATCCAAAGAGGAAGGTCTATTAAAAGCATTATTTCTCTTACTATTGGCTTCAATGAGAGCAATAACCAATTGATAATATCATTAGTTGTATCCAATTTCTACATCAAAATGCAGACTGTATGCTTAAAATCACTGTGAATTTTACAGATGGCTTGGTAACATCTAAGCCTTCAAAAGATATTACAATTGCAAAGAATACAAATGGGTAAAATAAAATGCTTGTTTTATCAACCATTATTTTTTTTAGCAACATTGATCCTAGCTATAGAGAAAATAAATCATAGAAGCTTTAATGCTTTTCATTTCCAAAAAGAATAAGAGGGATGGAACAGTGGGTTTGATTTTATTTACAATAGAATCTACAAAGAGGGTAAGAAGGAGATTTATTCAAGAAAATTGGAATAAGCTCTCCAAGAAAAGCAAATAGTCAATTAAAATTTATAGGTGTGGTCATTCAAATTTTTTGTTCTTTAAGAAGTTTCTATGAAGACTATTGTATTCCTTAAAAGTTTGACGAATGAAGATCGCAAGATTGTGGAAATGCTACTTGATGGAGGGTTTGTTGAAGAGGTTGAATGCATTCATCACTTCCCAATCTCATTCTGCTACATAAAGCCAATGTAGAACATAGTCCAATTTAATGAGGTGATCATAGCAAATGAACCAGTTCATAAGGGTTTCGACCTGCTTTCTTAAAAGCAAAAAAGGAAAAAAAAATACAACACAACAAAACAAAAAGGAGATAGACCCATAAAACATGATTTCTAGTTCCATGTCTGTGAGGGTTTCCAAGTTCAAGTGTGTTGTTCTCACCTTGGACCTTTGCAGCATCAATTGATTATTATTAGGTCCTAATGTGATAAAGTAGAAAGACCTTGATAAATATTGGAAAAGACTAAACCTACACAGAAATAGGAGGAATCCAGCAACTACAACAACCTTTACCCTTTGATCATACTTCATTTAAACCTGCTCATGCTACTAAATTAAACTAGAGAAATCAAAATGACCACAAAAATTATAATAATATTGGAGAAGAACTAGAACAAAGAATTATAAAATCTGCAAAAACAAATTAAGGAAGCAATGGTAGGAATAAATTTTCTCCAGCATTGCTATTGTGATGATGTTCATCGTGGTTCAAAAATGGTGAATGACTTTTGTAATCAATAAATCTTTGCTCTGGAAAGTTCACATAGGGTTCCAACATTCACTGTAATTACTTTTTGCTCTCCGATAATGTTGGTGATGGGAGCACATGGCAATGGATGATGTTGTGGTGGCAACAACAAAGCATCTAAAAGTGGCTATAGTTATTAAGGAGTTTGGCATCATCGACATCAAAAATGGCAAGGACTCTAGTGGTGAAGAACTTGGAAATGATAGCAAGTGTTATCACAAAAAGGGCAACCATGGCAAATGGCAGTATTATTTTCGTTAACACGAGAATAAAGTGGTGCTACATGTGGCAAGATAGCCACAAGACCTATACATCCCTCAAATTCTTAGACGTCATATGCAAACATGTTGATGAACATAGTATTAAGGCTGCACAACCTTAATAGTGACATTTTTTAAAAAAATTACAAAATACAAAGCTTGTAAACATGAAAAAGGGGTTATGTTTATAGTTTGAAAAGGAAGGATTTATAAGCAATAGATGAATATAATTTTATTTTTGGGATAAATATAACTTTCATAAGAAGTTATAACTATTTTCCCTTGATATTTGTGACTTCTCATGAGATACTTGCCAACCATGGCTTAAAATTTTCATAGAAGTTGCAACTTTCTAGGGTGGTTATAAATTAATCCCATAAATATTTGCAAGCCACATCAACTTTTCATGATGATTGTAACTACCTTAAGGTCACTATAAAAGGGGCTTTAAGGGTAGATTTAAGAGGGATTTTTGTTTTTGGAGAATTAGAAAAAGAAGACATTTGACAAATTCTTGTAAGATGACTTGCTAAAGACATTAATTTGGCTACTTTGTTTTAATCCTGTGTTCATTTCTTCCTATTTTATTTTAGTTACTTAGCAAATGGTATAGGTAGTATCGTGCTTGGCATTTAATTTTGAGATTTTTCCTAGTGATAAGCTGTGATATCGCGTACGCGATATCGCGGCCTACCGCAATGTCTATAAATAAGATGCAGCTTTCCCTATTTTAGGCACTTAGACTTAGACCCTTAGCCAAACTATAGTAGTTTTGCCATTCCAAAGTTAGAATAATTTCCATGTGCCTACAGTAGGAGTCTTAAAGTGAATGGATCTTTATTCGAGTAAATTGTACCTGAGCACACATTTGTGTACGGTAATAAAGACAAAATTTCTGATAAACCTTACAGCATGTGCACTAAGCTAAATAGGAATTAATTATTGTTAAATGTTTAAATGCTTTCCTAGATAATTAAATCTCTCTCAACCCTTGACTCTCCTAGTTAAGTGCATTCAGTACAACTGCTTCAAGCATGTGTGTAACGCTTGGTAACCCAGTAACGAGTAGCGTTTGGTAATCCCAGCAACGTTACATTGGTTCAAGGTGTGTGCGGCAAGTGGGAATGGATACTGGTGCTAGGACAATTAGAACTTAGTTAGTGAATAGTTAATGAAAGTTAGTCACTTAAATCTATTCACCTTCCCCTATTAGCATAATACATTAAAAAGATAAAAGATATAAAAATCATATACCTCAAGCTTACTTAACCATACAACTGTGACAATACAAGTAAGTTTGGGAAGACAGTGATTGATTAACCTTAAGTGTTCCATTAAGGCGCGTAAGCACTTAGTCCTTAGAGTTTGATCAGATCGTGTGTGAGACACTCGTATTTGTATGGTTGAGTGTAGGGGTACCTTGCCACTCATCATTGGCACCATTGCTGGGGACTTAGTTGTTTGTGTGCTACGTAGAACATAGGAGATCATTCATATCGTTGGGACACTAGAATGAATCCTTAGGGTCGATCAAAAGAAAAATAAGACAATGGTAATTAGCACACCAAACAAGACAAAATTGTCTTCTTCTTCACACAAAAGCACTTCACCGCCTAGGACCAACACAAGAGACAGTCGGCAGCACAACACACGTAACCAAGATCTGCCAGTTCCTCAACAGTTCTGTGTGATATATATTCATCATGATGAATATGTACCTAACTTTATCTTTATTCTCCATCAAGATGAACAACTACGTTGGAGAGACTTGGAGGGTAACATAGTGTTGCCTCCAGACCGAGTAGTCCCCAACATGCTCCTTTGTGCTCTCGCACGAATAGGCATGTCACAATTGTACGCAGAGTAAATTGCATGTAATCATGACACAAGGGATTGCCATCCCATAGAAGTGCAATAACAAAGGGACTTGCAACCAGAGAGATATCATACATCTTTGAAGGGTAAATGGCCCCATGACATCCCGCACGTTTTAAGCGAAATTGGAGATGGTGAACCTTTTTCAACAGGTTCCCCACCAAATGATGTTCCCCCTCCTAACGATGGTCAGGAGGAAGTGTATCAAAACCTTCACTCCATGGTTTACAACCCTAGTTCTGATCCCCACAAACACCAAGTGTTCAATGAGGGAACACAAACACATGATAAGAGCAGGCAGTCTGATCGTAATCACGATCGAGGCCGAGACCATAGAAGAGAAGGTAGGAAACATCGTCATGGCGATGGTTCTCCTTCTTCTTCACCTTCATCATCACATTCACCCTCTCCTTCAGTATTAGGATGCATTCCTAAGGAACCTAACCATGAGGATAAAGGTAAACAGAGTGAGAAACCTCGACGAGAAAGTCAAAATGAGGACGAGGGCACTCTAGAGAATCATGGCATATAAGAAGGGAGAGTAGGGAACCGCGTAGACATCACAGACGCTATGAACAAAATGATCATGAAGAGCTCCTACTGGTAACCCGAAGCATGTTAGATATCACAGAGTCCATAAGAATTCCCACAAGGCACCAAAAAGATAGCAGGATCAAGAGGTTAGACATTAATAACATCCCACAATTTGAGGGGGGATACAACGTTGATCCTCAGAACCACTTACAAGCATTTCACGATGCATGTGCCTTGCAAAACATTGAGAATGAATGGAAAAAAGTAAAGTTTTTCCCAATGACACTAGTAAAAGAAGAAGAAAGCTGGTATTGGTCCTTAGAACCGGAATCCATTCGAAGGTGGAGTACGATGCTAGAGCTGTTTAATGATAAGTATCAAACATACTCCTAGGTATCCAACCTNACGCCATCTCGTAGATGGACTTAGGCATGAAACCAGGAGAACCCTTGGAATGTATGCCCAAGGGAGATTATTAGAGCTTAGGTCCCATCAGGTTCATCAAGTAGCCAAGGAAGAAGAAGAGCTACATAAGAGAGAAAGTGCAGAAGAGTACAGTCGAGATCCTTCCCTCTAAAAAAGAGGAGTGAGATTCTGTGAGGAGGAGGAAGAGTCACCACTCAAGGAGATGACGAATAGGAAAACCTGACTACTCCAAAAATTAACAACAGAAGTGTAAACAAAGGTAGACCAGATGTGGGACTCCCTAGATAGTAGATTTGAAACCGTTCTTAAAATTGTAGAGGAGTCTAAGGAGCGAGGTAGTAACTATGACAAAAAGAAAAAGAGGGACATGGACCATGCACGTAACAAAGGTAAGGGTAAAATGGTGGTGTGACTATTGATTTATCTTTTCAAGCCATTTCGGAAGTGTTAAACCTTCCAAATACAGGGCCAAAGGTTGCTCAGAACCAGCTAGACACTTTCAGAACCGAGCAACTTAATAACTTGTTGACAGAGAATAAAAGGGTGGCAGAAGAAAAAGAGAAGGTTGATTGGGATGCCTCTATGGCACAAGTGCAAACTTACATGCACGCCAAGGCACTCAAGCCCTTACAAGTGAGTGGATGCTGCAATGATAAAGTAATCTTGATCTTTATTGTCGGTCATGTGCATGTCCAGGTACATCACACTTGAATAAGGATGTTGTACAATTACAATCACTACACTGAAGGCATGCACTGGGAGAAAAGGATTGAGAGAAAGACTAATGTACTAAAAATTAAACTTAATAACTAAAACTTCCAAAAAACTGCCTACCAGATCTGTCTACCTCTTATTTATAGATGAGGAGATACGTTGCGATATCGCGTAGGCTGCGATATCGCATATGGGATATTGCGTACGCAATATCATGTATGTGATACGGCCAAAAAAATGATAACTCATCATACCCCCATGACTAAATGAAAACTTGTCCTCGAGTTACAGTGAGAACAAGATCCATTGATTACACGGTGAATAGGTATGGGATTATTGATGGGTGAGAATGGGTTCATGCCGTAGTGTGGAATCAAAACAAAATTAAGACAAAACACAAAGAATATGAAAGAAAATCCTATAGCTACAAAATTCATGGAACTCATGTAGTTCTTGGTGATGGTGGGTCCTCCATGGGTGTCTTTCCCTTGTTTTGTGCTCTAGGTCTTGGGACTTGATGACGTTGAAGTATGGCCTGGAGTTTCTCCTCTTTGCTTTGGGGGTCTTGCACCGTCCATGCTAANTTCCTTCTTGTAGGCTCTAGCTTTGTCTCTATATTCTTGAAAGTCTGCAAGCCATCGAGCCAATTCTATTGCAACTCCTTTTTGTCCCTGGTAGCTTGCTTTAACCACCTCAAGTTCAGAATTTGCAATCTCTAGTTTTGACAATATTTTTTTGTGTTCTACAAACTCTGTTTCATATTTGATGTATGTGGTGGCCACTTGTTGCTCGAGCTCTATTCTTAAGCGTCCTATTGTTAACATGGCAAGGTTGGCATACCACAGGTTTGCCAACTCCATGTATTTTGTAAGGTCCTGGATCTGTAGGTCCTGGTTCTTAACTTCTGCCAGGTGGGCAAATGCATATGTGTCCAATATGGCCCACCAGTCAGTGTGTTGAGCACTGATAGCATTGATGTGGGTCTTGGCCATGTGGATCTCCTTCTCAATGATCTGCTTATACATCCCCACCTGGTCCGAGAAGTGCTCCTTTAGCTTTTCATGTCGTTTAGCCTCATTCTGCCATGTGCATATTTCAATAGCTGTCTTTTGGTGGATGACGCATACCTCCTCCATGGAGAGGGTTCGATTTTCCCTGGCTAAATGGTTCATGTCTTGGTTGATCCAGATGAGTTGTTCTCGTAACTATTGAAAATGTTGTTTGAGAACATTCTTTTGCTTTTCCACAGAGGTCAACTGAAGGTTGTTAGGAACAAGCTACTTATTTTCTTCTTGTAAGGCCTTGAGTGCCTTGGTATGCGCATAATTTTGCACTTGTGCTGCAGAGGCATCCCAAACAACCTTCTCTTTTTCTTCTACCACATTCTTATTCTCTATCAATAATTTTGTCAATTTTTCAATTTTGAAAGTATCCAGCTGGTCTACGAGAACAAATTGCAAAGGATGTCATTGTGCTGCTTGTAGGGCCATGAGCCTTTCTTGCAATCTTTGCACCTCTACTTCAATGTGCTCAACCCTCATCTCTGTTAAGACCAACTTTCCTTTGGTGGAAATGAGTTTTGATTGAATTACCATAACATCTTGAGGGATGTCAAATAGAGACATCATTACTTGTCCTATTTGTAGCAATCGATCAAGTACATCCTCATGTTCCGCAGGAGTCATTGAGGTTCTGGCTAGAGTTCGAGCATCCCGTGCTCCTGTAAGGTCTACCAGTGGCACAATAGGTACATTGAATGATCCCTTAATGTGGTTTGCAACCACTTCTGTAGCTCTTACTGCATCTTGGTGCTGCATGACCACTATTGTGGCCCCTTCACCAATTTCCAGTTGCAATTGAAAAGATGCAATGTTCCTTGAGATCTATTGTGACCAAGTGCTCTCCTATCCTCTTGTATGGATGGACACTTCACCCCTTGTGCAATCTAAAGAAATCGTGGGCTATATGGCATTGTCGATGACGCAGAAGAGATTTACATCATCACGACTTCCCCAGCTGACCATCTTAGCGATGGCCTTGAGATGGCTCATCGATGGTTTATAATCTTGCAGCAGCGGTGGTTGATCCTGCTAACTTGTGCTAGGCCCTACTTCTTGTTGCTTGCTAGGTCTCGTGCTTGGAAGTATCTTGGGCCCTGCAAGTTGAGTTGCAGTTGGCCCTGCCGTTTGTTCCTTTTCTTGTTCTAGCCCCAGCGTCTTACCAGTGATTTTCCTTACAGCTGGTGGCTTTAGTAGTTCATCATATGAAGCATTTTTGGCTTTGTGAAGGACATCATTGGTGTATCCTCTGATACTAGCATGTCTGCACAACTTCCTAATAAGACAAGGAAAGGGCAATGTAAGCTTCCCTGTCTTTCATTCCTCAAACCACCTCAGGATCTCTATAAAATATATATGAGGTAGGTTAGCATTAACCTTTCCCATCAACACTGCACATCCTCTAGCTACATACGTTGAAATTCTTTTCAAGCCCTTTGTGGGAAAGAGGTGCAAGCTCCCATCTTAAAGTAAATCTTTTCTTCCGTCGTCAATTCCCCAAATGTCTTATCTTCCTTATCATACGCCCTTTTTAACCAAACTTGTCACGCATCAAGGTTTGAACATGTAGACAACTAAGTGACCTTTGGCCTTGTATTCAGAAGGTTTAATACTTCTGAAATGGCCTAAATAGAGAAATCGACTGTCACACCACAAATGTTAACCGTGGTGCCTTATTCCTTGTTGTGCCAAAATTGGTACGTTTCCCCTAAGTACCAGGCACTACTTTTAGAGAGGATAGGCCATAATGGGGACCCTTTGAGGTGGTCCCTAATAGCCTCTAGAGAAAATTTTGTAAAAGACTCAAAATGTAATTCCACAATCACTGCAGTGAATATGGACCTTTCATGGATAGCCTGAACATAATCCTAGGGCAACGTGAGATGTTGTCCCTATTCAAGTGCTACATCAGCTCCTCCTTCCACCTGCCTTAATTGTACAATAACAGGGTCTTCTTAGTGGATGCTAAATGATTGCTCCTCCTGCTTTGCATGCTATTTGGCAAGGACTTGTCCTGCACCTCTCCTAGGTCATTTGCTCCCACCTTGAGCAGGACCTTCCTGTTGTCCACGTTTTGGGGCCATTTGCAATCACACGGGGCCAATCGTTAGTAAGGTTGTTTCCCAAAGTTAGGTTATACCTTACTGATTTCTTAATGAATTTATTTTATCTCTGTGTGATGTTTCCCAAAAGATTATAATATTTAGTCTTTTTTGCTTAGGTGGTTTTCAAATCTGATTTTCCGACGTAACTAAGGGGATGAAATTGTTTTTGACACACTTATCCTTAATTTCATAGCTAATTACCCTTGATAATGTCCTTCGGGTGATGAGAAATTTCAAAAATTTTATGCACTATTCGGTGTGTGCCACTCCCCCATGACTAAGTTGAACACTCCGAGTTCAAGTAGGTTTTAAATGGAACGAAAATCAGAGGACTAGCGAGCAATATATGGATATGAAAGCAAAGGTCACATAATCACAAGTTGTAGAGAGAAATTTGAAAAACTCCCCCTACGTGAATAGTTGATAATGAAGTTAAGTGGCACAGGGGGGTCACATATATATAGGTTTTGGTGATGCGATATCGCATACACAATATCTCGGCCTATCGATATTAGGGCACAATGAAGGATATCAAATTTTTAAGATTTTCTTGAAATTGTGATGGAAGTTAAAGACATGTGGACAAGTGTTAAGGATTCCAAGGTAATTTAACTAGTTCTTGAAGGCACGAATAATTATGAGGTTGTGGAATGTATCAATAAGGGCCTCGGGTGGTAAGGGAGAGAAAAAGACTATGTAATGGTTTATAGGAATGTTTGAATTAGAGGGGTAGTAATAAGGGAAAGAACATTTTTGAAGATATGCTAAGGGTAATAAATGGTGTGTGGAAGATGTGTTATGAGTGCAAGTTACAAAAAATTACGCAAGTGGGTCCTCCCCAAAGTAGGTTCCAACCTATAATGCCCTTGCATAACCACACTTAAAAGTGTCCATAGGCACTAGAAGGGTTGAATGTAATCCACACTGGTTCCAAAAAACACACACATGTAAGTATCACCAGAATGAGGTAAGAATTCTATGCTATACAAGACATGAGCTACAGTTACATGAACAACGAGATGAGACGAACTACAAAATGGATTGTAGAGATTGAGACATGAGGTAACTGACCTAGGGCACAGTGATTCTTGCGTGTAAAGCGTGATTAATGTGTCATTAACCCATCGTTCCAAGATCAGGACCAAGTCCATTCTGCTGAAAAGTGACATTGCATTGTTTCATCCCATGATGAGCAACTATGAGAGTACCAGAACAACAAGGCGTACGATCACTTGGCATTTTGTTCAAGGGAGGAGTGATTTTTGCTTTGTGGCACTTCCCTATTTTTTTCTTTTTTTTTTCAATTGCTGAATCCAGAGAAGCCACCAACCTTAAGGCATGGGTGCATTTCTTTCCAATGGGACCCCCTAGAACAGCATTGGATTTTTGAGTGCCTTTTGATTACTCTTACTCCCATTTTACATTAGATCTACAAGGATCTTAGTACAACCACGTTGCGTGATAACTCCCACAGATGTTACCAAAGAGAATCTGCAAGTCCCCTTGATGTCACACCCTAATCATTCCCTCTTGATCCATCCCTCTTCATTTGGGGTATAATTAACAAAAAATTAATTTTAAGTTTTAAGAATGTCAAGAATATCACTGTACCTTCAAATAGAACGTCTTATTGGTAGAATGGATGAGTGGGTGTAATGGGCTCACTGTCCAGATAATTGATCACCCGAGACTCAATAACTTAGAACACACCTCAACCAATGAGCTACATGATTATTTTATTCGTAGATGAGATTACTTATAAAAAGATAAAAAGACAAAAGAAAAAAAGATAAATTAAGAAATTGAAAAATGCAAAACTAGAAAACTGGAAAACAAAAATTGTAAAATTAAAGAAAATGAAAAATATTTATTAATCCTTCTTGTTATTAAAATGGGGGATATCCTCCATAACTAAATGGTTGAGCATGGAAAGGATTAACAAATGAAATATGAGGATCCTTGCATGTTGGGAATATCGAAATTCAATCACACTTACCCCATTGGGGTTCACACACCTGATTATAGTAAGCATAGTGGGGAAATTTATAAGATGTGGTTTTCAGATAAAGAGTTGAGCCACTACGATACTTGGGACCGTAAGATGGTATGCAAGGATCAAAATGTCGCTCTCCATTGTTGTATTCATTGGGTTGTATGGTTGTTGGAGTGTTAATTGGTGGCCTTGATGCAGTGACACGAGGCATTGGGTTTGAAGAGAAGGATGCACCACAGTGTTGGACTTGTGCTAAGTTGGAGAATGTGGTGGCCTTGGAATTGTGTTGTCCCTTCCTATGGTCATGTGTAAAGAACAGAAGACTTCAATGTTGGGGAGGTCTCTCACTGCCATTAGCAATAGAAGCACAAGTAATGCTCATGAGTTTTTGCTGTGGTGCAGACACTTCAAGAACAGTTGGTGGTGATGTAGAAGGAGAGAAAGGATGAGAATGTTGAAATTTAGGAGAAGTGTAATGTACATGATAAGACACGATATCGCATGCACCGCGATATCGCATACACGATATCGCGGCCGTCACGATATCGCGTATGCGATATCGTGGTCCATCGTCAAATGTATAAATAAGAGGCGACACTCCCCTCATTTCCCATCCTAGGCTAGAAGTAGCGAAGCTCTAGCGGATTGATCACCCAGAGATAGAATATTTTCCATGTGCCCACAGTAGGAGTCCCCCAAGTGAATAGTTCTTTATTCGAGCAGCTTTGTACCTGAACGCAAGTTGTGTACGACAATAAAG
>MNCI01008209.1:61009-75397 GCA_015680685.1 Gnetum montanum | reverse complement strand
TATATATATATATATTTAGAAACCAAATTGTGTAGAAATAGATTCCATATGCCTAATGAGATTAAGATTATTAACAATTTGCTATGGAGTTCTCTAAAAGATAAATAGAAGATAAATTACTCAACAAAACATAGAGCTTTAGAATATTCTTCCAATTGAAAATCAAAATTTGGAATCCACTTGCAAATAATCAATAATGCATGTTTTTGTATAAATGACCCTACATCTAGGACACACTTCACCATTGGATTGCACCCTCCTTTTTCATTGTGTTCATATTTTCCATTTGACAATTCTCGCACTACGTTGTCTATTATGCATATTGAGGCATAAGGTTACAATTGTCTGATGAGTGATGAGTAGACCCTATGCCCAACCATACAAATCACTAAGCATTCACACGTAATTCAGTTGAATTCTGTGAATTTATAGCCTTCTAAGGACATTGATCTCTAGGAAGTGAACCTACCTATTGTAATCATTGTCTTCCCAATTACACTTGTGAAATGCAAAGGTATGGTTAAGTGCAACTGAGGCATATGATTTTTATCATTTTTATGTTTTATGCTTTAAGTCACCTAAGGGTAAAGAATAATGTATAAAATAAAATAATTAAATTGCCAAATTAATCTAACTAGCTACACTTAACTAATCCTAACATAAGCATCTGTTCCCACTTGTCATATACATCCTAAACACGTTTAACGCTACTGGGTTACCAAACGTTAAGTGTTATTGGGATTATCAAGTGTCATACTTATGTGCTTAATTGATCACTATTTAATCTAGCTTAATTTAGCTTAATTATTTAAATCATTAAAGGAAATTACATAAAATATTAAATGCATAAATAAATAATTAATTAATTTCAAAGTGCTACAAGGCTTATTAGAAAGCTCATCTTTATTTTCGCACACATTGTCGTGCTTAGGTACAATAGTGCTCAAATAAAGATCTGTATACTCTTTGACTCCTACTGCAAGCACTTAGAAGAATATTCTAACTTTCAAATAAGAAAACTACAAGAGCTCTGCTAGAACTATGATAAAAGATTCCATAAACATGGTGGCTGAGTGCATATTTATAGGTGAAAATAGACATTGCATTAATGAGGCCACATCAATGCATCAAATCCCACGTCAATGTGGTTGCATCGATGGGGTCATGTCAACGTGGCTGTGTCACTAAGGCCTCATCAAGGTAACCCTTGACGTGACTTATCATACCCCCATGACTTAATGAAAACTTGTCCTCAAGTGAACAAAACGAGGAACAAACTTCTTACAAAATTTTTTGGGAAGGTATGGGATTATTAACTAACTAATGACATTCACAAACACTAAGTGCCCAAGCATACGAATTTACAATCATTACAAAATTTTAGTGTTTAGGACAAAAAAATTGAACATTAGGATAAAAATGACAAACACGATTCCTCTAATGTCACAAAGACAAGAAAGAAGTTCAAATGGTCCCAGGTAGTGGAGGTTCTTGAGGCTTCGAAGGACCTTCTCCTACTTTAGGGGCATGTGGTGGTTGAGGCAGTTGTGGTTGTCCTGCTATAGTTACAACTTCTGGATGAAGATGGAAGGCATCCAATAGTATCTTAATATTCTCCTCCTTACTCTTGGGATCATTCATGGTCCATGCCACATCATGAATGTGGGCTAGTGTGGGAACATTCGAAGGACAAGAAATTGTTGGAAATAGCTCCTTCACATTGATGAACTAGGCAACGAAAAGTTTGCGTTTAACATCAAACATCTTTGCCACATTTTGTAGCTCCTAGTAGTCACTCATTCTCCTAGCTAGGTTCTCAACTATAGACCGTTAATTGGTGAAGTGCTTCCTAAGAACATCGAGTTTTGCATTTGCCACCTCAAGCTTCTGCTTAGTGTCTTTGTGATACTTGAACTTAGCTTCATACAACAAGTACGAACTGGCCACCTATTTCTACAATTTAGACTATGGCCATTCGATAGTCAACATCTCTAGATTTACATAATGAAGATTGGCAAGCTCCATGTACTCCATCATCTCCTTGATCTGCAACTCCTTCATGTGGATCTTTTCCTTGTTGTAGTCATTGAGCCCATCATAGATAGGTTTTCAGATATCACCTCCTTCCATGAGCTGCTAGAGGGCCTCATTAACTTTCACCTTCACCATTTGAATATGTTTGTCATTACTTTCTTTTTATAGATCAACCTAATCTTTGTAGTGATTTTTAACTCTCTCAAATTTGAGAGCCTGATTTTTCTAGGCGACTAAATCTATTGTAGATTTTTTGCGAAGGGCTCAGACTTCCTCCATGGAGAGATTTCTATTTTCAACTGTCAATCTCCTTAGTTTAATGTTTACTTTGGCTAGCTACTCCTACTGTTGATGGATGAAATCTTACATTTGCTACTTTTGCACATCAGCATTCCACATGTAGTGATTTTCTATGGTCAAGGTGACATTCTCCTGATGAGTTTGATCTAGAGCCTTTTGGATATTATGCATGGTGAAATTGGCCAAGGACTAATAAAATATTGTCATCTCCTTCACATCCTTAGCCTTCTTGAGCTTTTCTTGAAGCCGTTGAAAAGCTTCATCATGGATCAACGTAGGGTTGAGAAATGTAGGATCAACAATATGGGCTCTTAGCTCAGCAACCTCCATAGCAAAGCATTGGTTTTAAGCTTAGGCTATTTTGAGCTAACCTTCCATGATAATGCATTTGCCCCTTATTTCCAACAGCTTTGACTAGGCTACAATGATTGTATTTGGAAGGTTAATGATAGCTGGTATCGGTTGCTTGGTTCTCAACAATCAGTCTAGTAACTTCTTATGTTGGGCTTCGTTCAAGTTATCGCTAATTGTTCTTGTGGATGTCTACACATCTCTAAGTGTTGAAATGTTTGGTAATGATGCTGCAGGTGCATTTGATGCCTCGGTAATTCTATTAGCAATCACCTTTGCTGTTGGCTCCTACCCATTGTGTTACATCATCAAGATAGTTTCCCCCTTGCCCTCCACTAGATGCACCAAGAAAGTAGTGGCATTCTAAGAGATTTCTAGTAATTTCTGCTATTGTGAGAGAGAGATCGTTATCTCTCGAGTGCTAGGATTTGATCTCATAGGTAACTGTGTTTTTTATGTTGCAAAAATTGGTCCACCTCCCTTCATCTAGCTGATGGTTCGAGCACTTCATTGAGGTGATGCATTGCTGGACAATAAATAGATGGATCACCATCAATCATTTTTACTTACTACTCTTGCTTATGCAAGAGCTACTCTTGAATCTTGCACATTCATTTAAGGATAGTGTGGGACTCTAATGTTGTTTCTTGAGTGGGTGATGGAGGTGGTGGTTGCTGCTCCTCTTCCTTAGTTATGGCAGGGGGCTTGTCTTTCATCATTTCTGCCTAAGAGGCAGAACAAGTATGGCTGATTGTATCATTAGCATAGTGAACTATTCTTGCCATTTTGCATAATTTACTAATGAGGTAGGGAAAGGGCAAGGTCTTCCTTTCATATTTTTTTCCTTAAATCACTTATCTATCTCTAGATAGATCAACTGTGGAAGGTTCATAAGGAATCTTCCACTTAGAGCAACACATACATGGGTGGAAAAGGAAATCATCTTACTAGGCCTCACCATCGGATTGAGGTGATAGGCTGCTATCTTGAAATATACATGCTCCACTGGGGTGAGTGCACCATACTCCTTATGGTCCACTTTATAACATTGTTGGGTCCACTCCTTCTTTGCCTCTGGGTCTTCTTGTGTAGAGTTCTCTACCAAATTTGTTTCAATATTAGGAAGTAATGATTGGTCACATTGGAGAGTTCTGCAACTGCATCTTGACTTCTAGTGGAGCATGTTCTAAGAATGGTCCAAAGTTCAATTCTTGGAGAATTAAATGTTAGATGTCACAAGGCTTGATCTGATCAAGGTAGGCTTGAGTCGATGTAACCTCAAGTCTTGGCATCGGTCTTGGTGCCTCATCTCGATGGGATTATTTGGTTACAACCACTTCCTTGGGAATTTTTTAGACAAATTCCACTTCGGGCACCTTCTAAAGAGGTCTCATTGCATGAGTTTCTACTACTTGTTCTTGGGCTTATTCTTGCTACTCTCTTCTCGCTTTAGGTCATTTGTCCCTTGGTTGGAATGGTCCTCCTTCCTACAAGCATTTCGGTCTTAGTGCCATATGTAATCACAACATGACCAAGGATTAGCACTTATTGTGTAACTTTAAAACATTTGAAATACCTTATCTCTTGGGGTAGTTACATGTGGCTAAATTGTGATCATGGCCAGTTTGATTATTTTAATATTATTTGATTAAATAGGTTACCAAAGTGTGTTGGAAGGGTTTCACTCTCATAGGTTGATGATTTAATATTATTTTATTCACTAAACCGATGGGGGAGTTAGAAAACTTCTAAAAAACTTTCTATCAAAAACCTAAGGTTTGTGGCCCCCACGACATAATGTGTACCTTTGAAAGCTGCAGGATTGAAGAATGGAGTCAATCGAATAAATGGTTTGAAAGTTATGGGCACTTGAAAATTTTGAGCTTTGAAAAATTTCAAAAACTCCCCTTATTTTGAAGCAAATGGTAAAAAATTCCTAAGTGGTGGAAGCTATATATAGAAATTTTCTCATGCGTTAACTAGGCCTCATCGACGAGGCCTAGTTGATGTAGTCAACTACATCAACTGGGCCTAGCCAACACAACTATTGACCACCATTGACTAAGTCAAAATTCAAAAAATACAAAGAGTTTTTTAGTGAAATTGGAATCAAATGAAAACCCAAGAAGCCAAGAACACAATGAGATACATGAAGAGGGCTTCAGTTTTCACAAAAGATGGAGAATGATTAGAGAAATTCCTTAAGAAGCACATAGTTAGATGCAACTGATGGGGAATGCAAAATATTTGATTACCAAAATGTCCAAGGATAAGGGACTTAACTATTTCAACCAAAAGCTATGCAAATGGATCCTTCCCATAGTAGGCTTATGCTCTTTTTGCCTTTGCATAACCTCAATTAAGGAGTCCTTGAGCCCCACAATTGATTAATGGTTATGAAAATTTAAGGACCAAATCCTGAAGAATCTACTTAAGAATTTCAACATGTCAAACTAAG
This sequence comes from Gnetum montanum, assembly GCA_015680685.1. Lineage (NCBI taxonomy): Eukaryota > Viridiplantae > Streptophyta > Gnetopsida > Gnetales > Gnetaceae > Gnetum > Gnetum montanum. Next base: position 70,254 of record MNCI01008209.1, on the reverse strand, counting down.
ACATTGAACAAAACCCTAAACCATAAACCCTAAACCCTAAACACCTGTTCCACAAATGGCAATGGAAAACAATCTTTGAATGTTGCCATGTTCAATAGCCTAAAATCAATACATACCCACCACTTGCCATTTTTCTTTGGCATAATTACAAGTGGACTAACCCACTTGCTATCCATAATTTGATAGATGAATCCCACCTTGAGGTGTTCAATTTCCTCTTTGATGATTTGTTTTAATTTAGGGTTCAATTGCCACTATGACTACCTCTTTGGCTTCATGGATGGATCAATATAGGTGCAATGGTGGCATATCCTAGGATCAATCTGTGTGAGTTTAGGATATGACAAAGCAAAGGCTATTGGACATTTGTTGACAACCTTCAACAACATCCTTTTTTACTCATGAGCAAGGTTGGCATTAATTATCACTACAATTTTTTAGAAATGCATATTGCATGCTGGTAGGTAGAGTTTCAACTCTACGAGCTCTTGTTTAAAACTATCAGGGATTTCCAACTCTTCCCAATCGGTATCATCAAGTTCATTATCAGAGAGTTGGTAATGAATTTGCTCTAGTTCATCTATGCCTTCAATATAGGCATAAGTTAGGCTCTCAGTAGGTTCCATGTAAACTATGCTACTTTTAGAATCATTTATCAGCCAATGGGTGCCCTCCTATTTTGTGGCTACTGTGTACAGGCACTTTTGAATTTTAGATTCATTTGCGCACTATCTACATGCTTTGCTTGTTCTATTTTTGATAGACCAGAGTTTCTACACATAGTTGCACTTGGTATTGCTGTATGTGATGCATGGAACCCTCTTCTTCTTGATCTTTTTGAATGGATTTTCCTTTGAAATCTCCAAGGAAAGATCTTTAATGCTCATTTGTGCATAAAAAATGCTCAATGAAGTCCTTCCCATAATGATTGGTAAATCCCCCTTGCAATTTTTAACTTTGATAACTAGGAAATCAATAGGTTACAACCACCCATAGAAAATGGTCATAATGTCCTTCATTAATCCCACAAGAACAATGATGGACTGATTTTCCAATTCTAAATGGATATTTCTCTTCTTGAGAGGAGGTAGGTTCTAGGTGTACATTTCATGGGAAATCAAATTAACACTAGAACTTGAATCAAGAAGAGCCTTGCATGGCTCATTTCCTACAATTTGCAAGTAGATGAGAGGACTTCCAAGATTAGCTCTTTTCTTAGGAAGGGTGCTAGCCTTGATCTAATCATATACAGCAAGGGTTAACATGACTGTGCAGATCTTGGGAGGCATTTGGTTTGAAGGGCTCTCAAAAGAAATTGATGTAGAGGATAAAGGAGACATAGGGCAACTAACTAGATAAGTAGGTGAGGGCTTGATAGGGCTAGTGGTTTGGAAAAATGGTCTTTTATAGGATCTGGGTTCCAAACCACTTGATTGAGGAGCCAGCTATAAGTTAACAACCTTGGTAGTATTACATTGTTGTGGCTATGTAGGAATTTCATTCTAAATAGATGGAGTAAGTGGTAATTAGGTGGAGGGTGGAGGAACATGTGCTGAAGGATGAGGAGGATGATAAGAATATGAGGATTCCTCTCTAGAAGATGGAGATGAGTTCTGTAATACTATGGAGGGTAGTAGTGATGTGGAAAGAAGCTTGACTGGAAGAGTCATGCGGAGACATGGGCTCCTGAACATAGTACCCATACGCCTGCTTGTTAGGGTACTATTGCCTTAGTGATTGCATCCTCCACAACTGTGGGTGTTGCCACTGATGGTACTACTCATACAATTGTGGTGGAGCTTAACTTGGAAACAAGAGGAAACAAACCAACCTGCATAGGGTTCCATCCCATGCTAGAATTCTGGCTTGAGGGAGACGCTAAAGTAGCTCTTCACTCTCCTCCACGAACGCCAGATTCGCTTGCCTCTTCCCTTTGCCTCGGCTTGCTTTCCCTTTGCCCTTCATTTTTGGTCGTGTAACTCATGCTGCAACTCATGCCAACACTCACGTTGCACTCTCTAGCTTGCTCACACTGCAATCCAATGCCCAAGAACTCACTCTAGCACAAATCATGCCCTTGTACCTCAAAACCCCTTTTCAACCCCATGTTCACTCTCAATTTAGTTTATTTTATTTTTACCTTTATTTTTATTTATTTAATTTACCATGTTTCATGTTTAAATTTTGTTTTCATGATATTACTTATGTCATCGTTGTTTCATTCTTACATGATATTCCTCTTCATTTTCTTCTTGTGGGATAAGGCCAAAATATTCAAAAAAAGACAAAAAATAAAAAAAGAAGGGGGAAAGGTTAAAATCAAAACAAACTTATGGAAATAAAAAGAAAAGGAATATATATATATATATATAATGGTGCACATGAGAATTCATGAGACTATAAATTCATTGTTTGCACGAAACATAAAAATTAACAAAATTCCATACACTCATCCATAACACAGAATGACATGAATATTACTGGCCCGATATGGCTTAAAAATGCCATGTATGGCCCGGTATGGCCTAAAACTACTATGTGGTCTAGGTATGACACTAACCTACCACTATGATCCTCAATTTAGTCAATACATAGATTAATTACCTGATACTCATTTGCATTTAACAAATCCCTTGTTAAGAAAATGTCACTCACTTCGCTCCTGGTTTAAATTGGTAGGAGCGAGCACATGGCCACCAAGAATATCTTTTCAACATTGTCTCTAAGTGGACCACATGGAAAAGTAAAAAGGGCAATCAAGCTAGAATCCTTGGATCTAGACCCATACGCTTACACTAATTTAATAGCCTCCACTCAGGAAACATCAAATTGGTCTAAAAATATGGCTAAGAATTTAGATCTAGAGGCTGATAATATTACTGAAGATCCTCTAGTTGAAGTCATCATTATTACATCCGATGATGAAACTAAAACATTGAAATTAAGTGCCCTACTGGACTCACAACTTATTGGTAACATCACTCAAGTACTGAAAGACAATATAAAAACATTTGCATGGTCATATACCGACCTGCCAGGGTTGGACCCTTGAATCGTCCAACATAACATTATCCTCGATGAAAAAGTCAAACTTGTGAAGCAAAAGGTATGAAAGGTTAGACCTGAAGTAACATTAGCAGTCTGCAATGAAATCACAAAGCTCTACCAAGCTGGTTTCATTTGAGCCATTGACTATTCCAACTAGGTATCAAACATTATCGTAGTCCCTAAGAAGAACGTTAGTATACGCATATGCATTGACTTTCGTGATCTTAACACAACCACTAGAAAGGATGACTTCCCGCTACCTAGTATCGATCAACTTGTTGACGCAACTACTGGGCATGCATTATTATCCTTTATGAATGGATTTTCATGATACAATCAAATAATAATCAACCCAGAACATCAACTCAGAACAACCTTTATGATGCCTTGGGGCACATTCTGCTATATGATGATGTTGTTCAGTCTTTAAAATGCAGGCGCTACATATTAATGAGCAATGACATATATATTTAGTGATTACATGCTTAATTTTCTCAATGATTACGTTGATGACATCACTGTTAACTCCAAAACAACCGAACAACATGCAAAAGATCTAGACTTAGTGCTTAAATGTTATCTCAAACATGACCTCAGACTCAATCCAAAGAAGTGTGTCTTTGGTGTCAAAACGGGTAAACTGCTTGGCTTCGTAGTCTCTGAAACAGGGATACAAGTAGACCCTGATAAGGTTAAGGCAATAATTAACATGCAACCACCAAGAAACCTTACCGAACTACGTGGTCTACAAGGTAGGCTACAATTCATTAGACACTTTATCGTGAATCTGACAGATAAGTTGAGAACCATGCAACACCTACTATGAAAGAATGTGCATTTCTAATGGACTCAATAGTGCTAGAAAACATTCGAGAACATAAAGCAAGAGTTGGCTCAACTACCGACTGTTTATCCCCCACAGAGCGATAAACCCTTCTACATCTACCTTCTGACCTCTGATTCTTCCATTGCGTCGATGCTTTTCCAAAAACATGAAGATGGAATCAAGATCCTTGTCTATTACCTAAACCACACTCTAATCACCTATGAACAACGATACAATGAAGTGGAGTGATCATGCCTTGCCCTTGTCTTCTCCTTGAAGAAATGATGGCATTATCTCTTCCATAATCAAGTCTACATCATTTGCAAGAAGAATGTGCTCTGTGCCATCACTAACAACATCTATGAGTCAAGTAGGATATCTAGATGGAAAGAAATGATCGTAGAGTTTGACCTATACTATGTTGTTCAATCCTCCATAAAAGGTCAAGCAATAGTCACACAATTGACCGTCTTGCCAACGCATGATCAAGCAACGATTAACCCTAAATTCCCCAATGAGAACGTTAATAGTATAGACACCACACTTGATAACTATGAGGTGATCCTTTATTTTGATGGAGCTTCAACTTCCAGAGGAGGAAGTGCTGCGACCATTTTAACATACCTCTCCAGAGAAATCCGACCCTTCGCCTACTGATTGATCTTTCCTTGTACCAATAACATGGTGGAATACGAAGGTCTTCTTAGAGGTCTTCAAGCAGCATTGACTTCAAGAATCGCATGTCTTGTAGTTCGAGGCGATTCACAATTAGTCATTAATCAAGTCATGAAAGTTTACACATGTAAGGCTCTCCATTTGCAACCATATTGTGATTTGACCAAAGATCTACTGAAACAATTAGTAGACGTGGATATACAGCATGTCCCTAGAAGCGAAAACACCATTGCCGATGCACTAGCTACATTAGCCCTAAACATGACACCTGAAATGTTCCATGCATTGCCTAGCTCTATAACAAATTGTGCCAAACCTATAATCAATGCTCTCGATGAAATGCCCATAGCATCTACTAGCACAACACATGTAATAGAATGGTATGATGACATCAAAGAGTACCTTCTATGAGGCGAACCTCCAAAACATTTGACAAACTCTCAAAAGGATGTAGTGCAAAAATGCTCTCGGCAATATGCATTAATAGGAGACACATTGTGTCGCAAATCCTATGAAGGTTTTCTATTGATGTGCATTGGTAACATCGACGATCAAACGATTGTAGAACAAGTCCACAAAGGACTTTGTGGAGGACACATAACACCCAAAGCAATGGCAACAAAGATTAGGCACTTGGGCTACTACTAGCCACACATGGAGTACGATTGCTTCTCCAAGGCGAGGACATGTGATATTTGCCAAAGGCATGGTAACCCCTAATACATGTGCCACCTAACGAATTGCATACAACACAAATCACATGGCCATTCCAAAGATGGGGATTAGACTTAATTGGACCAATAATGCCATCATCTTCTACAGGGCATAGCTTCATTATCACCGCAACTGAATACTTCACAAAATGGGTAAAAGCTATTCCCCTTAGGAAGATCCCCTCTAAGCATGTTTGCACTTTCATAATAGAAAACATCGTGACCGGTTTTGGTATTTCGATGACCATCGTTACTGACAATGGACCACAATTCAGTAGTGCAGATACTAAAAGCTTCTATGAAAGCTAGGGTATTAAATATGCATTCTTGTCACCTTACTAACCACAGAGCAATGGTCAAGTGGAGGCTACAAACAAAACTATCATCATGGTGCTCAAAAGGATGCTAAATTAGAGCAAGAGGCGATGGCACGAATAATTAGTCTACGCATTGCGGGCATACAGAACGACACATAGAACATCTACAGGTAAAATTCCATATAGTCTTGTATAAGGATCTGAAGCTGTTTTACCTTTGGAGTTATAGGTTCCCTCATCGCGGATAGCTCTCTCAGGCCTCCTCGATGAAATCCAAAGCAATGAACTGTGCATTGATGACCTTGACTCGGTGGAAGAGGAACGTGTGTGAACACTTGATCAGATCGAGTGGTACCAAAAAAAAAACAACAACAATGACATAAACATGATCTGCATAAATTCCTAATTAAGGAATGAGACTTAGTCCTTAAGGTTGTCCGTGAACATCCAGATAAATTCTCAGCTAACTAGGAAGGGCCTTACTTAGTCACCAAGATGTACAATAACAGAGCATTCAAACTTGCTGACATGGATGGAAATGAGTTCGCCAATCCTACAAATCACCTGTATTTGAAACGGTACTATGTTTGATCAAATTGAGGTATGGAATGGTCCTGGCATCATGACCTAAAACTGATACCATAGAACAGTCTTAGCATCATGACCTAAAACTGATACCATAGAACGGTCCTGGCATCACGATCTAAAATTGATACCATAGAACGATCCTAGGGCTATGACTTGAAACTGGCACCATAGAGTGTCTTGGCATCATTATAGTAAATGGACACCACAGAGCTCCATCTGGTATGATACTAAACTACCACATTTGTCCACCATGATGTAAAATTAGCATGCAAAGTCCACTAAGACTATAAACTGGTTTGCCTCTTCATAGTCCACTATGACTATAAACTAGCACTGCACCATCTGCTACGATGCTAAACTAGCACCGTCCAAAGGGTTATGACATGAAACTAACCTGCAACAGTCTGCTAAGACTATAAACTGGCGACATCATCGATGACTAGGAAATACTTAAAAAGATATGTTACTGCAATTGGCTATATATGCTCCACAAAGACTTGCTGCATAATTTGTCTCATGGACCTTGATAAAGCTGATGCTGTTCATAATTCTGTCTACATTGAAATTGCACATGGTGGCTCCATCTCCTTGGTTGTTTTCAAGTTTAAAGTACTTAGTTAACCGAATCATTTGTGGTTTTCTTGTCTTCTTGAAGTTGTGTTTGTAGGATGACACGCCTGAGGTGTTCACGCATAGATGCAATTCATCATGACGACAAGGCATCACATTCTTCCTGATGCAAGCAAATTGGGTTAATCAATCCATTCATAAGTACATTCTCGACTCTTGATACATTCCCTGTTCCCCATCATGTTCCCCTTATCCTATTCAATTACACCCCCTGGATACACTGTTGCACACTGTGATTCTCTAAGCTGTTGCAACGCAAAATGCAGTACACGGGACATGATACAAATGCAAATTCATGAGCATGAGTATAGCACTAAAAGCAAGAGCTTTCCAAAAATAAAAACAAACAAAAAAATGATCAAAAAGGAAAATGCACGGAAAAGGTCTTCATGACCCCATTGACATCATAGACCAAAGACCATTGGCTCTTCTCATACAAGCCCCAGGCAGGAAGACAATTGTCTTGGAAAAATAGTTACACTCGTGTCTCAAATGATCATGTTGCACATCATCATGTGGCTTTGGCTATTTACAATGAGCTCCTCTAAACACTCTACATGAGTCCCGTTTCTCCAAAGAACGCACCTCCTATGTCTTGGCTCCGAGTCTGCTAAACACTGGCTATTGACAAGGATCAAAAATATAACTTATTCACGTGAGAGCATTCCTCTCCCACAATTCCAACAACAATTATAACCCTTGATCAACTCCTAATTCCCCCCAATTACAATCAATCCCCTTGCATCTTGAACTGCATTTCCCCAATCCCATGTACTTTTGAACACAGTGCGATGACGTCCAACCAGGGGTTGACGGATAATGCTTGGTGCTTAGTTGGTCATGGTGTTTTGTACTTCTTTGTCAACACCTCTCGGGTGGATTCCTGTAGACATCAACAAAGAGGGGCCAATGAAACACCACTAATTTTGACCTAACACTTTGAAACAAGAATAACTTAGAGCCTTTTTAGCTTTTGGGAGAAAAACATTTGACTAAGGCATGGAACTCACGCTAGGCTTGTCAAGCCAGCTTGCCCTCAGTGTGAGCAACCCCAACGACTTCAAAATCAAGTCAAAGATGATCCAATCTAAGGGTGCAAGCCATCCTCAAGGGCCATTGTTGTCCACTTCAAGTATCAGCATTCAGGAGTTTAAATTTCGATTCAAAGTGTACAAATTTTCTCACTCACGCTGTGGTCATGCTGAGGTCACACTAGCAGTGTGAGTCTAGCGTGACCAAGTCTAAGAGCCTCAAAACCGAGTTGAAATGGTTTGATTTCATAGGTGCAAGTCCTCCTTAGGGTTCATTTTTGACAACTTCAAGTCCTAGCCTCTAGAATTCTAGATTTCAGGTCCAAAATTACAAATTTTTTATAGCTCATGATGAGCTCATGTTGGGGTCAAGCTGGCAGCGTGAGTCTGCGTGAGTTACCAAAAGTGGCTCAAATTAAGACACACTCAAGCTCAATTTTCAACATGCAGCTCACTCTTAGGGTCAAACATAGTCAGGAAATTGTTGTATTTAAAGCACAAGCTTCAAAAGATCAAAAATTGGTGTGAAATGTGTCATTTTCATCAAGTCACGTTGAGGTCACGCTGAGGTCATGCTGGCAACATGAGTACAGCGTGAGTACACGCCAAACACACATTGAGGACACACCAAGACAAAATAAACTCACACTGGAAGCTTTTGTGAAATAGAAATGACTCAAACATCCACAAATAGCCACAAAACCACTCGAATCGATATCCTGCAGTAGTCAATCCATGGATCAAGTGAGTCGAAGTCAAATTCTCTTGTTGTACACTATCATTTTCATTGTAAATTTTTACCATTTGTGAGTTTGTCAAGCTCTTACGCTCAAAATTATATGTCCTTCTATAGGTGTAAGCTAGCTTGCGTAAGTTAACGCATGCTATAAGATACAGTGCATCTAGTCAAGAACGTAACTTGCCTACACACATCCAATTCATACATAGCTGTCCATCAAACACGTGTCACATGATCTGTTTTCCTCTCATCTCGCAGCCATTGATTCCATCCATGAATTTCATGCTCGAGCCTAGCCAAACCCTATAAATACCCCATCCATTAACATAAATGGGGTTGGCAATTTTGAAGGTTGAAGGCTTTGGGAGCATTGACTGACAACTTTGGACGCTTAGGCACACGTGATTCCTAGCATCCAAGCACCTGTAAACACATCACTTCGGGGCTTAGTGCTTGACTTGTCATCCACACACGCAAGTATGCTTTGACTGATGCACATTCTTGTTTAGTAATACAATACAGTTCATTATTACCTTCCATTTACATTGTTTGCTCTATTTATGCTTTGTTTACAATACAGTTCTGTATACACTCTGTTTGCATTTTGTACATTACTATTTATATTTTGTACATCATTAGTTACGATAATCCCAGTGCAAGCCATAGTTTACACTTGGG
>MNCI01008209.1:41483-59404 GCA_015680685.1 Gnetum montanum | reverse complement strand
GAACTATCTCTTTCTCTGGGGAAAATTAGGAGTAGATTGCGGAATTGTGCTCAAATGTTTTTGCAAAATTTTATTTGTTGCAAGTAAGTATTATAAGGACCGCGTAGACTAGGCAGTTGAACAAAATAGGAAATTTTCAACAACTCACAGTACCTGGCAAAGTTGGCTGAATCTCTTTAAAGTAAGTCATTTGTAGTTTACACACAACGCAATCGTTACATTTCTTACAACCGCACGCCGCAACAGCACACACACATACTCACATTAACTACTGAGTTTATTTGGAGGTATCTGGACCTTGGTGTTGCCAGAGACCAGCATGCACCTAAATCCTGTTCGAGGACACTCATTGGCGGTCGCATCCCAAACTGTCGCCAACATCATCCAATTCACTTTGCCTCCATTTCCTTTTCCAACTTGCCCTCACACGAAGGCAGGGTCATCTGTGTCTCTCCATTAATCTTTTGACATTTTTTTCCCTTCTAGCCTCACGCCGATAATTTCGGTCAATACAGTACCCATTATGCCAAAAAAGGCTTGCTAGAAAGCACTTGTCGAAGGTCTAGCCAGGTGAAATATCAAGCCCTTGCCAATTGATGAAACAAATTAGAAATGAGTGGTATTGGGTACTTGGTCTTAATAGTGTGTTTATTCAGCAACTTGTAATCGTAACAGAGCCATAGTGTTCCATCCTCCTTGGTGACAAATAGCACTGGTGCCTCATAAGGGGATTTTGAGGGACAAATGTATCCCTTGGACATCAAACCCTCAAGCTACTTCTTCAATTCCCCCAATTCTAGCCCTATTAAGCGATACAACTTTTGGATACAAGGGTCAGTACCTAGCTACAATTCTATTTTATGATCCACGACTCTTTGAGGTGGTAAACTTCCTGGCAATTTAGGTGGCATCGCATCTTTAAAATTATCTAGCACATGTGGTATGCATGGGTCAAAATTAGATTGGGATCCACAAGCCTCAGAAGGATCACCTGCTTGCATAGCTAGTAGAAATTTTCTAGTAGGATCTCTGGCCAAGCGTTTCATCACCATTGGTGACATAATTTGGGGGCTAGAGCCCTCATCCTTTTCCATCTGTGCTCCATGAGTTTGAACTAGGCATGGTGAGCTTTCATGCAAAATGAAGATCAGGTCTAAGTGTGGAGCCGTGAAAACTTTGGCCTTGCATAAAAATTTTTGCCCTAATATTACCTAAAAGGTGTTCATATCTAGAATTGAAAAATCTAGAACTCCTTGCCATGAGCTCACTTGAACTAGAACACTGTGACACACCTCGATGCACCGAAGGGGTTTGAACTTGCCTAGTTTGTAGGAAGCTTAGACTGGTTCCATCTTTAGCTGCAAGTTTTTTGCCATGGTTGGAACCATGTAATTGTTATTGGCCCCATTATCAATGAGGGTACTTATCTGACTTGAGCTCACAATGATTGGGGCCAATTGAACCTAATGTAAATTATCAAGATTAGTACTTTGGGAGTTTCCAACTCCTGACCTCTGTGTAACCATGTCAAATAACTCCATCATAACCACTAGCCTTCACTATTCCCCCGATGTGCTTCCATCTGTAATCTGAAGGCATGGGTCAGGGCAATAATCGAGTGCCATCAGTTGTTTTCCTGGAGCCAGCCCTTGCCTATTTTCGATCCTTCCTAAACTCAAGGGATAATTTCTTGCTAGGTGATTTTTTTAACATAAGAAGAATTGAATTGGTTCCTTAAAGGAACCTTCCATAAATTGTTTCTTCTTGGCCCCGAGTTGCCACTTGCTCCTTGTATCCTTATGTTATTGTTGGGAGCCTTAGTTTCATGGAGGACCACCGATCGGACAACTACCTTGCTAAACTGATTTGAATGTATTTCCACCTTTGATGGAACCTGTATCTATTCTTTGAGAGTGGGAGGACATGACATGCTTTCCCTTCCCAAGGTTACCCTTATCTGGCTTCATTGCCTTGAAGTTCAGAAAAGTGCCAGCAGCCGCAATAACCTCCATGAGAGAGTCAATGCCTCTTTGACACAATTCCATCTACACCCATGACTGTAACCCATTCATAAACCTGAAAAAATGATCTTGATCTTCCATATCGGGAATTAGCAACATGAGTTCTTGGAAGCTATTGATATAATCTTCAAGCTTCCTTGAATGTTTTAGGGTCTCTAGCTTTGTTCTAACTACCCATTCAGAGTTCCCAAGACAGAACTGTTTGATCAATGCTACCTTAAATCTATCCCACATATTTATCTTTTTTGTAGTAGTGCCCTTTTCTTGGGCATGAAGGATGCTAACCCACCATAGCTTAGCACTTCCTATGAGAAACTGAGACACTATGGAGACCTTTTGGGCTGCAGGAACACCCTCGATATTTAGGTACATCTCTGCATCATGGAGAAAGACATCAATTTTAGCATCATTTCTCTCGCCATTGTAAGAAATCAGTTCTCTAGATTTGATATGAGCCATTGCTATTGGCTCATCTGCCAAGTGTCCTGGTAAGGAGGATTTCAGGATGGCATTTTCAATTTTCAAATCATATAGTTCTTGATTTACCCCCACCAAGGCATCCTCTAGAACTTTCACTTGACCAATTAGGTCCTCAACCAAAGATGCTTTTGTTTGTACCTCTTCCAAGGATCCAAATAGATCCTTATAGAGGTTGATCATGTGATCGAGATGACCTTCCAAGATTGAAACCTTAGCCTCTGTCACTTTCACCCTTTCCTTGAAGTGAAGATCCATTTTTTCTTATGGTAAGTTAACATCTTTAAGAATGTGATGGATCACGTTCATGTTTTTTGGACTAGGGTAGGCTAAGGCCTCATCAATTGCCTTAACATGGTCCCATAAGGTTTGAAACTTAGTGTCAGCTTAACCAAGTTCTATCTTGGCCTCAATTTCTAGGTTTGCTTGAACATTAGCTATGTCACTTGGTCCACTAGGCTTCATGTTGCCCAAGAGAGAGCTTTAGCACAAGGTCATCCTCAAAGGGAGAGTGGCTAGTAGAAGTTCAAAATGGAAACCTCACAAACCACAAACCCTCTCACCCCTTTAGCGAGAAAGTTTTAATGGAAAATCAAACTGTGAGGCTTTGATACCATTTGTAACAATGTTGTCCCTAGATACATTGTCTGACACCTGAAGAGTTTCCCAAGCAGATTTTGAATCAGGACAAAACTCAAGAGGAATACACCATAGCCATTAACAATCTTGAAACACATGCCAACAAACAATGTGTTAGTGTTAGCATGTCTCCTAAGCGGTGTTTCATATTTAATATTCGTGATATGCTAACAAGCTAGATAGCGCTCCCTTGCTCCACTTACGTGGATATCACGGGGAATACTAGCTGAATCCTCCATATTCATCTCTGCATGCTAGTAGTTGGTGTTGGGCTCCAAGGAGCGCACGTAACATCCCATAGCACATCCCATGACACACCCAGTAAAAACACCCCAATGTAGAGTTGAACTACGCAACCCTCCCAAGCAAGGTCCTACCGAGTGGGGTAATGAGGTAGGTTGTAGCCTCCTCTTATTAATGCATGGAACTACCATGCTAGTATGGTTTTGAAGACACAAGGAGTGGAGGATCCCTTATGCCCCCATGATCCTCGAACTGTGGGGGAGGTAGTAGGCCACCACCAACCCTACTACCTCTCTCACATATTTTGTCTTTATTATTTCATGTGTAAGTGTTAGTCGTTGTTTCATGTGTAAGTGCCAGTCACATGGAGTGTAACAACATTGCGCTGACGTTGCTTGACACCCTTAGGAATTTACTAAGATCCAATGGATCTGGGGTGGAAGACTTGGGGAATACGCCTCTAACAAGCAAGCAACCCAAGAGAGAGTGCAAGCAACAACATAGCTTCTTAATATATATATGGTAATGCACCTTAAGAAGGACAACTAACTTCAAACAAGGACCTTGCAAACAGGTACACAAGCAACCCTGTAGACAATATTGGTGGAAGCGGAAACAATGCATCTACAAAAGGTAACACATCACCCCCAAAACCCTCACAATATGGTATAACATTTAGCTTGGCACTATACCAAAACTATCTAGTCCTAGCTGCCTACATATCTACGACCACCATAGAATCAGGGACATGTAGTTCTCTGAGTGAGGGTAGTATGAAGAGAACTTAGAGAGAGTTGTAACAGGAGGGTGTTCTACTGCTGGCTTGAAACGGCCAAACCAGGATGGGTTTCTAACATTTGAGAGTCACCCAAGGGTGCCTCAGAGTGTTTAATGGCCCTCAAACCATGGGGAGAGCCTAGGAGAACCACCACCCTAAGAAATCTCTCACAATCCTTCCCTACAGAAAAGAAGTGACATTCTCAAAGCAAAGCCTAGGATGACTTCAAGAGTACACTTCAAGTATGGGTTTGGAACTCCATCAAATCTGGGGAATTCATCAACTTAATTGATGCCAAGCTTAAAGGAAGGTATCAACCCCAACACTTGATATGTCCTTCCATCCAATGCCTTGCATGAAATGCAAAGGGCACTTGGAGGAATCCCAAAGACTTTCCCAACTCTATGACAAGTGGGAGTAGTCCAACCTAAAGGGCCAATGTCTCTAAGGCATCCCTTAGATCCATCCCTTATGAGGCCTAGAGACTTATCTTCTTGTGTAGGCTCATACCTATGTAAGAAGACACTCTCCTCTTCTACCAGCGTAGTTGAGTTACTTCTTGAATGGCATCTCAGCACCCATTGATTTTCTTGATTTTTTATATCAATTTTGAGGGCTCACCAGGGCCACTACCCATGGTGATGGACTTGGAAACATAAAATCAAGAGGGAGAACATGCTCTGAAAGAGCCATATCTCCACAAGAAACTCATGCTTTCCAAAACTCCATGTTCTACTTCTCACATCTAGACCCATGGGGTCTCACTAGTGTAACCATCTAAGCACTGAATCTATGCATCTATATCATGCACATTTTTTTCATCATGTTTGTTTAGGCTGGTATAAAGGGAGTTGAGCATGTTCTCCCCTCAAAATAAGGTACAAGGGCAGATCTTTTGAGCTTGACCTTACCATCCGTAGACACACTAGCATCACATTCCTCATTTCACCATCTAACACTATTTCATTTCCACAATAACAGAGAAGATCCGAAATTTGTTTGGAAAACTTCTCGAAGAGGCTATCATAACATACCAACCTAATCTATCATCAACCTCCTTTGGGATTTTCCAACATTGAGAATGCCTACTCAAATGCTAGAACAAGTGGAGGATATGTTGGGCAAGCAACCTCAAGATAATTTCTTCATACATATGTCTCATGTCAATCATTACCACCTCATTGATTGCAACCATAATGTCCTGTTCATGGGAAAGGATCAACTGCACTTGCAATTTACAAGCTAGCCTTCCCACTCTGAGATATGGGACAAGCACCATTTTCTGAGCACTTTGTCCAAGGAAGCATGTAAAATCACCTCTGAGGACAACCACAGTCATGAATTCTCCAAGGAACATCTTGGTTCCTAGAATTTGAATTTTCCTACCATGTCAGGAATGATCGCAACTCCTAATCAACACCTTTCATTGAATTTTTGAACTTGAAGAAAAGATCCTCTTTGTAAGGTTTCTTTAGTAGGAAAGTACAACAATCTAATTGCACCTTAACCATAATACATGCCCAAGTGGTCCACATAGCCAACACAACTGTATCATCAAACTGATACTAACTAAGAGAAGACATGGACCTACAGGTCTTTCCCACACTCGATTCCACCTTAAGAACAACTTGAGAAGTGAAAGAGTTCATCCTTGAAAATTTTACCAAGATGGATTTCTGTTTCATCTTGCCAGATCTGGGTTTTCATTTCATACATCCCAGTCCAATCCATTTACAACAATTGTGGTGCATAAGGCTGCACCACTACCTATTACCATCTGACCCAAATAAAAAATGCAACTCAACAAGAACATTTTGCCCATAGGAGAACTAGGTCCTCAAGATAGTTTTTACAAAGAATGGGCTTCAACAACATCAACTACCAACTCAAAATAATACATGACTTGTCCTTGAAGGGTTTACAATAAGGATGGTCTACCAGAGAACCCCAACAAGGAAGTCCCTTTCGAGCCCCAAAAGCTAAGAGAGAGTACCTAAGATCATGCCTTGCTTGTAAGAAAGGAGATATATACATTTAGGCTACCTCAACAACATGGCCTCAAAAGGGAGGTCCCATGAATTCCACCATGATAACAACATTCTATCTCTAAAAACAAGTCCCAAGAGTTCACGAACATGGGACCACTACTAGGAACAAGTCCCAAATATCAACTGCTTCTAGATCCCATCTAGGGAATAACTATCTTGATACAACTTGCATTATTCTTTCAAGAACTAAAGAGGACATCCATTGGAATGAAGAATGATCCCTCATAGGATTTGAGAATTGCCAAGTAATATAGTGCTCAACCCTACTATCCCACCAGAAAGGTTAGGACACTAACATGATTTAATAATACATTAGAAAAATGGGACAATACATTAGGGAGAGAGTGTGTGATACATCAATGTACACAAGGAACAGAGTACACGAAGGAGATTAGGTGAGACACCATAGCCCACTAGGCACAATAAGTCCCAAGTCATGAAATCACACCATAGTCCATAAAAGCACCAATAAGTCCTAAGCCATGAGAGCACATCATAGCCCTTAGAAGCACCAACGCAACCCATCTCAAGAGCACACCATAAACCATGAAGCACTGGAAGCCCCCAATCATGATAGCATAGGCTCAAGTATTTTCGAGCACATCCAAGTCCCAAGTAAGGCCACCAAGAGAATTCACAATTTTTGTAACTATAACATCATTTATTCAAGCATGGACCACCATTCCAATGTTTGCAAAACCGCTCCACGGTCACATCCAACATGGAAGAGGGAGTCTAGGTGCTAATACGTAGAACTCAACTCTACTCCATAGCTAGACATCATAGCATCACCTTGATTTGAATTTTAAACTACCATTGTAATTCACATGGCCACTGTGAACCACTCGCTATCAAGATTAGGCTCTTCAAACCAATTTGTTTGTATTTCAAGCTACATACCACTATTGATCACCTATGGATAAGATTTTTACTAGTCTAGGAACCCAAGAGGAAGTGTTCCCAAGACTTATCCTATCTTAAGATGTTCACCGAAGGACACACCCTCATGGCATGCTAATATCACCATGAACACAAGGCATTAGTTCAAGAGCACCTTGGGCAAGGACATGCCCTGGCCTGCTTATTACAACACCAGATCTCAATAAAGAGAGTTTTCCATGGGGTTTTCAACAGAATTACACATCAAGGCACACAGGCCGCTTAGAACCTATAAAGGAGGTGCTTCAAGAACGAGCATCGGGAAAACACCATACATCAAGCTTGGCCTTGTCACAGGGTGTGGCATAGGCCTACAACAAGAAGACAACTAACTCACATAGGGCAATAACATCAAGTACTTTTATGTGCATAAATTTTTAAAATTGAGTACATCACAAGGTTACATTACAAGCTCACACATCCAAGGATAGAAATACATTTAGTGAGTACAATACATGGTGTTTGGGAATGCTACCCAATCCTAGAAGGCTATAGGACGAAATACCCAAGCCCATCCTAAGCTAAAAGGTTTAGGCCACTAGGGGCACAACAAGGTTACACCATGTTGTTCTAAGAAAAACTTGTCTCTGTCATGGAATGAAAGCGATCATCTGTCGTATTACATCCACTACACAACTATCTCTACATGTACATGAACAACCATCCCACTAAACTCACTGCATGACTACCATTGAATGAAAATGATTTAGGAAATAAACACGATGATCGAATAACGAGACACACCAAATGAGTATCCACTACCTGCCACAATGGAACCTCAAGGCATTGGCCACTCCTGAGCCATCAATATCTAGCATGACCAAGGATATCATTTTATGCCATCTACTAACCCAATATCTGTAGGGTCTAGGTCAGATCACCATCCTTTGTTAGTGCTTTGCACTGAGAGGCAAAGAAATCATGATGTACCTACTGTTTCATCACATCTAAAGTATTGATAAATCCACAACCCAATGTTGGGATTTTGAGACCAAATAACCAATTCATGAATGCCTCAAGAGCACACATCTTCCCCATAGACATAGTGCTTGCAAAATTAACTAAGGTCACCACTGGCTGCATGTTTATACCTGTGCTGCCTACAAGACCAAGACAACAACTCAAAAATAGAGAAGTTAGTAGGAACATGATCGACACATTAGCCTCATAAAAAACCATCAAGCCTAATCATATAACAGAGAAATATCACTCTCACAACATCATAAGGAGCAAGACCTCAACAACATGCATAGAGATTAATCATGCAAAATATTGGTGGATCAATTAGATACACTCACACAAAAGAATTCATCGTGAGGCACACCCAGAGAGAACTAGAACACTCTCAAAATTCCAAGATTCACATACAACAAACATTCCCACCCATTGACATTGGTTCCCACCAGGATCAAAATCTCAACACATTCATAAGAGGCATGGGCAATAAAGAATCATTATCTCAACTCAAAAATAAGGTGGAAGACCAAGGTCTAGCCAACAATAGGTTCCCATAAAATCAATTCTTGATATGATGAGCAACATCAAGGAAGAAAAACTCTCATCAAAAGAGGTGAGGTCTCAACAAGAATCAACAATAGGATGACCTACACCAGGAGGTCTCCAAATCAAAGTGCCCAAAGAAATGTCACTAATCAAAGGAGTAATGCCACAAAACCAAGGGCAACACAACTAGCACAAACAAGGGAGAATAACTCACAAAATTTCTACCATAGGGGCAATCCTGCCTAAAGCACAAAAGGTTGTCAAAACAAGGACCACAAATATTTGGCCTTGGGATGGCACATACGACCTTAAAATGCATCCTTAACAATCCCAACAACAAATCATCACACCATGTAGAACACAAAGCCTTACGTTAAGAATGATAGACACAACGAAAGCAACACCCACATAGAATTTGAAAACGCAACCAAGAAAGACACGCATACACAACTAGACAAACATAAAATTGCAAACATGAACATACGAAGTCTACCAGAAATGGTCTTAATCCACCCAGAACAAGGCTCACCAAAAGCACATGTTAAGAGGCCCTCCATCTTGAGATACCTGGGAACCAACATGTCCCAATTTGTAATTTCCATACTCACTATATCTAAGGTGAGTGGGAGTGCAAGGATACCACATCCTACATAACTCAATCAATGCCATCTCGATACATGTCATATAAGTCCAGTTCATCCCAGATGAACCATTGGAGACCAGAGATGAGAGCTCTTTGAGAAACAATAATATATGAGTTTCCAATAGAACTCTTCTCTACCATATCAAATAAAACTACAACTAGTCCAACCACAAGTAAACAAGTGGAGTACAATACCATAACGTAATCATATACATCCTCAAGGAGAACAACATATATCAGTTGCTCACAATGTAACATCGACTCCTTAATGAAGAGAATAAAAATCTTACCATAAAGTAACTCTTCAAAGAACACATAAGGATATGATCCTAGATCACCTAGATATCAATCTAAAAGAACCATTAATATAACAACCTTAATGGTGTAACATAACTAGAGGGCACACACATATCACAACATGATTACAAAAAGGCTCTGATACCATCTGTAACAATGTTGCCTCGATGTTGTCTGAAATCCCAAGAAATTCATTAAGATCTAATGGATCTGGGATGGAAGACTTAGAAAATATGCCTCTAATAAGCAAGAAACCCAAGAGAAAGTACAAGCAGCAACACAGCTTCTTAATATATATGAGAATGCACCTCAAGGAGGACAACTAACTCTGAACAAGGACCTTGCAAACAAGTACATAAGAAACCTTGTAGACAACATCGGTGGAAGGAAAAATGATGCATCTACAAAGGGTGGCACCTCATCCCTAGAACCCTCATGCTCTAGTACAAGGTTTAGCTTGGTACTACACCAAAACTATCTAGTCCTAGCTACCTACATGTCTATGACCACTATAGAATCAAGGCCATGTAGTTCTCTAAGTGAGGGGAGTATGAAGAGAACTTAGAGAGAGTTGCAACAGGAGGGTGTCCTGCTGCTGGCCTGGTATCACCAAGTTAGGATGGGTTTCTAACACTTGAGAGTCACCTAAGGGTGCCTTAGAGTGTTCCATGGCCCCCAAACCATGGGGAGAGCCCAAGAGAACCACCACCCTGAGACATCTCTCACATGGAGAGTTACTTTTGCAAATCAAATCACTTTCACAAAAAAAGTGATAGATGTTGTCTTTACTGTTTCATGCATAAGTGTCAATCATATAGAGAGCTGAGTTGCTTTTGCAAATCAGCTCACTTTTACATCTTGGTACTCTGACAACCATTGTTTTTGCAAAAAGAGTTGGTCTCGATTGATGCATAAATTCTTGACCATTGATTTCCTCTCAATCAAACATGGCATAATGGCAACCAGTTGGGCCTAATTAAGGGCACTCAAGAGCATAAGAATAAGTGAAGGATGTTGTCCTTACTATTTCATGTATTAGTGTTAGTCACATGGAGAGCTATTTTTGCAAATAAACTCACTTTCACACACACTTTCATAGCTTGGTACAATGACAACCACTATTTTTGTAAAGGATAAACTCTTTTTTGGTCCTAATTGGGGTATAAATGCATCCCATTGACCACGTGTGAGAAGTGACACAATTGACTCTTCCATGTCCATGCAATGCCATGGCATGGCCGAATGTAGTTTTATCATCCCTATTTCACCATGCATAGGGTGTTTTGAAATAAAAAATGTTGTTTGTAGGTTTGTTTCCATTTTCATGTTCATTTATTTTTTTGCACTTGAGGCATTCATTCGATGTGCTCATTTTTTTGCAGTGCTTATTTCTATTGTCTTTCGAATATTCATTGTAGTCGATTTTGTAGAAGGCTCTTCTTGCAAATGATCTCATATTTGCGCTAAGAAAGCTTGGGTAAGGTGTCCTATAGAGATTCAAAGATTTTGAACCTAAGGTGAATAGTATTGGTAGATATAAGCTTCCCAATAAGGTTGAAGGGATTCTGCTAGAGGTTGAAAGAGAAGTCTTTTATATATGATTACATCCTTAGTGGAAGCTTGGCTCATGTCCACTATGGTGAGTGGGTATTTATTAAAGGATGTATTTCTAGTAGGTCTGCAAATTAGTTAGATGATGATAGTTAATAAGCTTAGATTCTTGGCTTGATGTAGCAATAACCATTAAGTGTAAGAAATCTTATTATCAAATTATATTACATATTGGTTTCAAGCCTTTACTTTTCTCCTTTAGGTAAGATTAAAGGTCCATGCACAACATGCGTGCGATTTGTGTCAAAGCTCTTAATACTTGGTGATAGAGCATGAAACAGCTAATACATTGCATCTATGATGTTGTAGATGCTATGTCACACCTGCATTGTAGAAACCCTTGCTACAATGGTTCTACATTATGGCATCCCCTACTACGTTGCATTTGTTATGTTGTAAATGTGATGTCACAATTATAATAAATGTCTATAAATATGAGACTTCCACCTAGCTAGACTCTTGTAGTTTTATTTTGTGATCTTAGCAAACAATTAGTAAGTGCATGTAGTGTGAATTTGACTCAATTGTACAATGTCTTATTAAAGTGGCATTGTACTTGGACACATTCCATGAATGGCAATAAGGTCATATTCATTGTAGTACTTTAACTTAGAATAGATTTATTTTTACTGTAATTTACTTTTCATGTACTTAGTTAATATTTACATTTCCATGCATGTTAATCAATCAACAGAATGAGCACAACTAGTTTTGAGCATAAACACATATTCGCTTGGCAATCTCAATAGCATTATTACTTGGTTTGCCTTCTAACATAACACTTGGTAATCCCAATAGTGGGTACGTGAGTTTAGGATGTGTACGGTAAGCTGGGAATGGACACTCATCATCCTTAGGCTAGTTTAGAATTTATCTTCTTATTATTAATTAGATTAAATAATTAATTTCTATGTTATTATTAAGGTTAGTTTAAGGCCCCAACAACATCATAATCATATGCCTCACTTTGGACTAAACCCTACATGAGAAAGGTACCACTAATCCAAGTTAGAAGATGGTGACTTGCAATCAATGCTTAACAATCCAAACACCACACTATTCCCATCCACAACATTCGACAGGATTGCACATGAACACTTGTGATTCATATGGTTGGGCATAGGGACTAGTCACCACTCATCACTTGGAAACACATGTTTTGGTGCATGAAAGAGCTAGAGTCCTTTGTAGAAATTTTGTTTAGAAACTTAAATAAGAATGGACAATTTACACAGTTTTCACCTATGTTAGAATGGACTCAAATACTTGGTATGAAGTTGTCAAATGCCTATTTAGGTCGTTGTGACATGTTATGTAGAACTAACCTTTGTTAGTTTGTGTGCATTATGCATTTGGTTATTTGTAATTACTTGGGTCACTCTTTGCTATATATGCTTTGATGCTCGTCATATTAGGCATTTACTCTTTAGAAACCAAGACAATTTTTATAAATGAATTGTTAGAGATAATATCATGGGTGACACTGGAACAACATTTATAAGTACCATTTAGTATAAGAATCTTGTTAATTAGCACATATAATAATATCTTCTAACAACAACAATTACACATGTGATTATTATGACTATGAAGCTTAGGGAACCAAGATTTAAACATAGTTAGTTGTTCAAGATCTCTTTATAAACCATCATTATTCTAGGAGAGCTGCCACTATTCTAGGAAAGCCTTCAATAGAAAACCTAAAGCAAAAACTAAAGAAAGCCATTACTATTCTAGGAAAGCCTTCAACACAAAAACTAAAGTAAAAATTGAAGAAAACCACTACTGTTCTATGAAAGCTTGGCATTAAATTTTCATATCTTCTTTAAAATAAGGTCGACACTAAATTTTCAAATCTTTTTGAAATAAGCTAGCTATGGAAAATACGTGGGCTATAGAAACAAAATGAATGCACCAAGAAATAAGTGCAAAAAAGAAATGAGCATGGGAATGAAGAAAAAAACCATGATACTTTTTTTTAAACACCCAAATAAGCATGATGCAATAAATATGATAAAACTATATTAACCCATGCAATGGCATAACATGGACATAAAACGGTCCATTGGCATGGACTAATGTTGGTTCCAACACATGTGGTCAATGGGGTGTATTAATACTCTAATGAGAACCGAAAAAGAGTTCTCCTTTTGAACCTCATAACATGAACATAGAAGGGTCCATTGGCATGGACCAGCATCAATTCTGACACATGTGGTCAATGGGGTGCATTAATACTCCAATGGGGATTGAAAAAGAGTTCTCCTTTTTGCAACTTAACTCATTTTCATAGCTTATTACAATGACAACATACAAGCTCAGTTATGGCTTATAACCACATATTAGTTTTGAATAGTAAAAATATCATTTTAAAATTTCTTCTATTTGCACGATATTGTGGAATCAAAGTATTGATTGCATTAAATAATGTAAAGAAACCAAAAAACTATTTCAGCTTAGCTTAAGCTATGGCTTAACCCCCCTACTTTTTTCTTGACTAGGAATAGTAGGGATCATAGTGTTAACCTTTTGGTATGCCAAAACCTTAAGAAAAATGAAAAAAAAAATAATGTTGATTGTGAAAGATGTGTTTATAGAACATGAATAAGAACTTCACATTAGGACTAAGGACTCAAGTGATGAGCGGTGAGGTACCCTTACACCCAACCATACAAATCATATGCATTCATACACAATTCGATCGAATTCCATGGAGGGGATTAGTTGTGCATCTAAATTGTTATGCTTTGATCACAGTTCATTGTCTTCCCACTTGGACTAGTGGTAGCTTTATCACGTATGGTTTAGTCCAAAGTGAGGCATATGATTGATGTTACCTAATTCTATGTTGCTCCTAATGACAATAAAAGATAAATTAATTAAGATAATGAATAATGGAAAGTAAAATCTAAACTATCCTATAGGTGATGAGTATCCATTCTTGTTCATTTGCACATGCCTTGGACTCCATGAGACTACCACTAGGATTACCAAGTGTATGTCACTGGGCTCACCAAATGATACATTGCTAGGTTACCAAGTAATTACACTTAAGCGCTCGTGATTAGCTGTATCCATTCCACTTAATGATGGGAATAGTGAAGAGCAGTAAATGAAAACATTAGCTAAGGAAAATAGGAAACAACTAAATAATTAAAAAATTAAAAGGAATAATAAGCTACGTGAATGCTGCAATGATGGAAGCAATCTCGATCTTTATTTTCAGTCCTGTAATGTGTCCAAGTACATCACACTCAAATAAGAATGTTGTACACTCACAAACATCACACTACTAACATGCACTTAGAAATGACAAAACTAGGAATCAATAATCTAGGAAAAAGCTATAAAATCTAAAACTAAAACTATATCCCAACTGTGCACCCAAGTGTTGAATTTATAGACTAGCATGGAGGCAACGATATCGAATATCCAACATCGCATCTTGGGCTCTGATATTAGATACCCAATATTGAAGCTGACCAAATCATGACTTATCATACCCCCACAACTAAATGAAAACTCATCCTCAAGTTAAAAAAAATGAGGAACAAGTTCTTTACAAAATATTAGGAAGGTATGAAATTATTAACTTACTCAAACAATCAATCAAACAAACTCTTACATGCCACAGTGGTGTTTTAGAAAAATTTGGATGCAATATTACAAGACACAAATTTGGGGAAACTCATGTAGTTCTCAGAGGCAATGATTCCTCCATTGGCTGTTCAAATTTGTAGTGATTAAGTAGTGCCTACAACTTCTCTTCTTCCATCTTTGGGTCATGTGCAATCTAGGCTACTGAGTTGATGTTTGCTGGCACCGATACATCCCAAGGGCATGGTAGCTATAAGAACATTTTGTTGGCCTTCACGTACCAAGCTGCAAACTACCATTGTTCCTCTTCAAAGACCTTGTCATTTTCTTTCAACTCATGATAATCTATCAATCACCTAGCTAAGTCTAAAGAAACATCCTTCTATCCATGATAGCAAGTTTTAACCACCTCTAGTTCTGAGTTTGCTATGTGGAGTTTCTCCAAAGCGACTTTTCTATTTGTAAAATTTTTCTCGTATGATGCATAGGTGGTCACTACATGTTTCTCTAGCTTACTTCTAGGTTGACCTACTATTAACATGACAAGGTTGACATATCTGGGGTTAGCCAACACCATGTATTTCTTCAAATCCTCAATCTACAAATCTTTATTTTTCACTTTCACCTGATGGACTAGTGCATAACTATCTAGAATTGGCTACTAATCAAGATTCGATGTGGACATGGGCCCAATGTGGGCTTTGGTCATCTAGATTTCTTTTTTGTTTATATGCTTGTACATATCCATCTGGTCCCAAAAGTGTCCTTTCAACTTCTCATGCTTTTTGCCATCATTCTGCCACGTGCTTATTTCGATTGCAGATTTCTATCAAATGGCATGGACCTCCTCCATTGAGAGGATTCTATTTTCCCTTGCCCATCTGCTAATATTTTGGTTGATCCTCATCAGATATTCTCTCAATTGATGGACACTATCTTCCATAACATTATTTTATTTTTCTATGGTCAACAACCTTGAATTTTCAGCAGTAATTTGTTTATTCTCTTCTTTGGCAACAATCAGTGCCTTCTTATGAGCATAAGTTTGTGCTTTTGCAGCGAAGGCATTCTAGAACACCTTCTCCTTTTCCTACTAGATAGCTTTGTTCTCTTCAAGCAATTTTTCTAGTAGCTCTATTCTAAATTGATCTAGCTAGTTAAGTGTGATGAACTGGGTAGGATCCCATCTTTCAACTATTAGGATAACCAGTTCCTACTACAAATGTTGCACTTCTACTTTAGCATGGTCTACCTTGGTCTTAGCCATGATAAGCTTTCCTTTGATGGCAATGAGGTCTAATTGTGCCATAGTGACATCATTGGGGATGTCAAACAGGGTGGTCATCACTTGCCCTATTTGCAATAGTTGATCCAATACATCCTCATGTAATACAAGAGTCATCAAAGTCCTAGCAAGCATTTGCACATCTCTAGTCCCAATCAAATCTACTGGGGGCACAACAAGTGCATTAAATGATTCCTTAATGTGATCTATTATCACTTCTACTACACTTGCCACATCCTAATGTTGCATGACCACTACTATGGCACCTTCTCTTGTTTCAAGCATTACTTGGAACAATGTAGCATTATTAGAGATTTTTCTAGACCACCGAGATTCTCCCCTTAACTGTAGCAACACCTATCCTCTTGTTGGATCAGCCAAGACAATGGGTTGCACCTTGTCAAGGACTTTGAAGAGGCTTGACTCCTCTCTGCTTCCCCAGCTGAGTTTTTTAGCAATTTTCTGTAAGTGGCTTATTGCTGGCCTATAGTCTTGTGGTAGTGGCAGTGGAGCTTATGTATCATGATTTTGTTCAGGCTTTTTTTCTACTTCTTTTCTTTTGTTTTTCCTCCTTCTCCCATTCTCACTCCTAATCAAGGTCTTTTCTTGGTGCTACTGGTTTAAACCATTTAGTGAAGGAATCATTCTAAGCCTTCCTAGGGATGTCGTTTGTGTACCCCAAAATTCTAGCACACTTGAACAACTTTTGGATTAGGCAAGGGAAAAGAAATGTTAGCTTCCCTACCTTCTTCTCTTCAAACCACCTTTGAATTTCTATGCAATATAACTAGAGAAGGTTGGCCATGTATTTTTTTATTAGTATGGCACTTCCCCTAGCCACATATGTGGAGATTCTATTGAGCCCCTTGGTGGGAAAGAGGTGATATGTCCCTATCTTGAAATAGGTTCTCTCTTCCAGAGTTAATTCATTATATGTTTTGTCATACTTGTTGTATGTCTACCTTAGCCATAGCTTCCTAGTGTCAGGGTCATACCTTGTGAATAGATGGGCTAACTTAGGCCCCTCATTTGGTAGATTAAGAGCTTTGGTGATTACTTTGACCAAGAATAAAACATTGAATCTACAAATGATGACAGTGGTACCTTCTTCTTTTTTGTGCTAGAATTGATAAGCTTCACTAAGGTACCATTCAACACTATTTGAAAGGATGGGCCGCAAGGGTGATGCCTAAAGTTGTGTCCAAACCACCTCTGGAGCAAACTCCATAAATGGGCTGAAGTTCATCTTCATGATGACTATGGTCAACATGGATTTTTCTTGAATGGCCTCAAGGCATTCTGGGAACAATGTGAGACATTGTCCTTGCACGAGGGCTTATTTTTCTATAGCCTCTCATTGGATTGGTTGTCCTGTGATATGATCCTCATAATGGATACTAAATGATTGGGCTCCCTATTCTTTGTGCTCTGGATGCTCATCTTGTTGGTCCCTACCTCCTCTTGGGCATTTGACTACTTCCTACGAAGGTCCTACTTGAGCTCATCTTTTAGGGACCATCTACAATCAATCAAAGATCAAATATTACTAAGGTGTTGTTATTCATCATTACTAGGTTTATACCTTAGTCATGACCTTATTTTCATTAGCTTCTATGGTTCATATGATTGCAAAGTTAGAAAAATTTTCAAAAAAATGCCTAAAATGTATTTATCCTATTTATGACCCTTTGCAATTAGTTCTTTTTTTTCATATGTATGGCATATTGAATTAAGGTTTTTAGCACTAATATGATTGATTTTGCATTATAACACTCTAGGTTTTTAACCTTATTACCCTTGTAATACCCTCCAGGGGATAGAAAATATTGAAAAATTGGCA
>MNCI01008209.1:22059-41470 GCA_015680685.1 Gnetum montanum | reverse complement strand
CCCCCCCGTCCCCCACAATGACTAAGTTGAATACTCCAGGTTCAAACAGTACAAGAATCAGAGTGGTATTAAGCAAGATATTACAAGCTAAAGTTGGTTGCGTAGAGCTTTGAGTCATGAAAGAAAATTTGAAAAAATTCCCCTATTTGCAAATGAAGAGAATGGACTTTTGGGCATTGGGGAGGTCGTATTTATAGGTTTGTTCAACCCGATATTGAGTATTCAATGTCGAGGCCAACTCGATATCGGGTACTTGATATCAAGGTCCATGAAAGTGAATTAATTGAGGGTACTGAGCATGGAAAATGAAGCTGTAGGGTTATTTGGAAGGTTTCAGGTGAGGTCCATAGTTCTAGGGTAAGTAAGAAATCTTATGAAGTCATCAGAAGTGATATAAGATGGAGTTTTCAACATTAAAAGCTTCAAGAGATGCAAGAAAAGGGATATTATACCTATGTTGTGCAACAGATCATTTACATGATAAGGGATAGCATGAAATGTAACAGTTATGCGCTTAGAAGGTGAAGAATAATGTGGTTGTGTCAGCCAAGTACAAGTTGCAATGGTTACACAAGTGGATCCTCCCCAAAGCAGGCTCTAGCCCATAATGTCCTTGTATAACTACACCTAAAAATGTCCATAGGCACTGAAGGGGTTGAATGCAATGCATACCTATGAAACAAAACAAACATGTTAAAACCACCAATTTGAGGGAATAACTCTATGTTACAGAAAACCATAAACTAGAATCACACGAACAACGAGATGAGATGGACTGTAGAAAGGATTACAGAAATTGGGATGTGTAGTGTCTTACCAAAGGCATAATGAATCCTTGCATGTTATTAATGGTTAAAATAATCATTAGCCCTTCTTTCCAAGCTTCAAACCAAGTCCAAACCACATTTCAGTGACATTACATCATGTCATCATGTTGGTTGACAATCATAAGACTACTAGAGTTGCAAGGAGTAGCATCACTTGGCGTTTTGTCCAAGGGAGGAGTTGATTGATGGCACTATGTGGGGCTTTTTTTGTTGCAATTATTCTGAGAATCCACCAACCTTCAAGCATGGATACATGTCTTTCTAGTGGGACCATTAGAAATTTATTTAGTGCCTTTTTAGTTTACTCTTACTCCCATTTTTTGTTAAATCTACAAGGATATAATGACAACCTTAGGAACATGGTAGAACATACAGAAGTGGTCAAAGAAAATCCACAAATACCCTTGATGTCACCCTTCACATTACCCCTTGGTTCTTCACTCTTCTACTTGGGCATAATGATGACGAATTTATTTTTAGGTTGAATGATGAAAAAGAATATCATTATGACTAGGGTAAGAACCTCTTATTAATGGAATGAGTGGATAGGTGACGTGGTCTTACTATCCGAATAATCAATCCCTAATGACTTGATAACATAGAAAAAACCTCACCTCAATGGGCTACATGATCATGTTATTCACAAGCAATATTACTAACAAAGGGAAAAAAAACAAAAATAAAACATGGAAAAAGTTTAAAAAGCTGAAAAAGATAGGAAAATTTATATCAAGAAATAAGAAAATGATAAAAAATTGTAAAATAAAAAGATGAAAAACACCTATTAATTCTAAAGGTTAGAATGGGGGTTTTCCCCCACAACTAAATGGTTGGCCATGGCAAGAATTAATAACTGGATAAGAAGGATCCATGCATGTATAAAACATTGGTAACCTTTCATGCCTGAGCCACTGGATGTCTATTGGTGTTGTGGTGGTTGTGTAGACAAATTATTGTTCACACATTTGGTTGTTAAATATATGGTGGATCAGGGTATGAGGTGTGTTAACATTGTACATGTCTGGCCCACGATTGCATCCTTGATTATGATATACCATACATGGATTCATTTGTCTCCCCACACTATTAGATCCATTGCTTGGGTTTGGGATTGGTGTAATAATGGATGGTGGTCCTTGTGTAAGATCAGAGGATGGTGATGGTGAAAAGGAAGGTGATGCCCTAGATTTTCATTATGCTAGTTCGAACAATGTGGTTGATCCATGAGTGTTTTGCTTCTACCTGCAACCTTTTCTAAAGAAAGGACATTTTTGCGTTTGTGGTGGGAACCTACTAGTATTAGCATTTCTATGCACATTCGTAGCACAAGTGGCATTTATTGGTTGATAGTATGGTGCCAAACCTTTTTGTGTCAATGGTAGTGATGTGTGATGGGGTGGATTATGAGAATATCAAGGGTAGGATGGATGGTAAGAGGTGCAAGGTGGCGATTCCTCAGGAGATGTCATGGGTTGATGGTACTTAGGAGAGTGATAGTGGTCATTTGAAGTAGAGGACATAGAACTAGTTGGAGAAATAGGGTGTTAAACATAATATCTATGCAATTTTAGCTAATAGGAAGTATAAGGTTGGTTTGGTGGTGGCTTCCCCCATGACTGTGGGTTTTGCCACTATGGTTGATAACAGTGTTGAGGTTGGTAATAAGTCCCCCTAGGATAGTACGATTGGTTGTGGGACTAGCTATCATTACCATGTGGAAAAGGAAATCTCCTAGGCAGGTGCATCTGTACAAACGTTGAATTTAAGGCACTTGCCTAATACGCATGTAGATGTAACAAGACAGGGCAATGGCCCTTCAAATGATCATATATGTAGATGTCACATCCATTATCTTCATCTATGGTTGAGACTATAACCTCACTTTCTTCAACCATTTTTCCTATTTTCTGAAAAGCATTCCTAGCTGTTTCTTGGTTTTGCCTCCTTTATTGTGATCACGTAGTTTATTTTGCATGAACTTCTCCTTGATAGTTTCTACCAAAATTGTAAATTTTTCATATACCCAATTTGACATCCTATTAAATTTTACTTCAAGTTCATCAATAGACAAGGTTTGTTGCGAAATCACCTTGTCGAGAGTGGCCTCTTTCTCCTTACCATAAATATGGACCTCCTTCTTTTGAAGAGTTGAATCCCAATGATGTTTCTCAACATTCTCTCATTTGCATAGTTCTCCTTCTTCTTTTTCCACATGCTCGATTAGCTCTCAAATTTGATGGGTTCATAGTTTATATAATTGACTTGGAGCATACATTCCAAGGGTCTCCCTTGTTTCATTACGAAGTCTTTATACGATGTGGAAAAGTTACCTTTCCTCAGAGAAACCATGGTTTGGGCATCTATTCAATAGGAAATAATATCTATCTAAGGCCATGTCCAAGAGTTCATGTTGTTCTTGTCTATGTCCTTGGATCTGTTTCTTTAGGTTGGACACTCTTGCATAGGTTTGGTATTTCTCATTGAAGATCTCCAACATTGTAGACCATCTTTAGATTGAGTTTGGTTTCAATGATCTATACCATACTTCAACTCTATCGATTAGTGTCCTAGAAAAGAGCTTAAGCTTTTGCTACCCACTTGAATGTTGTAGAAGGCACAGACATCATGGAAGGCTTGTAAATGATGTTGTGGATCCAAATCATAACATCCTACAAATTTAGAAATTTTATTCATATCAAGCATGGGTAGGCAACTCTCTTTGCAATGCCTGCATGATATCTTAAGTGCCTCTATGATCTGTATTAGGCTCTTAGTTGCCAACAAGGGTTCATCATCATCGGTCATGTTGTGAGTAAAATTTCTATTTCGTTGATGGTGATGATTTTGCCTATGTTCATGTTGATGACCTTGAGTGTTCCTACAGGTTTGATTTTTGTTTCTATTTCAATCCTTTAGTGGAGCCTTATCTCCATATTGATGTTCATCTTCATCAAAACTAGATGTTGAAGGGGAAGAGGAAAATGAGGAACTGGAAGGATTTCCATGGCTTCTATGATGTTCCCCAGGGTCTCATGATTTATCGTTTCTAGGCTTTGAGGAGGTTTTAGGCCTTGAGGCCTCCCTTGGTCCAGGACATACTTCATCTCCTCCAAGGTTATCTATCTTAGGTGAATGTGGTCCTTGAGTGTCGTTAGGGCAATCATGAACATGTGAAACCCCTGCATAAGGTTCATCACTTCAACTTTCTTCAACATATATTTTGTTAGTTCTCCAACGAATGTTTTTGTTATTCAATACATTATCTTTTCCTTGTGAAAGAGGCATGGTTGTTGGTTTATGATGTGTATGATTTAATATTTTCTAAAAGATATATCATTAATATGTTTATAGCAATCATGTTTGATATAACTAATCTAGATAACTAGCACCATCCCTGGCAATGACACCAATGATGAGCAGCAAGGTGCCCCTATGTCAAACCATACGAATCACAAGCATTCATGCATAATCTGGTCAAATTCTATGAATTGGACTAGTTATGCATCTAAATTGTTATGCTTTGATCACAGTTTACTATCTTCCCACTTGGAATAGTGGTAGCTTTATCATGTATGGCTTAGTCCAAAGTGAGACATATGATTGATGTTGCCTAATCCTATGCTACTCTTAATGGCAATAAGAGATAAATTAATTAAGATAATGAACAATGGAAAGTAAAATATAAACTAGCCTATGGGTGATGAGTATTCATTCTTAATCATCTGCACATGCCTTGGACTTTGTGAGACTACCGTTGGGATTACCAAGCGTGTGTCACTGGGCTCACCAAATGATACATTGCTAGGTTATCAAGTAATTACACTTAAGAGCTCATGATTAGCTATACTCATTTTGCTTAATGATAGGAACCATAAAGAGTAGTAAATGAAAACATCAGCTAAGGAAAATAGGAAACAATTAAACAATTAAAAGTAATAATAAGCTAAGTGGATGCTACAATGATGGAAGCAATCTCAATCTTTATTTTTAGTCATGTAATGTGTCCAAGTACATCACACTTGAATAATAATGTTGTACAATCACAAACATCACACTGTGAGCATGTACTAGGAAATGACAGAACTAGGAATCAAAAATCTATGATAAAGCTAACTGAAATATAAAACTAAAACTATGTCCCAACTGTGCACCTATGTGTTGTATTTCTAGGCTAGCATGGAAGAGATAATATTGAATAGCTGACATCACTTCTTGGACTCTGATATCAAGTATCCAATATCAAGGCTCTAATATTAGATATCCAGTATTGAAGTTGATCAAATCATGACTCATCATCAAGGAAATGAAATCTACAACAAGATGTCAAAATGGAGACTACATAGGCAAGATGAGAGCATGGACAAGGATGGATGAAAATTAAGACTACAAACCAAATGAAGATGCTCCAAGGATTAGAAAAAATCCAAATTAATGAGAGAAAGCCTTAGGAACCAAAGTTCAAAGAGCTGAGGAGATGTCTCCAAGAAATAGTAGATGTCTCAACTGAGAAGAAAGAAATTACAAGAAGACGTTTTCAAGAAATAGTAGATGTCTATATTGCAGAGTAGACATCTCCTAAGAGATGTTCCATTGTCCAAGGATATGTCTCTTCAAATTTGAGGTAGAACTTAGGTAAATGTCCCAACTTTGAAGGAGATATTTACACTAGCCGTTGGGTAGTTATTGCACAAATTTTGAGGTGTTTTCAAAAACTATGAAACTATAAGAAGACATCAAATTCTTGGGAATTATGCAAGAATTTTCAACATCAAAGCTATCATTGTCTATTCTATGTTGTTGTACTTGTGCACTTCATTGCCACATCATTTTCTTGATTGTTTGTAGTATTGTGCTTCAAAGTATAAGGACTTGTAATTTGAGTTACACTCTTTCCTTATTTTTCTCTTTCTTTGTTGCCTTGCAGGGTTTATGTGCTTTTTGCGAGAAGGCATCCATATTGAGCTTGTTGGAAGCTCAACTTTGTAAAGGTTATGGGATTCTCTAAACCACATTTTGAGCTTATTGGGACCTTACGGGGTTAATAGATTTTGTAGTGGTAAAACTCTCCATAGTAGAGCTCAAATCTTGTAAAGGTTGTGGTGTCCTCTAAATGACATTTTGGAAGAAACAAAGTCCAAAGGTGTGCAAAGAATCTATCCTCCGTGTGTGGACTGCCCAAGTTGGAAAACCACGTAAATTTTGGTGTGTTTTGTGTGACAAGTTTGATTTCAATTTGTGGAACTTATTCAACCAGCCCCTCCCCCTCCCCCTCCTTCTAAGTTCTCGATCCTCAAGTGGTATTAGAGCTTAGTAATCTCACATAGATAAAGTAACATGAACAAGGAAGGGACAATCAATGTTTGAATAAGGAGACTAATATGCTTCATCAATTGATGTATTCAATCCCTATATCACTTTGGTAAAGGTAAACCTCTCATTCCCTCTTTTACATTTAGTTTGATAAGGAATAAGAGAGACTATAAATACAATGTTGATAACACTTGTGATAATTTGGATAACAAGGAAAGATCAAATAATGAAAATTTCTTTGAAGAAAGGTATAGGTGGTTTTGCAATGAAGTTATTTCTTTCTAAAGCTTATTTTTTAAGATGAAGGATAATTTACATGTTAAGAAAATGAAAATTATAGTTCTTAATGATGAATGTTCTTATCTTAAGAAAAAAAACTTAGACCTTAAGGCTAAGATTCAAAGAATAACCAAGGTTATTAAGCAAATGAGTAAGAAATCTTTAGAAAAGCCTAGAGACCAAAAGCCAAAAGATGAATGTTTGAAAGATCCTACAGATGGAAATCAATCTAGGTTTGGTAACATGTCAAAACCTAGAACTTTAAATTGTTTCTTTTGTGGAAAATCTAGACATGTTCAAGCATATTTCTATCTTAGGATAAAATAGTACACTTTGTCTTTGCAAAAGCAGTCTAGACAAGGTACTTTTTAGGTTTGAAAACAAAAAGAGAGGAAGCCTAAAAAGAACATGATGGCTCAAGTAACTCTCTTTAATGTTAATACAAGAATGTGATATATTGATAGCAAATATTCAAGACACTTGACAGGAGATAAAACCCAATTTACCCACTTCATAGAAAAAAATTGTGAAATCGTCATGTTTGGAGACAACATAAAGGCTCCAATAACAAGTATTGGTACCACAGGAGGAAAAGGTAAAGAACAACCAACCGTAACTAAGGTTTTCTTTGTTAAAGGCTTAAAACATAATCTTCTTATTGTTAGTCAACTTTGTGATTCAAATTTCAATGTTACATTTTCTAAAGAAACTTATAGAATATAAGACTTAACCACTAGAAACATTGTGATAGAAGGAACTAGAAAGGCGAATGTTTATACCACTATATTTGAAGACAATTCTAACCTTGAATCTAAGTGCTTGATTAGTAGTACAGACGATGCACATCTATGGCATAGGAAGCAAGGCCACATAAATAAAGAAATTTTTCATACTCTTTTAACAAAATAAATGGTTTGTGGATTGCCCAAACTCAAAGACTTTAATTGAACCCTTATGAAGCATGCCATAAAGGAAAGAAAATAAGGGTAAGGTTCAGTAAAAAAAATTGCATATCTACCTCCCATCCCTTAGATTTACTTCACATGGATTTGGTTGGTCCTTCTCAAACACTCAGTTTGGGAAAGAAAGGGTACTTTCTAACTATTGATGATGATTATTCTTATTTGACTTAGGTTGCCTTTTTATATTACAAGGATGAGATATTTGATCATCTCTTAAGAATTTGCAATCAAATTTAGAAAGAAAAAGGCTATGGTGTTAAAGTCATTAGAAGTGATAATGGAGGGGAATTCATGAACACCAAGTTTGAGCAATTTTATCAAATGAATGACATACTCCATGAATTTTCTACTACAATAACTCCTCAACAAAATGGTGTAGCTGAGAGAAAAAATTGGATCTTGAATGAAATAAAAAGGACTATATTGAATGACTGAAATCTTTCCTACCACTTTTGGGCTAAAGTAATCAACACTACTTGCTATGTCTACCACAGAGTTTTGGTAGCAAGATTTACCTCTAAAACTCCCTGTGAATTATGGACGAGTAGAAAACCTTCAGTAGGTTATTTTCATGTTTTTGGTTCAAAATGCTATATTCTAAATGATAAAGATATCTTTAAAAAATTTATCCTAAAACTGACGAAGGTATTTTCTTAGGATATTCTTTAGTTAGCAAAGCATATAGAGTTTTCAATAAAAGAACAAATGTTGTAGAAGAAACTATAAATGTTAAAATTAATAATAATGACATTACTTCTCCACAACGTGATGATGAAGTTGTTCCCATTCAAAAATTGTCTTGTGCCTCTCAAGTTCAAATTGATAGAAACTCAAAAGTAGATAGTGAACATGAGGGAGAGTAAGAGGATGAACTTGAGGAGATATCTCCCATTCAACCCAAAATGCCTAGACTTACAGTAAACAAAATATCTCTAGATTTAGGCTTACAACCAACATTCTCCCCTTAAGCCTGATTTAATAACACTATCATTCCCACCAAATGCTTCAACTTGATAAAAACTTCATACTTCAAGGGTTCAGTGAGGACGTCAACCACTTGATTTTCTAACTTATAGTACCCCAACTTAATCTTCTTCTTCTCAACTTGATTTCTCAAAAAATTAAAGCATGTGTTAATGTGTTTGCTTCTTCCATGTGTGACTGGGTTCTTTGCCAAGTTGATTGTAGAAATATTATCAACAAAAATCTTGATGGATCCTTCAATGGAAACACAAATTTGATTCATTAAGTTATGTAGCCAGATTGCTTGGCATGAACTTGAGGCAGTAGCTACATACTTTGCTTCATAGGTTGATAGTCCAACAATGGATTATTTCTTTAATGACCATGAACAAGCAATGCCACCAAAAAGAAAATGGTATCTAGAAGTGATCCTACTATCATCTATATCTCCATCCTAGTCACTATTAGAGTAGCCTACAAAAACACAATTGTTAGGTGAAGAATAAAATAGGCCATGGTCACAAGTACCCTTAATATATCGTAGGATTCTTTTGGCAACTTGCATATGAGATTGACAAAGGGATTCCAAAAACTTCCTAATTAACCTAACTCCATAGGAAATATCAAGCCTCGTGCATGTAAGATATCTCAAACTCGATCTTCTTGAAATAGGTGGAGTCAACACATGCTTCATCTCCTTCTTTTAACAATTTAGTTCCAACCTTCATAGGAGTTCGTACAGGATCATAGTCATGCATATGAAACCTCTTTAGAAGTTCAATAGCATACCTCTTTTGACAAATAAATATCCCATCATTGCTTTGAATTACTTCTATTCTTAGAAGATATGACATTAAGCCAAGATTTGTCATTTCAAACTCTTGCAACATGGACTTCTTAAATTCTACAACCATTATGGAATTATATTACCTATAAAGATCAAATCATCAACATAAAGACACAACAATAATATATTACCAAATTCATTAACCTTCACATATAAGGCATGTTCAGAAGGATAATTTTGGAACCCAATCTTCTGTAGAAAAGAATCAAATACACTTATTCCATGCTCTTGGCACTCATTTCAGCCCATATAGTGCTTTCTTCAATTTATACACTTTATCTTCACTTCCTTTCTTTATAAAAATTGATGGTTTCTTGATAAAAACGTCCTCTTCAAGTGGGCCATTTAAAAAGGCCAACTTGACATCCATTTGATGGATTTTCTAATGATTCCGTGTAGCCCAAGCAATTATAAGTCTAATGGTTTCAATTCAAGCTACAAGAGAAAATACCTCTTAGTAATCATGGCCAAGTATCTACTCAAAACCATTTGTCACCAGTCTTGCTTTATACCTTTCCACTTCACCATTTGACTTCATCTTTATCTTGAACACCCACATCACATTAATAACCTTGTGACTATGTGGAACATTAGTAAGCTCCCATGTGTTATTCTTCTGAATTGTCATTATCTCCTCATTCATGGCATTCATCTATTTAGGATCTTAAATAGCTTTCTCAAAAGTCATGATCTACAAGCATAGAAAAGTGCACCAAGTTTCCATCATCATCAACAACATTATCAGAAAGTACCTCATAATCTTGCAAAGTAACTTGCTTGTTGGCAATGTTGTCTTGGCCTGCCAATTTCTAAGGAAGCTTGTGATGTAGGATCTTCTTGAGTAGAGATTGGTGAAGTTTCTTCATTCGTGGTGGGAACAACACCTTCATTACTTCATCAATAATTGTAATAGGATTATTCTGAGAGTCATTGTTTACATCTACATTCCAATTCCAAGCCTCGTCTTCAGCAAAGGTCACATCTCTACTCACCATCACCTTCTTTGTCACTAGGTTGAACAACTTGTACCCACCACAACTATAGCCAATAAAAATAGTCTTCTCCTCTTAATCATTTAGATTCATTCTTGTTTCTGTTAGAACATGGGCATAAGCAATAGAGCCAAACACCTTAAGATGTTTCACATTTGGCTTAAAATTATTACAAGCTTCTGTAGGAGTGATATTTTGGACACTTCTTGTTGGAGCTCTATTTAGCAAGTAAACAGAATGTGAAACAACTTCTGCCCAAAAAGAATTGGGTAATCCTTTGGCCTTGAGCATGCTCCTCATGATTTCCATGATGGTTTGATTCTTTCGCTTAGCAACTCCATTATG
Organism: Gnetum montanum; assembly: GCA_015680685.1. Classification (NCBI taxonomy): domain Eukaryota; kingdom Viridiplantae; phylum Streptophyta; class Gnetopsida; order Gnetales; family Gnetaceae; genus Gnetum; species Gnetum montanum. The sequence continues at coordinate 30,945 of MNCI01008209.1, read as the reverse complement.
TTGTGGAGTGTAAGGAATTGTGACTTCATGCTCTATTCCCTACTCTTCACAATACTCTGTAAATTCATTAGAATTATATTCACCCCCACCATTAGTTCTTAGAATTTTAACAAAATAACCACTTTTCCTTCCAACATGAGCTTTGAACTTCTTAAAATAATCAAAAACTTCAGACTTTCTTTTCATAAAATAACCCCATGTTTTCTTGGTGAGATCATCAATAAAGGGAATGAAGTACCTATTGTTACCATTTGATAGGACATTCACAGGGCCACACACATCAAAATGGATGAGCCCAAGTGGTTGTGCTGCATGTCCATTATTTCCTGCTACAAATGGCATTCTTGTATGTTTTCTAAGAATGCAAGCTTCACATAATTGGTGACGATGATGTATGCTAGGCAAGCCTTTCACCATATTTCCTTGTGCAAGCAACTTCAAATTGTGGAAATTTAGATGACCAAAGTGAAGATGCCACAACCAAGATTCATCTTGTATAATAGCATTGAGACAAGCATAAACTTCACTAGTAATGTTAACCCGAAACATACAATTTTTTGTCAAAGGAGCTTTAAGAATGAGTGTACCACTTTTATCAAAAATAGAGAGGTGATTGTAATGTAAGTGCATCTCATACCCTTTTTCATGTAGCTGGCCCATGCTAAGTAGATTACTCTTCATATCTAGCACATAAAATACATCTAAAATACACTTGTAATCTCCATTTTTCAACTTAATGAGTATTCGCCATTTACCCATTACTAGTATAGTGCTGTCATCTACAAATTTGACTTTGGACTAAATTGACTCATCAAGATCAATAAAAAACTTCTTCTTGCTGCACATGTGATTGGTACACCCATGTGAAGGAACCATGTGTGGTAGTTTGACACTTCACCTATTGCATCAAAAGAGCATGATCTTCATCTTCTTCTTCTTTTTGTACACAATGAGCCTCCTAATTATTCTCTTTATATTAGTACTCATTTGAATAATGGTCAAATCTTAGATTTATCATACCTTCCTCTACCATGTCCATGGCCTTGACCTCTACCCCAACCTGTGTAGCTTGAACCTGAACTCTCTTGATCATTATTTTGGTTACCTCTACCTCCATGGTTGTTACTATGACCACTACACCCTACATGGTTGTTACTATGACCACCATGTCCTTGTCCTTTGCCTTGAGAACTACCACTTTGTTGATTGTTTTCAGCTTGATCACCTTTGGTAGAGAGTTGACTTTGGAATGCTTGCTCAATTAGCTTCTCAGGTTACTTCTTCTCATTCATCCATTGCTCATGTGCTTGCAACTTACCAAACAATTCCTCAACTATCAACTCGAACAAATTATGAGCTTCCTCTACTGCCACTACAATATGCTCAAATTTTGGCATGAGCATCCATAAAATTTTCTCCACTTTGATCTTATCTTTATAGGTCTTCATCTGGTTTGTCACAACAAGAACTTGACTTATATAGTTGGTGATAGTTTTAGACGATTCCATCTATAACAGCTCATACTGACGTTGTAAAGTCTGGAGTTTCACCTCTTTAACTTTGTCCACTTGTTGGGAACACTGTGACTAAAATATCCCAAGCTTCCTTTGATGAAGTTGCTCTTGCAAACTTCTCAAAAATCTCATCATTGACTCTTTGATGAATAAAATACAGTGCTTTCTTATCCTTTTTCTTAGCCTCATGGTGAATGGTCCATTGTACTTCAGTTGCATTCTCAGCAATATCTGCAACTCCATCATCCACAACTCCTAGTAGCAACTTGTGGTAATCAAACACCACCTTCATTTGGACATTCGACCTATCATAGTTTTTGCCATTCAAGATGGGTATTGAAATCTGAACTGAGCTATTCATGGCTCTGATACCACTAATATCAAAAACAGTAATAAGCTAATCTTTATTTGTCAGATGCAGAAACAATGCACACACAACAAATGACTAAGTGGCTATTTAATAGGCCACACAACTAAACTCCTAATGATATGTCACTTAATAGCTGTTATTTAATGTCCAGTAAACAACAACTAAACTCCTAATGATATGCCACTTAACAGCTGTTATCTAATGACCAGATGAGTAGTACTAGCACCAAATTAGCAACAATCAAGAACTCTAATAACTGACAGAGACTTACAGTAAACAAAATATCTCTAGAATTAAGGTTACAACCAGCATGCAGGAGCAACCATGTTTTCTAGACTTTGAAACTTCAAATGCCAAGAGGTGCTGTCGAGGCTTCTTTTGTCTGGTTACTGGTCAAATGAGATTTCATCTTTTATAAAAGTTGCACCAATGGTTGCTGTTCTCTTTCCAAATAATGCTTGACTCTAACGGAAAGCACATGAGAATTATAACACAGAAAAATTGGCACCTGCATAAAAATGTTTATCTCTGATAACAGTGCTTCTCCATCATACACCAGAACTGATAATTTGGGCATGTGCAGAAAAATAATACTGTTTGTTTTATGTGTTTCATAACCCAAGGTTTGATTCTAATAATCAATACCAGCTCATCTTCAAGTGCTCTTGATCTGCACAACCTACAAATACACTCTTCTTAGGGGAGTTGAATCCATCTTCCACTTTCAATTCTAAGATAATAGAAACTTAAGTGAAGCTTGTTGCTAATATTCTGATACTTAATGGAAATAGTAAGTATTTGGTAAGGGATTTTGAGACTGAGCGTCTCATTAAAGCTAAGAAAAAGTTGCAATTTTACTTTAAAAGCATCCTCGTTGTTATATACCGCTACCTGACAGCCATATTTTTAAGATCGTCATAATAACGCAGTCATAAATCCCACACCATGGTTTATGCCAAGTTGTGCTCTATTAGTTGCGCACAATTTGCTTTTGTGGTTGCTTGTGTAGAAGCTTCAGCTAGTTTGGGAGAGCATTTAGGATTAGTTGTGACGTTAATGGCTGGCTTTTAGTTTCTATAATGAATTTTTTTTAGAAAAAAATAATTATAATATGATTTTCTTCTTGTTTAAAATTTCCCTTTGGAGCATGGTCCAGGTTATCAGCCTCTTTGGTTCAAAGAGGATAAACAAAACATCATTTCCAGAAACAAAACATCATTCCACGGCCTACCGCATAACCTTGTCGATGAGGCATTCGGTCTCTTTCCCTTTTAACTCTAATAATTGATTCCTTTTTTTGATTGCACAAAAGACATCTCCATCTTTATGTTGCTCCTTCGTTGCTCCTTCGTTATAGAGGAAAACCTTCGAAATTCATATTTAAGATAACTTTAGTTATGCATTAAGGCCTCAACCTAAAAGCAAAAAAAACTAACTAATGAAAAGGAAAGAGAAAAGAGATGAGAAAACAATATTATAGTATAAAAATAACAATAAAAAAGAACCCCACAAAGAAGAACAATGGAGATAAGGCATTAAGAATTGGCTTACTAGCACGATGAAGATATAATTGAATAAATGCAAAGCAAAAAAAAGACTATGAAAACCTATAGGAAAGTATTAAGTAATGGGCAAGCACACCAAAAGGTAGGTGGTGGTACAGTATTTCCTAACATAAATTTTTCATTAATAAAATGTTAGGATATAATTTTAGATAACATGTTAACATAAATTAAAATATAAAGTTTGAATCAAATCATTGTGATGTGGATTATTACCTAATAATTTTGATGTTGGCCATTTACATAGTTTGATTTGAATTTGCTATTTTGTAGCAGCATCCTATGTAATCATTTGGTCATATAAAATATAACACCTTTAATGAACAGTGGAGAGTTTCCGTTGTATTCTCCATGACCTCAAATTCTTGATCTTCTATTTTGATTTTGTTTTAACCAAGAGCCAAATACTAATTATACAAAAGGCTTGATCATGCATTGCTAAATTATATTTTATCCATAACCCTTTAAGGGGTTTGATCATGTAACACTAAATTATATTCATAACTTTTTAGGAGTTGATAATGTAATGCTAAATAATTTCAAGTATTTTGGCTACAATAGTAATATACATTTCCAATTTCCTTTTAACTCATGATCATGGTCAATTGAATCATTCTATGAAGGTTATGATATCATGATTTGGAAAGAAAGAATGGGACCAACTCTCATTTATAGAAGTACAAAAAAGATCTTGTGAACTCACCATGCACTATCCTACTACATGACTACCTTCGACATTCCAACACCTCATTAGTCCTCACCAAGTTTACAATGAAATGAGTATCACACATTATGTTGTGATCCTATTATACATAGGAGAGGAAGATATAACCTTTTAAGTTTTCTAATTTGATAAGATTTCTAATTGACTCCTCACACAAAACACATGATTTGACTACTTGATTCAACTTATATTCATTGCATTAAGATTAAGACCAGTTGTTTTTACTTTGATTACTCTATTAGGCTTAGGAGTTTTTTTCTTGCATGTATTGCATTTTGAATATTGAACTTGCAGGAAGCTAAATGTCACATTATTTTCATGTCAACTTGCAAGGATCCCCCAAAATCAATCACTAGCACCACCAAACACACCTATCCTTACATCTAGGCATTAAATTGGCCTTAAATGTAGGAGGGTACAAAAACATTTTAGAGTTGATCCTACAATTTGATATTTTGTATAATCAAAAGATTCTAAAGTCAAATTATAAAATATATATTATGAATATATAGTTGAAGTAGTATTAGTTCATTCATAAATAAGGCTATCTTACCATCAAAAAACTATTTTGACTACAAGGCTCTTTACATATATAGTGGTGAATGGGAAGTAACCAAGACCTTTCTTAACAACATATAAAATGTGAGAATAATTTTGAGAGTTCAACTTTAGAAAAACTAGTTTCCTAAAACAATAGCATAACAAGCAAAATGGTGTATAAGTGAGTTTTAGGATGAAAAGTCTCTTATGAAAGCTTTCACACATCTACCAACCCTCATAAAAGGCAAAATAATCATTGAACTTTCATGTAATCACTCCTTCTATAAGAAAAACATAAGCTAGTAAACCCATAAATATTTTTAGTAAGAATTATTGATAATAGAATCTATTAACATATTACCAAACTAGCTTGATGATATGTCTTAACATAAATTAGGCACTCTTTTAATCTTCTCAAAATGTTATTTTATTTGATCTTTTATTTTTTATAATCTTTTTAATATTTCATAGTAACTTTTAAATGGTACTTATGCTCCATGCTCATTACAAATAATGATAACATAGCTTTATTAATGTACTTTGACAAGCTTGTCACTTCAGATGCAAGAAATTGCAAGTTTGACTATATTTTGTTACTTAGAACCCATTTTATTTGTTAATCACTACTCTACTCTAATCATCTTCCAAGAAAATAAAATGCAAACTATACCGGGGCAACAAAATCCAAGCATATGTTAAATTTTCAGTTCAGTTACATCAATGAAAGCCCACAATCTAAAAATAAAAGTTTTGTTACAAGAGCTTTCACTCAATGGATTCGTTCATGTACAATGGCAGCACCGTTTGACTCGCAAACTTTTTAAAACAAACTAGTAATACGCATTGCCGTGTTACATTTCACCACATTCAGAAATAACACAGGCTAATTTAGGACGATTGTTTCGCCGTGTCTGCACATTTTCTATTTTCCTGACAACCAAGAGCCCATCTCCAAGCACTCTCTGCCAACGTAAAGTCAAACTCTGCAAGTTCTGCAAGTCAAGATACCGCTAAAAACAAATTTCACCAAACAGAGAAAGGACCAAAAACCAAACATGATCACCATTGCCGTAAAACAGATCTCAAAAAATACACGTACCCTTCCAGCCAATCACATTTTGCACAAGTTATAAAAAACTGAGTGAAAACAATAAACTTCATTATTGGTTCACTGACAGCTTCCATTTGTTCCTGTAACAAAACTATCGTAGATAAACAGGCACAATATGGGAACAAATACACACGTGGTAACCATTCTGCATATCAGCCCCCAAAAAGATAAACAAGTTTTCTCAAGAGAGAGGAAAAAAGCAACTTTCAAAGAAGGAAAGTCCCGGGTTGAAATCTAGCGTTGGCTAACCTACCCTAACATAACATGGACAAGGAAAATAATGAGACAACCCGAGGAACAATGTATCAATAAAGAACAACAGAACGCCAAATTTGAATCCTTGAAAGACTAACAGACTCGGTTATTGACAACAATAATGGAAGGAACCGGCATATATGGAAAAAGAGCTATTATATGAGATCCAGAAAGAATTAGCTTGTAGCAAGTAAACAATCTTTCCACAGTACATAGTAACATCTATGCCGAGTAAACATGGGTTTTAATATTACAATAGCATGGAAAAACATTGGCCATAAAAACTGTCATCCAATGATCTCCCTACCTTAACTGTTACCTTAAATTGATGGGATTAAACCAATAATAGTTATATTTGAATTAGAGAATAAAAAACCTTAAAACTGAAACTGAAACTTTATTACGTTTGAAGGACCACAGGATCTATTAGACAAATATTACATTTTAATGAAAAAAAGATAAGACTCTACAAATTCGCCAAGCACCAATGGGGGCAACAAAAACAAATCATATGAGTTTTTTTGCTGCAACATTATAACTATCTCAAATGAGTAGTCACAGCACAAAAAGGAAATACATGCAGCCCACTCTCAAGCATTCTTGACCCACACAACCAAATGCATTAACATCAAAGATACTATTAATTAAATAGCCAAACCTCTGAAATAGCAAGAAATATTACCATTGAAAGAAGCCCAGGACCTGTATGCTTGGCTATAAAGTTCTCATCTTCAAACTTGCAGCCATAAATTGAAACACATCCACTGCCATCACCCTGAAAATGGGAAGGGACGAAAAGGAATGAGTTATAAATACAATGAAAATATAGAAAGCACATCAAACAAAGACCACAATATCTACCTTCACAAAGTTACCACCTCGAATCATGAAATCTTTAATAACTCTGTGAAATTGGCTGCCTTTGTAAACAATAGGATTGCCTGCTTTTCTGTTAAAGTAATTAAAATGGAATTTTAAGAAACAGAATAACATTACAAAGATGAGGACATTGCATAGACAACAACTTTTTCTTTTTAAATAGTTCCTATCTGTGCTGCCAGCAATTAAATGACTGTTTGAAATTCAGATTAACCTTCTATAGAATTCATATGATAAAATACATATTGAGTTTGTAAGTATTGAAACTGAAACTGAATTTTTTACTTACATCTCTTAAGACCTTAAGACCTTTTGGATCTATTGGACCAGTTTCAGAATTCCTTTTAAAGAATTCTTTTTTAAATTTATAACTCAACGTCACCTACCAAAATTGAGTTACTTAGGTTACCAAGCCACGAGTTATACCACCTTATGTTCACTTTACATAGTTTGTGTGGAGCTCACTTTACTTCATAACAGAAGCCTGACTACAAAATTGTTATCATACAACATAGATGATTACACTTTAACTAAGCAGTTTATATACAGCTTCTATGGAGATTTGCACCTAACTTTGTTTCAAAAATAATAATGTTTTGGATTTTCTCATAAGCACAATTTTAGTGGGCCCAACATTTGAGCGTATGAAATGCAGCTAATTGCTGACACATGAAATAAACTAGCCAACACATAAGCAATGTTAATGTTACTATGTTTTTCCAAACTCATTCTGAAACCCCAGAAGAAAATACAAAAAATCCGCACAACAGAACATTTGGGAGCACACTGCCAAAATCAAAAAACCTTGTGAAAAATAGGATAACTACCATACAAAAGACTAGTGCCACATTCATCTTCATATTGTCTTTCACGTTATCTTCCCTGAGACAGCTACCAATCCAACTCTTATGCTAACACATAAGGCTAAAATAAGAAGCTATAAGCTTTGACATCACCAAAATCTCTGATGCAGAGAAGATGCAGGTCAGACAATTATGCTTAAACATCACTTGTACACGATTTCTACACTTTAAAACAGCAGTGCTACACTTGCAAATTTAGCTCTCTATCTGCTAGGTCCACAAAATTTCCAACATTCCTTGATACACTCTAATTTAATTTTACTCCCAAGACCAATTTTTGCAGCAATGGCCAGCAATCATACTCTGAACATACTAGAAAATTTGAGCATATTCCAACAGCTGGTTCTTGCACACCATATCATGTTTGCAATTGTTACCTTGCATAATCATGTATCTATCATGCATGTGAACTTACCTGACAGTGCTTATAGTTGCCTGTTAAACAAAGGCTCAATTAATCTTATTTATTGTACTTGCCCACTGCTTCCTTCAACTCAGAGTAGAAGTTTCAACAAAATAACAATGTCTTGAACAAAAGCAAGCATCAATAGAATATTTTTAGGCATAAGTAAGAAAATGTTAACATTCTTGATACTTCAAGAATGTATCTTCTAAAGGAAATATAACAAACCAAGATTTCAAATTATGTGCAATTCCGGTGAAAAATGGAAAATATACCTATACTTGCTGGTACAAAATTGCCTGAAATATGCAATCCAAAAGAAAGAAACCATTGTCAGATCAGCTCATATAGAATAATATAATTATAGAAAATAGCATGGTCTTATTTTTACATTTGCTATGGCCCACAAATAATTATTATCAACCTATATAAGTTCATTCCAAATGGCAAACATGGAGAGAAAGAGCACTATCTAGGTTAATATATAGTATAAAAGAAATAGATTTCAGCATAGATAGGTTAACATAGAAACAAATATTATATCTCTTCAACTTATTTCACACCATAATACATCATCACCCAGAAGCTCAATGCTCATCCCACTAAGGTAGGATCCTAAAAGGGTCAGTGGATGAGCAAAAGCCTAATCTAGTTTGATTGGCTGA
>MNCI01008209.1:4848-19600 GCA_015680685.1 Gnetum montanum | reverse complement strand
TTTAATCTAGCATCTCTTGAATTTTGAAAGGTTCATTGTTTTGTTAAATTGCTAAATCTTCCATTAATTTTTGAAAAAGTTAAAAGGGATATTGTCTCTCGTATTAGACTAATCAAGCATTCTAAAACCCTTGTTGCAACTAGTGGTTTTTGCAAAATTTAATATATGATTAAAGTGGATCTTAATTAGCATAAGCGAGAAATTCCTTTGTGTGGTGTTAGAATTGATTATGCACAAAAGGTTGTTTATTACAATATTCCAAAGTCATGTCACTATTGTCATCGAGAGGGTCACATGTTTGATTCATGTCCTTTTATGTTGCCAAAAAAGGCAAAGCAAGCATGACAACAAGTAATTATTGTAAATGCTACCAAGGTTTCTTCTGCAAATGTTATAGATCATGCTATGGTTTTTTCTAAAGATGCTGCTAATCCTATGATGATTTCTTCTACTAACATTTCAACAATTAGCCTTCCCCTTTCTTTTATTGTTTTTCAATAGAATATATTTTAAAGGAAAGTTCTGATGAAATCAATTTCAAAAAAATCTTCAACGACACAAGAAAAACATATATATATTCCTTAGGTTTCATAGAATCCTATTGTTGATTCAAATGATTTTCAAATTGTTCTTCATAAAAAACAATGAAGAAGTTGATCTATTAGTGATTACATGTTAATAAGTTGCATTTTTTGTCGGCTACAATATCGGGTATCTAATATTGAAGCTACAATATTGGATCCTCGATATCGGGGCACAAGCTAGGATGTCAGATATCTGATGTCACGGACATGTGTAGGCCTATAAATACTACACTTAGGTGCACGGTCTAGCAATAGTTTCATTCCAACCTTAGTGAAATTATGTCAGTTTTTTTTCTTAATTTTAGCACTTAGCACTTAGCAGTGTATGCCTGCAATGTGATGTTAAGTCATTAAGTGGAGTCTTTATTCGAGTGGAATGTACTTTGACATGTTTTATGACTAGAAATAAAGATCGATATTACTTTGCATCATTGGCACATCACTTAGATTTCTTTATTGTTAACTTAGACTAATGTTTGCTATTTTGACTTAGTATAATGTTTACTGTTTCCCTAGTTACTGATTTACTTTTCCATGAACTTTACTTTTATTATTGTTAAGTAGAAAGGATACGACTGATTTCGAGCATAAAGTGTGATCGTTTGGTAACCTAGTAGTATTATTGCTTGGTTCACCTAGTAGCAAGGTACTTGGTAATCCCAGTAATGATTACACAAGTCCAATATGTGTGTGGAGAGTCAAGAACAGATGTTCATCACCTAAGCTAGATTAGATTCATTTTTTGTTTACTTAGACTTAGAAACCACTTTCTGTTATCTTATGTTTACTAGGAGTAAAATGGCCAATACAACATCAATTATCATACACCTCACCGTGAGTTAAACCATATGCATTGATTTTACTAACTCACATGGGAAGACAATGATCATTAACTTAAACTAATTACTAGCATAATAACATTGCCTTGTCTACAAATTTCAACCGAGCTATGCATGAGTATCTCATATGGTTGGGTGTTGGACTACTCCATTGCTCATCATTGGCACCATTGTCGGGGACAAGTCAATGTATGCTTAGTAATTGATTTTCCAAAGTTTGTTGTATCAAAAACCCAAAGTTAAAATCTTAATTTTTAATAACCCTAAACAAGTTACACACACTTAACCAATGTCTTAAGTCACAAACATGGCCTCAAACAAAGATACATCATCACATGCCAAGGAAACAAGAAGAAGCAATGGCAAAATCATTGATGATGAAGAATGAGGGATGCCAATGCAAACAAGAATCACTTATGCTCAAACTGATCCTTACCATCCTAACTTCACTTTCATCTTTCATCAAGATAATCAAATGAGGTGGAGGGACATTCAAGGCAACATAGTCCTACCTTTGAAACATGTAGCACTTAGCATGCTCCAAACTACCTTAAGGGGAATGCATTTGGACCAGATCCAAGAAGGGTACCATGTGACTCAGCACATGACAAGACCCTATGAACCCACAAAGGAGTATATGAGGATAGATGCTCTCATGAAGATCAAACATGTACACAACAAAGGAAAGTAGGTAAACACTTTTGTTGTCTTGGAAGAACTTGATGTTGATGAATTTATTTTAGAGCAAATCCACCAAAACCATTCAAAAACACCTATCATCAGACTTGAGGAACCTGTCAAAGCCCAACTTAATTTCACTTTAACAGAGACATCTAAGGGAAAGGCTCCTAACTCAAGGTATAAGTGAGACTTAAGGGCAAGGGTTATTGCCAAATCTTACAAAGAAGCATACAAGAGTCATGAAAGGAGAAAAAGTCAGCATCATTATTCTGATACCTCATCTACCTCATCATGATCATTGGTGGACTTTGACAAAAGATGACAAAAGTACCAGGACTATGATAAGGAAGAAAGGAGGACTCATGACCATCATGACCAATATTCAAGATGCTCTGATATAGAAGATGAAGAATATGAATAAGGAGACAAAGTGACAGAAGAGAGGATCAAGAAAGATATGAGCATAAAAGGGGTCACTGCTATAATAGAGCATATGAACCCAACCATAATGATGAACTCCTCATGGAAACCTGAAGCATGATAAACATTCAGGAAGTTGTCCACATATTGACTAGGCACATGAGGGATAGCNATAGAAGATGAAGAATATGAATAAGGAGACAAAGTGACAGAAGAGAGGATCAAGAAAGATATGAGCATAAAAGGGGTCACTGCTATAATAGAGCATATGAACCCAACCATAATGATGAACTCCTCATGGAAACCTGAAGCATGATAAACATTCAGGAAGTTGTCCACATATTGACTAGGCACATGAGGGATAGTTGAGTCAAACAGCTAGACATGAACAACAGGCTAAGATTTGAAGGTGGCTATAATGCTAATCTACAACATCACCTTCAACCTTTCCACGATGCCTACATCCTCAAAAATATCAAAAGTGATTGGCAAAAAGTAAAGCTATTCCCCATAACACTTGTGAAGGAGGTGGAGAGTTAGTATAGGTCACTGCAATGAATCAATTAGACGTTGGAGTACCATGCTCAAACTTTTCAATTATATATATCAAACTTATTCACGAGTGTCTAACTTACAAAAACAAATCCAAGGTTTTATGCAAGGGACCCATGAGACCCTTGATGCAATAATGGAGAGATACTATTCACTATTGCATAGATGTCGAGGCCATAAGTTTTCACTAAGGAAATAGCTTAGGCACATTGTAAATGGAATGTGGAGCAAAACTAGAGAGACTCTTGGGGTTTACACCCAAGTCATGTTACCAAAAATGATAGCCCATCAGATTCAAAGACTAATTGACTAGGTAGCAAAGGAGGAAGGTGAGCTAAAAAAAAAGAGAATTAGCTAAAGAGTATAATAGAGATCCATTAATTCGAAAGAGAGATGCACGAGTTTGTGATATACAAGAGGAGGAAACCTTAGATTAGGCCATTCAGAAAAAGACTCTACTGATCCAGAAGTTTGTAAGTGACATCGCAACCAAAGTAGAGAAGATGTGGGAGTTGATGAAAAATTTGTAATTGCATTAAAGATAGTGGAGGAAAGAATTGAGCAAGCCTTTGGGAAAGCCAAAGAAAAGAGGAAGAAGAAAGAATTTGGATGAAAAGGAAAATTTTCTTTAGTGGCTGAGTTGATAGACACCAACTCCATAGATGAGGAAGGTTGCACTGTGTGTCAGTATGAACATCACAAGGGATGTTGTCCAATCATGGCACATTTACAAGAGACAGGGGCACATGCACTCAATCCCAAATTTTTTAAATGACAAATGCCCAAGAAATTAGCTTATCCTTAAGGTAACTACTAACAAAGCCTTCAACCAATGTATTATCTTAGTGAAGCTTTGCCATAGCCACAAGAGCACTATTATCAATAGTGGAAATAGCCTCAATCGTGGGCTACGCCACTGCCACACTAGCAATATCCATAAAGACAACCATATCCATATGGATATTTTTTCAAATGTTCAGTATCACATGGTAATGTAGCTGTTTAGACCCCACAGTACTATCCAATAGAATACCACAGATCAATTGCACCAAGGATTGATTAGAATTCATATGTGCATCCACCAATAGCTGGTCATTCTAATTAGCACCTAAATCCTCTACCACTTGTGCCACCTCTTGTTATGCAAGGGGAATTGTTGTCACAACCATAACAAAAGAGTGCTATGAGGGTAGTTAATATGCATGAGGAAATGGTCACCTACGAGTCTCAACCCAGGAAATAGACATTCTTCAGAACAAGTTTAGAAAAGACTCAATGGATGGAAAACATGTCTAATTCCACCCCATCTACATCAAGTCCTTCTCAACATAGTAAGCTTCCAACTTCATCATGTTCAAATGTCACCAATGTCATGCTCACTTAGATAGTAACTCATTGGATTAAGGTAAGGGATCTTCCATAGAAGAGAACTGATCTAAGAAGTCTCTTAGTTTATCTCCAAATAGTAGAACAAAAATCATGCACAACTCTACTAGATTCTAGGTCTAGAATGAACTTGATATTTCAAGACATGTATTAGGTGTGGGACCTACCACCACTAAAGAAAAGTAACATTTTCTTAGAGCTTATGGACTAGTTAATCATAGTTCCACTTAGATAGGTGGATGATGTGACTTCTACCATTAGTGGTTTGTCTTACCCTACTAATTTTCTAATCATTCATGTAAGGAAAAACAAGGGAGAATTTCCAATTATCATGGGAAGAGCTTGGCTTAGCACTATGGATGCCAAGCTTGGAATTCATGATTTGTCCTTGGAAATTTCAAAGGAAGATGAGGCTAGAATCATACAAAGATGAAGAGCCATGTATCACATATAATGATAATGCGTGCAATTGTGTGCAAAGAATTTGGGCTATCAAACAAGAAGAGACTAAGGCATGTAATAGATGTGTCGAAACAAGATGTGTGCAAAATTATTTGTATGTAGCAGCCACCCAACAAGAGGGCACCCAATGGTTGATTACAAGTGAAGAAACTCAATCTGATAAGTACATGGAACTTGAAGAGAAAATCATCAGTACTTATGTAGTAGAAACAAATAAATTAACATAGCTAAGAAAAGGAAACTCCTATCATTGAAACAATCGAGAAGAAGAAACAGACTAGTGACACTTGGAGATCCAAGACACAATGGAACCATAACTACTAGAATTGAAAGCCCTATCGGTAACATTAGAATATGCATTTTTGAATAATAAGAAGTCGGTGATTATCAATGCCAACCTAGACAAAGAGAAAAAGGAGAAACTACTGGAAGTGCTCAGCAGATGGCCAATAACATTTGCATGGTCTTATGATGAGATCACAAGAATTGATCCATGAATCTGTCAACACCAGGTCTATACTAATCCTGCAGTTGGGCCAAAATGCCAACCTCAACGAAGGCTCAATCCTAAACTTAAGGAGGTAGTCAAGCAAGAATTGGAAAAGTTGCTAAAGGTAGGATTCATCTATTCCATTATAGATAGTTAATGGATTAGTCCTTTAGTGATATTTCTAAAGAAGGAAGGCAAATGACGCATCTGCATTAACTTTCGGATGTTGAACTTAGCCACATTTAAGGATCACTTCCTAGTACCATTTGTTGAGTAGGTCTTGGACACAATTTCAGGACATAAGTATTACAGTTTTCTAGATGGGTATAGTGGATACAATCATATCTACATTGCACTTGAAGACTAAGAAAAAACCACGTTCACCAATCCATAGGGAACGTTTGCCTATAGACATATGCCTTTTGGTCTTTGCAATGCACTAGCAACCTTCCAAAGACTAGTTTTAAATATCTTCGAGAAGTAGATAGGCAAAGGTGTTGAAGTCTCTATGGATGATTTTTCCACATACGGGCTAGATTTCAAATAAGCATTGGATTGGTTACAGCAATTACTTAAAAGATGTGTTGAAACTAATTTGAAGTTCAACTAGCAAAAGAGGCATCTCATGGTCCAAGAAGGCATAGTGCTAGGACATAAAATCTCCTAAAAAGACATAGAGGTAAACCCTGAATAGATCATAGTCATCTAAAACATCATTCAATGGCCATAGACAGTGAGAGATGTAAGATCCTTTTTAGGCCATACAGGATACTATAGGAGATTTATTGAAAACTTTTCAAAGATAGCCAAATTCCTTATAGAACTCACGAAGAAGGATGCATCCTTTGAGTGGACTAAGTCATGTGAAAAGGCATTCAAAGTCGTGAAACAAGAATTAGTAGAGATGCCAATCCTCCAAGCTCTAGATTAGTCAAGACCTTTTCAAATCATGACTAATGCTTTCACTTATGCACTAGGTGCAGTATTAACACAACTTGATGATTAGAAAAGACCATACTATATACACTATGCTAGCAGGAGCATCACCAGAGCCCAATTAAATTACACCATAGCTAAAAAGGAGCTAATGGTTGTGATGTATGCATTTGAAAAATTCATACATTATGTGCTCGGTTACCAAATTTATGTCCACATCAATCATAGTGCCATCTGATTTTTAATGAATAAGCCAGTGGTTAGTCCTAGAGTGATAAGATGACTTGTGATTCTTTAAGAGTTTGACATCACAATGATAAATAAGAAAGGAACTAAAAACATAGTAGTTGATCATTTATCCAGGTTAAAATGGGATTTCAACAACCAAGTGGAACCATAATCAAACCAATTTCCTCACGAGGATTTGTTTACTAGAACAGTAAAGGCTATAGATTCAATAGGAAAGCCATGGACCGTAGAGTACCTTACTTATCTCACAACACAAGAGCTTTCTATTGAATGGAGTAGAAAAAAACATGAACAATTCCTTCATAGAGAAAAATGGTACATGGAAATCAATGACAACCTATACAAGATCTGTGCAAATGGGCTCATTAGATGGTGTGTGCTAGATCGTGACAAGTAGATAGTTTTATAGGTTGCCCATGAAGGTCCATGTGGTGGCCACTATGCAAGGCATAGAATGGCACCCAAACTATTAATGGCAGGCTACTTTTGGCCTACTTTATTTACACTTTTGCACAATCCTATGAATTCTGCCAAAGGGATGGAGGGGTTACTGCCAATATGAAGGGCCACAACACTGGATACAACCAATGGAGGCTTTTAATATACAGAGAATTGAATTTATGGGGTCCATTGAACTGATGTTAAATGGAAAAGTGAATATTATTGTGATTGTGGATTACTACACAAAGTGAGTAGAGGTAGCAATAGTAAAAGATTGTATGGCAAAAATAGCTGCCAAATTTTTCCAACATGTGGCGAACAAATTTGGAGTACTAAGAATGCTTATCTTAGATAATGGGACTCACTTTACGCTACCTTTAAGAAACTCATGCAACAACTTGGAGTTACCCATAAACCAACAACACCATATCATCCCCAAGAAAATGGTTAAGCTAAAGTTACAAACTATGAAATTACTAGAATACTCACTAGGACAGTTAGTAGGTTTCGATGGGATTGGAGTATGAAATTAAATGATGCTCTATGGGCCTATATGACATCCTAGAAACTACCTATAGGGTATAGATCATATGAGTTAGTCTATGACAAGTTGCCAACGCTCCCAATCTAGGTAGAGCTTGACACTTTAGCTATTGCCAATGAACTTGAACTTAATCTGAGTTTAGCCTAAAAGGAACATCTAATCAACTTGAATCTTTTAGATGAGAATCAAATTGTAGCACTTATGGGTAGTGAAGTCCATAAGCATTACTCCAAACTTAGGTAGGATTCATGGATAAGGCATGTAACCATACAGCCGAGTGACAAGGTCCTTTATTATAATCCTAGTCATTTACCCCAAAAAGCTAAATTTTAAATACTTTGGAAGGAACCATACATTGTGCACACCACTTATCCATATAGTTCCTTAAATATCCACCACCCAACCAGTACACATAAGCTTATCCTTGTCAATATCCAACAAGTTAAATCAGATTATGAATATTCAAAAGAGTTTATGCAACCTAATGATACGTCTTCTACTTATTCTATCTTCCATCTACCTGATCTTCATGATAGTCATGGGGGTGTCAATCTTGAACCGTAGGTACCTTATAGAATTGTTCATTTTCTTTTCTATTTTTCACATTCTTTAATTTTTTCTCATTCTTTGATGCTTTTCATTTCTTCAAATTTTGACATTCTTTGATATATCTTTCAATTCTTTGACATTTTCCATTCTTTTAACATTTTTCATTCTTTATAATTTTTCATAATTCTTACTAACTTTTTCATTTCTTTCATGCTTTGTTTTAAAACCTTTTGTAAATAATTTTGATTACTAATAAGACACATTGAATAAAGGCAAGATGTAGCCCAATAAGATGATGATTTCTCTATGTTATCAAGTCATAAGGGATTGATCATTTGAATAGTAAGCCCACATCATCCATCCATCCATTCCATTAATAAGAGGTTCTTACCATGGCCATAATGATATTCTTTTCCATCATACAACTAAGAATAAACTTATGATCATTATGCCTAGATCAAAAAGTGAAGAACCAAGTGGGAATGAAAAGGGTGTGACATCAAGGGAATTTGTGGATTCTTTTGGATTACTATTGTGAAGTTCTATAATGTTGCTGAGGTTGTATTATATCCTTGTAGATCTAATGAAAAATGGGAGCAATAGTAAAATAAGTATTGCCTTAAAAGGTTGACACAAATAAAAATAAAAAGAGCACATAATAAATTTTTAGGGGTCCCATTGAAAAGACATGTTACCCATGCCTGAAGGTAGGCACCTTCTTAGAAATATAAAAATAAATAAAGTGCCATGAATAAAACCCCTTCCTTGGACAATACACCAAGTGACAATACTCCTTGCAACATTGATAGTCTTACAATTGTAATCCTAAGAGATGAAGCGATGTGATGTCACTAGAATGTGGTCTAGACTTGGTTTGAATCTTGGACAAAAAAGCTAGTAATTACTCTAACCATTAATAAAACATAAGAATTTGTTATGCCTATGGTAAGACACCTCACGTCCCGATTTCTACAATCCCTTCTAAGTCTATCTCATCTCACTGTTTGAGTAGTCATACCTTGTGATTTTTGTGTAACATAGTGTTATTTTCCCAATTTTGTGGTACTAACATGTGTGTTTTGCTCAATCGGTATGCATTACATTCAACTCTTTAAGTGCCTAAGGACACTTTTATGTGTGGTTATACAAGGGCATTAAGGTTTGGAGCCTTCTTTGGGCATGATCCACTTGTATAACTATTGTATCTTATACTTGCCAAGCAATTCCACATCATTTTGAACCTTCCAGCATTAATAGATGTCAATAAACACTTCCCATATCATTTAAACTATCTATTCTCACAACATGAATTCATTACCCTTCTCCTCCATCTTATGAACTTTCGTAGCTTGAGATTCCTTCTTTATGAACTACCAATGACAAAGTTTCGCAAAAATGAGCATATATCCATAATCCAAACCCTTTTAAAAACCTTAAAACCTTCCAAACATCCAAAACATCAATTTTTATCATCAAACTCTTATGAAAATGAAATTTCTTCAACTCTGATATTGGATTCCCGATATTGGGTCCCCATCGATATTGGGTTTCTGATGTTGGGTCCCCAATATCAGATCATACAAAACCTATATATATGTGGGGACTTAGCTAATTTTCTCATCATTTTTCATTTCCACACAAGGGAGATTTTTCAAATTTTCTTCTCTAATCTAATCTCTGACCTCCTAGCTTTTCCAAGCCATAACTTCCCCATAATTTCTTCGATGTTTGTGCCTTTTAAACTTATTTGATCACAAAATGCTCATCTTGGTCATGAGGGGAGGGTGCTAGCAAGGAAAGTTTGCATCAATTTTTCAAAAAATTCTAATGCTTGGAGGGTATTTTAAGGGTAAGAATGAAGTCAAACTTGTTAATAAGAACTAATCATGATAAAGCCAAAACACTCAATTAATATTCTTAAGGAATCACAACCAATCATAATGAGCCATACATACAAAAAAAATAGATAATTGTGAGGAGTCATAAAGAGATTAGCACTTATGTGGTAACTTTTTGAAAATTTATCTAACTCTACAATCATAAACTAAGAACTTAATGAAACTAAGGGTATGAGTAATGTATGGAACTGTTAAGAATAAATGCAAATACCTTAGTAATTTTTAATCCTTAATGATTGTAGATGACCCCAAAGAGAGGAGCATAAGGAGGACCCTCACAAGGTGTAAGTAAGAGACTGAGAGGCCAAGGTAGAGGCTGAATAGGAGGACAAGAACCTGAACATGAGTAGGAAGCCCAATCATTTAGCATTCATCAAGAAACTCTTGATATGGGACAATAGGCCCAAGGAGAGGCAAAGGAACCACAAGTGCCAAGACAATGCCTCACGTTGTCACAGGATTACCTCCAAGCCATCCAAGAAAGGTCCATCTTGACCACAGTTATTGTAAAAATGAACTTTGGCCCATTTGTGGAGTTCACCCCTAAAGCGGTCAAGACACAACTCAAGGCATTGCCACTATGGCCAATCCTTTCAAATAGTGGCAAACAGTACCTTGGAAAAACCTACCAGTTTTGGCATAACAAAGAAGAGGGTACCACAGTTAACATTAGAGGAGTCTCAATTTCATTCTTGATCAAGGTAATTGTAGGAGCTCTAAATATATCCAATGAAGGGACAAAGTTAGCACATCTATCCACCTAATTAGATCTTGAAACCAGAAAACTATGGTTCAAACGGGTGTATGGAAAAGAAGATAAGGGCTATAATGAGCTAACTCTAGAAGAAAGAATCTACTTCAAAATTGGCACTTATCACTTGTTCCCAACAAAAGAACTTAACTGACTATCCACTTATGTAGCTGGAGGAAGTACAATCATGATGGGAAAATATAATTCCAACCTCACACAACTCTACTTTATGGAAATATAGAGGTGGTTCAAAGAAAGAAAGGTACTGAAGCCAATATTTCCATTCCCTTGCCTTATCAAAAAGCTATGCAAGTGAGTTGGAATCGTATGATACACCAATGACGTTCCAAGAAGAGCCCAAAATGCTTCATACACTAAATTACTCAGACTAGCACCACCCAAAAAAGATTAGGATGAAGAACAAGAACAAGAACAAGAGCAACAGCAACAACAAGTTCCACCACTATCGCTGCAAGATTATAGACTGTTGATGAGTCATATGCAATAGATTGCAGAAATCATCAATTGGGAAACAAGGGAGGAGGTCACTCTTTACAGAGTTGTTGACAGTGTCATCCAGCCCATAGTTTCAATAGATTTAGCAAGTGGATAGATCTCACCATAGTCAGGAGGAAAGGTGTAATGGTTACAAAAAATCTCTAGGAATACTACATTATTCCAAGTGGTTCTTGAGACTAGAGAGGGAGCCACAGTAAATGTAATGCAACACCAAGATGTAGTTGGAGCAATAGAGATGATCACTGATCACATTAAAGAATCTTTTAATGTACCTGTTGTGCCACCGATAAATCTAACTAGAGCCAGAGATGTTCAAATATTAGCCAAAACCTCGATGAATCTTGCTAACCATGAGGATGTGCTTGATAGACTAATGTAAAATGGGCAAGTCATGACAACACTTTTTGACATCCCTAGTGATGTCATTATAGTACAATCTAAGCTCATCACTACCAAGGGAAAATTGGTCACAACAGAGACAAGGGTAGAGCATGTAGAAAATGAAATTCTAAGATTATAAGAAGAGCTTTTAGCCTTGAGAGTTGAGCATAGAGATCCTACACAACTTATTGCACCTGATCAGATATAATAGTTTAGAATAGAGTAGATAAATTACTTGATTAAGGACAATAAGAAAATGTCAAAAAAGAAGAAAAAAGTGTATGGAATGCCTTTGTAGCTGAAGCACAAACATATGCACATGTGAAGACACTTATCATGATCTAAGAGGAAAATAAACAACTTGCTGTTGATAACATGAGGTTGACCATTATGGAAAAGTAGAAAAATATTTTGGAGGAGATCATTCATCAATTAAGAGAATAATTGGTGAGGGTTAACCAAGACATGAGGCACCTTGCAAGAGAAAATCAAACCCTCTCAATGAAGGAGGCACACATCATTCGTCAAAAGTCAGTTATTGAAATAAATGTGTGGCAAAATGAGGCAAAGAAAAATGAAAGGCTCAAGAAACTCTTCCATGATTAGGTGGGCATGTACAAGAAAATCAACAAGAAGGAGATCCAAATGACCAAAGCCAGAATCAACACCATTTTAGCACAAAATCCTGATTGGCAACCCATTTTGGATAGCTATGCCCTTGTCTATCAAGCGAAAGTTAAAAACAAAGACCTACAGCTTGAAGATCTAAAAGAATACATGGGGTTAGCTAACCTTCATTATGCTAACTTAGCCATGTTAATAGTAAATAGGCCTAAGAATGAGCTAGAACAACAAGGAGAAACCACGTATGTTCTCTATGAAAAAGAGTTTGTCGATCGTAAAGATGTTTTGTAGAAACACCAAGTGGTAACCTTTGAACTGGAAGTGGTGAAGGCTAGCTACCAAGGGCAAAAAGATGTAGCAGCAAACCTAGCAGAAGATTGATAAATTATCATGAACTATATGAAAGGCTAGAGCTTTTGAAGAAGAAAGGAGACAATTCTTAGTCTGGTATGTCAAGGCAAATTAGATGTTTTTGTAGCTGCTGTGCCCATGAGATGTACCCACTCCATCACACATTGCACAACATGCATGGATGGTACATGACCTAAGAATGGAAGAGGAGAAGCTTTAGGTGCTCTTAAATTGATATAGATTTCAAAAGCATGATGAGAAGGAAAAGCAACCAATGGAGATGCCATCACCACTTGGAACTATATAAGGCTACATCAAGCTTCACCAAAAGTTTGTTTTTGTTAAAGTTTTCATGTCATGTTTTATGTTATTTTTGTAAACACAATTGTAGCAATTAAAAGTCATACATAGTAGTTAATGTCATGAGAATCTACCTTCTAATTTTGTAAGGAACTCTATCCTCATTTTGTTTTAACTCGAGGACAATTTTTCAGTCACTTGTGGGGGTATGATAAGCTACATTCTTTTGGCTATGATATCAAGTATTCAATATCAGAGCCATGATATCAAGTCCCTGATATCGGGGCACAAGCTACAATGTCAGATATCCAATATTGTGGACATGTGCAAGCCTATAAATATGACACTTAGGTACACATTCTAGCAACAATCTCACTCCAACCTTAGCAAAATTCTATTAGTTTTTTTTATTAATTTTAGCACTTAGCACTTACCATTGTATACTCATAG
The DNA here is from genome assembly GCA_015680685.1 of Gnetum montanum. Lineage (NCBI taxonomy): Eukaryota > Viridiplantae > Streptophyta > Gnetopsida > Gnetales > Gnetaceae > Gnetum > Gnetum montanum. Next base: position 6,193 of record MNCI01008209.1, on the reverse strand, counting down.
TGTGATGTTAAGTGATTGAATGGGGTCTTTATTTGAGAAGAATGTACTTGGACATGTTTCATGATTGAAAATAAAGATTGAGATTACTTTGCATCATTGTAGCATCACTTAGATTTCTTTATTTTTTACTTAGACTAATGTTTACTATTTTGATTTAGTATAATGTTTACTGTTTTCCTAGTTACTGATTTACTTTTCCATGAACTTTACTTTTATTGTTGTTAAGTGGAATGGATACGACTAATTTTAAGCCTAAAGTGTGATCGTTTGGTAACCTAGTAATATTATTGCTTAGTTTGCCCAGTAGTGAGGTACTTGGTAATCCTAGTAATGATTACACAAGTCCAAGATGTGTGTGAAGAGTCAGGAATAGATGTCCATCACCTAGGCTAGATTAGATTCATTTGTTATTTACTTAGACTTAGAAACCACTTTCCATTATCTTAAGTTTACTAGGAGTAAAATGGCCAATGCAACATCAATTATCATACACCTCACTTTAAGTTAAACCATACCTATTTACTTTACTAACTCATGTGGAAAGACAATCATCATGAACTTAAACCAATTACTAACATAGTCACATTGCCTTGTCTACGAAATTTGACTAGGCTACACATGAACACTCATATCTCGTATGGTTGGGTGTTGGACTACACCACTCATCACATGTCAAACATTCAAAATGAACAACATATTGAAGATATTTTAATTGCTAATAATTCATTTGCAACTATTGGTCAAGATATAGAGATAATATCTTTTGATAATGTTGATTCTTTTGATAGGTTAGGGGCTTCCTCTCCCTTCATCCAATGTTAATCTTTTCATAGAATGTTTGATTTTCTACCTTAGAGGAAGGGTTTTTATGATTGGTTATAAGGATGAAAACCTAAAAATACATCCCAAAACAATTAAGCCTTTTCTTTTTATTGATTTGGAGTTTCTCCTCCTTGCAGTACTCCTCTGCTTTTGTACTCTAAACTTTTATTTTAATATATATATATATATATATATATTGGGGTCCAATACTTGATTTGTTAGGCAAATTAATTAGTGAAAAATACATCAATATAAATCAAATTTGAGTACAAGACATCACATTGAAAACAACAAAAATAATATGGAAAAAGGAAACTTTTCAATTTTAGGATGTCTACTCAAGTGTTGCATCCTCTTTTTTCACTTTATTTTTTTCCATCTAATAGTCCTCTCTTTGCCTTTTTTTATTTTGTGTCCCAAGCCTTATGATTGGAGACATGTTTTTTATATTTTTTTTATTTGTTGTTATGTTTGTTTTCTTATGCATGACATTGTGCTTGTTGTTGGATGTTTAAGTGCACAT
>MNCI01008207.1:443375-463693 GCA_015680685.1 Gnetum montanum | reverse complement strand
AACATTAGGCTTCCCACTACTAATGCATACAGTACTTGAGACATCTCATTCCTCTCTACTTCATTGCGAGGACACATCTCAGAGGATAATTTGAAATTAATAGGAAGTGGGGTAGAAATTGGCTTATAGTCTTGCATGTTGAAGCGTCGCAAGATCTTACCCAAGTAGTTTTTTTGAGAAAGCCAAATCTTCTTGTTATTTCTGTCATGGTGAATTTGCATCCCTAGAATCTTGTTTTCTAGTCTCAAGTCTTTCATATCAAATTCCCTAGCTAACTGTGCCTTCAGTTCTTGGATTTGCTCTTTGTTGGGGCCTACAACCAACATGTCATCCACATACAATAACAAAATGATGAAATCTTCATTAAACCTCTTGAAATATGTACAAGGGTCTGCACTGAGTCTATTGTACCCAAGGTTCATGATATATGAGTCAAATCTCTTGCACCAACACCTTGGCGCCTATTTGAGATTGTACAGATATTTTTTCAACCTGCAAACCAAGTTCTCTTTGCCTTCTTTTGCAAAACCTTCTGGTTGGAGCATATAAATCTCTTCTTCAAGATCTCCATGAAGAAAAGCAGTTTTCACATCTAGTTTTTCTAGATGTAGGTCAAACATAGCACACATTGCTAGGACTACTTTGACTATTATAAGTCTAACCACAGGAGAAAATATCTCGTTGAAGTCAATTCCTTCTTTTTGAGCATATCCCTTTACCACCAATCTTGCACGATATTGCTTCACTTGGTTGTTACTATCATGTCTGATCTTGTAGACCCATTTGTTTCTAATAGCCTTCCTTCCTTGTGGTAGTGTAACAAGATTTCATGTCTTATTTTTGTGTAAAGCTGCAATCTCCTCTTGCATTGCTGCCATCCACAAAGACACATTTGGACTTTTGAGAGGCTCATGTAAAGTTGAGGGTTCTCCATTCTTCGTTACAAGGCAGTATACAACATTGCTTTCAATAACATAATCTTAGTGCCAAGTTGGTGATCTTTTTGCTCGAGATGACTGATGAACTTCATAAGCTTCAGACTTGACTGGTTCTTTCTCTTCATACATTGATGTTGCTTCAGAAGTAACCAGATCTTTAGCTTTTGTCTTATCTTCTACCTGAATTCTAGTAGTGTTTGAATTCTCCTTTGAAGTGCTATCATCTCCCTTCTCTTGCATTTTATCTTCTACAAATATCATATCTTTGTTGATGACAACATTGTGGGTAGTGGGATCCCACAGGCGATACCCATTAACTCCATCAGCATACCCTAAGAAGATACATTTCTTAGACTTTGGGTCCAACTTCGATCTTTCTTGGTCATTGTACATCACATACACAAAACGTCCAAATGTTTGGAGATGAGAATAAACAACTAGCTTACCAGTCCACATTTTCATTGGTGTTTTTAGATCAATCGCAGTTGATGGAGACCGATTGATTAAATAGCAGGCAGTATTGACTGCTTCTACCCAAAATGACTTGGTTAGATTTGCTGCCCTCAACATTGATCTTGTTTTTTCCATCAAGATTCTATTCATTTGTTTTGCCACCCCATTTTTTTGAGGAGTGTGTGTTGCTATGAACTACCTCTTGATGCCTTCTTGTTAACAAAATGCATCAAATTCATCACTTGTATATTCTCCTCCATTATTTGTCCTTAGACACTTGATCCTTTGTTTGGACTCAAGTTGTATCAATGCTTTAAAAACTTTGAAGACTGAAAAGGCATCTACCTTCCTTTTGATTGGATACATTGAACATCTCCTGGAGTAATCATCAATAAAAGATAAAAAGTATCTTGCTCCTCCTAGGAAAGTGACTGGGGCTTGCCAAACATTAGAGTGCATCAAGTCCAAGATGCCTCTACTCTTAGCTATTGATATGCTGAACTTTCATCTATGTTGCTTACTAGTAACACAATGTTTACAAAATGGTAAACATATCGAATTAAGCCGAGGAAGTAGTCTCTATTTAGAGAGAATCTTCAAACCTTGTTTTGACATATGACCAAGCTTTCGATGCCACAACATCGTTGATTCTTCTTCCAAACTAGTTGATGCAACAGAAGACTCTCCCACTTGATGTGTGTTCCCCAAAAGCATGTACAAATTTACAGCAACCTTTTCTACCTTCATTACCACAAGCACACCTTTGGTAATGTTCAAGATCCCATTCTCTATATGAGTTTTGCACCCAACATCATCTAGTTGTCCTAAAGATAGTAGATTTTTCTTTAGGCCCTCCACATGATGTACCTCTTGTATGGTGCAAATAGTGCCATCATACATCTTTATCTTGATAGTACCACTACCAATGATTTTCAAAGCATGATCATTTCTCATGTACACATATCCTTCTAAGATTGGTTTGTAGTGATAAAACCATTCTCTTCGAGAGGTCATGTGCCATGTTGCTCCTGAATCCAAGATCCAAGCATCAGTGAGCTTCTCTTTGCCTTCAACAATAGTTGCTTCACTGTATAGAACATTACTGTCATATGAGGTACTTGCCACATTCCCTTTAGGATTCTTTCCATTACTCTTCTTGTTCCAACACTCCTTCTTCAGGTGTCCTCTCTTGCCACAATTGTAGTGAGTAATGTTTTTCTTTTTACTTCTTGACTTGGATCTACCATGAATTTGGTTCCAATTGGAATCATGTTCCATAGATCTCCCTCTCATCATTGTTAAGGCCTTTGCCTTGTTTGCCACCTATCTTCCTTATTCTTGCATCGACTTTCTTCTTCAAGAATCGTAGCTGCAACCTCGTCAAAGACAAGATCATCCATAAGGACATTGTTGGTTAAGTTGATGATGAGTTAATCATATGAATCAGGTAGACTTTGAAGTAGAATTTTTGCACATTCACCCGCATCTACATTATAGCCCAACGATGTGAGTTGAGCAAATAAAGTATTTAGAGTGTTGATATGGTCAGTTACCGATGAGGTTTCTACCATACGAAGAGTGTAAAGTCTTCTCTTCAAGAAGATTTTGTTGTGGAGTGATTTAACCTCGTACAACTTTGTCAAAGTATCCCATATTTCCTTTCCTCTTCTTTTCTGCAATACTTGAAAGAACCTCATCTGCTAGTGCCAAGTGTAAATTGGCAATAGCATTACCATCCATTTCATTCCACTTGCCATCATCAGTGACCTCTTGTGGCCTTTCTCCAATAGCCACTAGGCAATTATCTTTATGCAAAATTGCCTGTATCTTCATTTTCCACAATGTGAATTTGCTTCCATTAAACTTCTCTATTTCGTATTTGATAGCCATTTTGTAAAATTTGTGTGCATGATCTGCAACACTTCCATGGACTATAAACGTGGCTCTGATACCACTGTTAGCGGATCTAGTAGCAAAATATGAAATGAGATGAAAATAAAGAGTAATGAACATGAATCTTTTACATGGAAAATCCCCAAAGTGGGAAAAAAACCACGGGCAAATGTAGAAGGATCTTATTATAAAAAACGGGGATAAAAACCTTCTCTCTTCATCACAAGGAGAGAACAAGAAAAAGCCTCTCTCTCTTGCAATAGGAGATTAAAGTAAGAGTGGGATGGAAAGGGGATATTTGTGATGGTCTGAATTGAGGTGAGGGAGGTCCCTTTTATATTGGTGAAGGGGCCCTTAAATAACTAATGATAACCACACACTATTTTAATAACAATAGCCTAATTTTATCATGATAACCATGGCCTAAATTTATCATGATAACTATGGCCAACACTTGCATCTGCAACGTTTCAAGGGAGACTAATGAATCTGCAGCAATTTAGGGGAGACCATTGAAAGATTGAGGACTTATAAGTTTGCCAATGAAGATAATGCTGAAAAAAGAAATGAAGTTCCAATCTGTTCAATCCACCATCTAGCATGTTTTTTTATCCCTTTTCCATCCCATGACTTTGTAGAGGATGCCCAAGAATTTTTTTTAGTGCATTAAACTTCTTAATCTCTTGACATCACATCACCTTCATGGACTTTTCCAAGACACTAGGGCTGATTTACATTGCATCAAGTTTATGTGCTTTTCCAAGTCTACAATCACATAAGTTTACATTGTGTTTTCCAATTCTTACAAAAATTTTCTTAAGAGCATTAAATTCTTAAAAATGAATGCACCAAGTTATCTTGAACCAAACTAAACCATATCGAATAATTTATGAGATGCAATGGCACATGCATAGCTCATTAGATTTTAGTTTAAATCTTTAGAAAAGAGATTCACTTAGTCAAATGTATGGGTTAATTTAATTTAAGGTAAGCTTGTTGAATATATATTATAGCATCATGTAAATTTTGAAGATTTTATCTAACTATGATAAATTTTGCATCATCATATCATCATTCTTGATTGCCATTTTAACTTTTAAAAGCTAAAAGGTTAGGACTAAAAATCAATATAAGAATTTATAGAATGCAATTTTGATAACAACATAAATAGTAGTAAAGTAAAAGTGACAATTCAATGGTAAGAGATTGCTCATTGCAATAGGATAGTCATCATACTTACTATATTTTATGGTGATGAATGTTGACTAATACAAAAGAGGAATGAATAACAAATCAGTGTGGCAAAAATGTAAATGCTTTGATGGATGGTGAATATTATAAATAATAATTATAATCTACACAATTTTATATATTAGAGAAAGACTTTGAGTTGCTTCTATATTAAATATAAGAATGATGTCTTAGATGGTTGGGGGTTGTACATAAAAGATTAGATAATGAGCCTATAAAAAAGCTTCCTACATCACTATTCCAAAAAAGATATCAAAAGGAACATAAAAAAGATCGAAAATATAATTGAAGATGATTTGAAGAAATCATAAATAAAAAAAGACCTAGCTTTTTCATAGAGGCTAATGACAAAAGAGATCACATGTAACCAACCATATTTTATTAGTACAAGGCTATGATGATAGTGTTGTATACTAATGATACTTTTTTTTACAATAAATAAAATAGCAATAGACAATGATGATAGCAATATCTCCGTCCCTCGGCAATTTATCCTGTCTCACATACCTAGATCTTTGCAATAATTCATTTCATGGTATAATTCCTCCCCAGTTGGGCACTTTGAAAAACCTGCAAACTTTGTATCTATGCCAAAATAGGCTTCAGGGAACCATTCCTGACACATTTACAAATCTTACTCAGTTGCAAATACTGTCAATTGCATAGAATAACCTGCATGGTAACATTCCTCACAACATTGACCACATGTTCAGTCTTCAGATACTCGACCTCAAGACAAACAATCTCTCCGGTTCTATTCCCTCTTCTATAGGAAACCTCTCTTCTCTGGAACAGTTGTTCATTGCTGAGACTCCCATAACTGGCACATTACCACAAGAAATCTGCAAGCTAAAGAATCTCATAGTTCTGTATGTTTTTGAAAATCCTCAAATGGCTGGTGATATCCTTCTCAGCTGGGCATGTCTGCACTTGGCTCTGTAGCAGGCTATGTTCCTTCTCAGCTGGGCATGCTGGAAAAGCTCTCTCTGCTCTACTTGTGGAGAAACAACCTGATAGGCAGCAGTCCTCCATCTTTAGGGAACTGCAGTAATCTTCAGCAACTTGTATTTGATACAGGAGCCGTTCCTCTGTAGCTTGGAAGGTTGCCGCTGATTGTTTTCAGCGTAATGTTAAATCATCTTGTAAATGATGGCTCTACCACAACTTCTATATTATCTGCTCTTTCAAATGTTCTGGATCTATTCTCCAAGTTAACGGGAATGTTGCCCGAAGCATTCCCATTCAACCTGTCAACACTACTTTTGAATGGGAACTTTATATCCGGTCCAATTCCTTGGAAGGCCTTGGGGAAATTGGAAAACTTGATAAATCTTGATTTGTCTGAGAACAAGCTCACAGGTCGTATTTCCGGGTCGGTGGGAGAATTCAAGAAAATTCAAAAAATTGCTCTAGGGAACAACAAATTGCAAGGCAGCATACCCTCTGAAATTGGGAGGCTTAGCTCTACTCTGTATGAGCTTTCAATACAAAATAACTACTTGTTGGGGGCAATTCCTGATGCAATTGGTAACCTGAAAAATCTAAGACATTTAATCTTGGATCATAATAACTTGTCAGGTACCATTCTTTCCAGGCTAGGACAATGTAATAACTTAGAGCTGCTGGACCTTTCTTCAAATAAGTTCGATGGCTCCATCCCACCAGAAGTGGCAAATCTCTAAAACATTCAAATCTACTTCAATTTGTCACACAATTCCTTGCATGGAAAACTGCCAGCAGAAATTGGTAAGATGATTCACACTGAAGCCATAAGTGTTTCAGCAAATAGAATCAGCGGCAGCATTCCATCTGATCTTGGAGGCTGCAACAACCTGCAACAACTGGATTTATCGTTTAACGAGTTTGAAGGATCAATTCCAAGGTCTCTGAGCCAGCTGGAAAACCTCATGTCCATGGACCTTTCCCAAAACAATATTTCTGGTTTAATACCTTTTGATCTTGAGAAATTGATGCTTTGGAGCCTCAATCTTTCATTCAATGATCTAAGTAGAGAAGTTCCAAAGGGAGCATCATTTAATCATTTTAACAAGCTATCATTCTTAGGAAATCCGAAGCTCTGTGGAGAATGGGTAGAGCTACCTGCTTGCACAGCAAACACTCATTCTGATTCTAAGATCAAAATCATTGCTCCAGTTGCTGCATGCGCTGGTGTTTTGGTAATCTGCTTTGTTTTCTATGTATCAAGCTACAGCAGGAGTCTGAGGGATAGAAGTGGGTTAAATTATGAATTTGACAATTAGAAGAAGAACTATGGAAATCGGTTCTCTTACGGAGACATCAGAGAAGCCACAGGAGGATTCAACATCAACAAGCTGCTGGGTTCCACAATTCTGGCCTCCGTATACAGGGGGACTCTCAAAGATGGCACTGATGTGGCTATTAAGATTCTCAACGGAATTAATCAAAAAGTTTTGAAAGCTTTTGTTTCAGAATGCAAGGCCTTGAGCATGGTGAAGCACAGAAATCGAGTAAAAATCATCGGTTTTTGTTGGGAAGCCCAACACAAAGCCCTGGTCATGCCACTGATGCCCAAAGGAAGTTTGGCACAAGCCTTGCAGAGATAGAATGAATCCCTGTCCTTCAGAGAGGTGGTGAATATAGCCATGGATATTGCACATGGGCTAGAATATCTGCATCATTATAGCAGTATTCAAATCATCCACTGTGACATAAAACCCAGCAACATCTTGTTTGATGAAGATATGGTTGCTCATGTTGCTGATTTCGGCATTGCAAAGCTCCTCTGCGCTGATTCTGTATCTTCCTTGTCTTCCAGTTTGGCTCTAGCAGGATCAATTGGTTATATTCCTCCAGGTACCCCCACTTCCTGATACTTTAGCTTTATTTGAATTTTCACTGAAATTATCCTTTACTTGACACTGGCTGAACTTTACCCGTACAAGCCCTTATAATAGAGGTTTCTGAACACAGAGTTATACATGATATTTATGGTTAGTTGTTACACCTTCAATAATTTAGATTTTATGAATTTTCTTGGGATTGGTTTTGACATGATAATGAATTTGCAGGGTATGGAGGAGGAATGGTCTTGCCAAGGGCGATGTATACAGCTATGGAGTAACCTTGTTAGAAATGGCAGCCCAACTGATGAAAATCTTGATGGGTTTTCCAATTTACACAGTTGGGTGATGAATTCATTCCCAGAAAAATTAGAACAAGTGTTGCACAAAAAGCTGGCATCGGAATGCATTGAGGATACTTTGCTGTGCAATTACATTTGTGAATTTGTAAAGATGGCACTACGCTGTATCAGTGAAAACCCTCACCAAAGACCAGACATGACTTATGTTTCCTGTTTCTTGGAGGAATTTTCTAAGAAAATCAGTGTTTAAGTTTCATTTCCACCACTCAAAGAATCTTATCTGAGAAGCCACTATCCTGCACCAATAAAGTCTCTCACCCAACACCACTCAGCGCCTATGTTGTCCTTTCCTTGAAGAATCAGCTTCTAAGTTTCATCTACACCATTCAAAGTATAGTATCCTCAGGGGGTTATCCATATGTTTCCAACCTACATATTGATTAAGGCTTATCCATATTTTTAATGGTTGTAATATCCTCGAAGGCTTATCCATATTTTTCATGCTTGAATATTGCCTGTGTCTTCAGTGTGCTTTAAGTCTGTATTATGCATTATACCGTCCTAGCGTGTTCTTCGCATGTTGATATTATACATGGTAATAAACAAATTTTGTTGCTTTTCTCAAGTTTCCCTGCTTGAGAATGAAGCTAAACTCAGGAATCAACCATAACACTAAAGATAAGTTAAGGAATTACACCTACCATTAAAGGCATATTGAGTGCTAAAATTTCTTCCCTTTAGATTTAAGAATGGTAACGTTAAATTTAAGAGTCGTAATATCTTATTGGTATTGGTATTTGTAAGACCTTACTGGATCTAAAACTTTGATTATGTTTATGCTTATGACAAACAACTAACATAATAATACATGGAACATAGATAATAATTTAAGTGTTTTAAGAATAACTTAAATGTACAACTTTTTTTTATCATTGTAGCTTTTGTAGCTTAAGTGTTAGAAGAATTTTTCATATTAAATAAAATGCAAAACAAACTTTTTCATTTGGTAAATAAAATAAGTAATTTTATAAAATAGCAGTTTTATGAATCTCAACCAACTTCTATTAATAAACCTTAATGGATATGGGTAATTTTCAAACAAGTTCAAAGTTGCCTTTCTTTTTAATGGTGAATGAGGAGTGGGCCTCCTCTTTGTTCTTCGAACTTTTTCTTTGTTCTTTTAACCTTTCTCTTACTCCTTTAAAATTAAACAAAGTAGGGAGCCTTTTCTTTATTCTTTCTACCTTGCCACAACTTTTCTTACCTTAAACTTAAATTAGTGGACCTCTTCTTTATTCTCTTTGAACTGCTATGACTTTTCTCACCTTAAAATTAAATTAGTCGATGTCTTCTTTCTTCTTTTGATCCTGTTGCAATGGTTATGCACTCAAACTCTTCTACTCTAAATGTTAGGGTTAGATTATTCTTACCTTGACCCCTCATGAGGTTGATATTTTAAAATTTTAGTAGGTATCAAGAGGACCCTCTCTAACTTTATAAAAAGAAGCAATATATTTTATTTATTGTTAAAAAGTGTTATCATTATACATCATCATCATCATCGTAGCCTTATCCTAATAAAATAGGGTTGATTACATAAGATCTCTTATCTTTCTTCTCTACAACAAACTAGACCTTTTTTTATTTGCAATTTCCTCAAATCATTTTTGATCATTTTTTCTTATAATTTTTTTCTATTCCTTTTGGTATCTTTCTTGGAATAGTGACTTAGCAAGTTTCTTTGTAGGTTAGTCATCTAATGTTCTTTGTAGATTCCCCAACCATCTAAGACATCATTCCTATAGCTTATCTCAAACCAAATAAATATAATATTCAAGAGACATTTTTTATTCTTATCATAAACGTAAATAAGTAGAACAATCATTGTTTAAAAAAATTTGGAAAAATGGAAATAAAAAAAAACATTTATTTTTAAATGGTATAACAAGCAACATGAATTCAATGGCAAACTATTTATCAACCACAATTCCTTATCATTTACAATGCATAATTATTTCATCATCCTAGAGTTGAAATACGTAGATCCCTCAAAATTTATGGTCAAGAATGAAAATGTTTGTACACTCCAAATAATATTGAAGATTAATAACATATTTTTTTGTGCAATATCTTACATTCAAATATATTAAATATAGATGTAATTTTAGGATTGCAAATTTGATTGATATGTTCTAAATATTACCTTGATAATTTAATTAAGAATATTTTCAAGATTCATTGCAAATATATTTCTAACCGGGAGATAAAATTTTAATTTCATTTTTTTAATTATGTTTTAATGTGTCACAAGATTTATTATTTTCTAAAAGTCAAAACAATGTTCCCAAAAACATTTTAACAATGGTCAAAAAGGGTCAAAAAGGGCTACTGCTGCCGTAAATTCCAAGATGCAAGTTCCGAGATGCAAGCCCTGTTTATTCGTTGGTGTTGGCGTCGTTCCGGCAACATATACAAGAAACTGAACGATGGAAACTATCATAAACTTTTTGATATAGAAAAGATACTGGTTACAACGTAGTAGATCTAGCAGCGTTATTTATCATATCAGAATCACATAAGCTAACCGCCATGAGAGCGGTAATTGCATCCCGGCGAACGAGATTGCAGTCATAAGATCAGGGATTGCAGTGATTGCATTGGAGAAAAAGATGATTACAGTCACAAGACGTAGGATTAGGATTACAACAATCAGGTGGAATTCCTGTTTTGCTATAGGCAAACCTAAAATGGAAAATAGCATACATCCAGAAAACATACAGGTTACAACGTAGTACATCTAGCAGCGTTATTTATCATATCAGAATCACATAAGCCACAAGAGCGGTAATTGCATCCCGGTGAAAGAGATTACAGTCATAAGATCAGGGGGGATTGCAGTAGTAGTAGTTGCAATTGCGAGAAGGATGATTACAGTCACAAGACGTAGGATTAGGATTACAACAATCAGGTGGAATTCCTGTTTTGCTATAGGCAAACCTAAAATGGAAAATAGCATGCATCCAGAAAACCCACAACATTCCAGCAACTATGTTCTTGTGAAAATTTCGTAGCTTCATCGCATTCAGAGGATGAGGCGGACAATGATTCACTATAATGCGGATGACTGAAGTTGCAGTTTCTTATAGACTCTGGCTGTGAATTTGTGCTTGTTCTGAATAAGCGAATGTCTAAGATCTTTATAAAAAACCATCCTCAGAAATTTTGTGCATGCCCTCATCTTCACGCGTTTTCTCCACAATTTTGGCATACGCGAATCCGTGGGTTTTGTCCTCTGTAAAAACTTGTTGGAAATTTTGTGCATGGATTTGGTATTCAAATTGAACGCGTCCTCAGAAATTTTGTGCATGCCCTCATCTTCACGCGTTTTCTCCACAATTTTGGCATACGCGAATCCGTGGGTTTTGTCCTCTGTAGAAACTTGTTGGAAATTTTGTGCATGGATTTGGTATTCAAATTGAACGCGTTTTGTGGTTTGGAATCCGTCCTTTTGTTTCTTTAAAAGAAAATTTTGAAAAATTTTGTGCATATGCTTAAAAGACTTGTTACCAGTTTTCTCCCCATTCAAAGTGAACGCGTTTTCTGTCGTTTTGCTGGGGTAGATACGGAGAAAAGTGAACGTGCTGTTCGGTTCAACCTGTCTTTTTCTGGTGTAGATACAGCAAAGGTAAGAGAAAAGTGAATGCGTTTTTGTCAAAAGTGACTGCGTGTTTCTGTCGTTTTCCGTGTAGATACAGCCAAGACAAAAGTAAAAATAAAAAAATAGGTGACAGTTGCACCTGTCATTTTTCTGAAGCAGATACAGGTAAGAGAAAAGTGAACGTGTTTTTCTGATTTAGAATCTGTCGTTTTGCTGGTGTATACAGGTAAGAAAAAAAGTAAAAATCAAAAGGTTGGTAACAGGTACACCTGTCGGTTTGCTGGTGTAGTTACCGGTAAAAGAAAAGTGGGCGTGTGTTTTTCTAGTCTAACTTGTCGTTTTCTTTTCTGGTGCAGATACAGTTAAGGCAACAGAAAATTGAACGCGTTTTTCTGTCGTTTTCGATGTAAATACAGATAAGAGAAAAGTGAACGCGTTTTCTGATTGAGACACATAAGAGAAAAGTAAAAATCAAAAAGAAGATGACAGTAATTAGAGAATTAATAGAAAATAAGACAGTGATTATAGTTGAGGACGGCCGGCTACCACTGATGTTACCATGAAAGAGATTTAAGTTAGTAAAACTTTAATACTAGAAATTAGTTTTTTTTTCCGAGGACAAATTCAAAATCTGAGAACTAAAACCACGTTTTAGATATAACTTATTTATGATCATATGAGAGAAGATTACAGTAATTAGAGAATTAATAGAAAATAAGACAGCGATTATAGTTGAGGACGGCCTGCTACCATTGATGTTACCATGAGAGATTTAAGTTAGTAAAACTTTAATAGTAGAAGTTAGTTAAAATACTAAAGACAACCACGACTTTAAACAGTTTCGAAAGGCCATCATGCATTTCCAGTTTTCCCTAAAAGGATGTGCAAATTTGATTATTATTCTTGTAACTCCTAGAATTACCCTTTACATATATTTAAGATACTCATAATCTTAACATGCCGAATTGAAATGGTTATAAAAGCCAGAGAAAACAAACTTTTGCTTGAATAGCATTTAAATTATATAATCTCAATTCAATGGAATGCTTAATAACATAACATGCTTCCTGCTTTGCTGAAATACGCATGCTGTAACTTCGAACCTGCATGCACCATTTTATGGGCAGGCAATATTTGAAATCAAACTTTTACAAGCAACCAAATCTTGCGAATCAGACCCACACAACGAAATTATTGTATAATCGCTACTATTTGCTGTAGAAATCTGTGATACCAGGGTTAGGTTGATCACAACCATTCATTACGCAACAAGTCCAGGGATGGCTATCAGAATGCGGAGGCACCTTAAATGCTATCGTAAGGATGATGCCGCAAATCCAGAAAATCCATAAAATCACAGCAACCAATTGGCGTTCATGCAAGCTCTGTCTCTTCATCTTAGTAATGCAACCAGTATCTCCGAGGAATACAATGCGATAATGTACTGCGGGTTGTGTATTTTATAAAGGTTTAACGCGTTAAATGGTCATACATCTTGCTGAAACAATATTTTGAGTCTCCATGTTGTTCTGCCATATGATTTAGTTGCAAAGAGAATTGGTATACATCTTAAAGACTGTTTTGTTTCGATAACTGATCATCAACTGATATATCAACTAATTCATCGATTGATATCAATCAACAGATACTGGTTCTCCAACTAATTCTAGTAATATTTAATTACATTATCTAAATTTACCAATATATAATTACATCATCTAATTTTAGTAATATGTAACTATATTATCTAATTCTTAACAGCTTTTCTACCTCCCTTACACTCACTCCGACAGTGTAACTAATGACATGTCATAGGGATCTTAAGGTTCCAAAAAGGTTAAATTTAAAAAACATAATTTATGATGTCATCGAATTATTGACTACCTAGATGATAAATTTGACATCTAGCCATTGAGTTCAAAACCATAAAAAATGTTGGAAATGACTATTCATATGGTGAAAATGGACATCATATACTCAAGTTGTGCAAAAATTAAATTTTTGAGGATGTTGAGGCACAATGTTGAGCAATGAGTAAAAACTAAGTTTTAGGATTTGGCTTCACTATTGAGTTTGAAAGGTTGAAATCTGTAGAAAATGACTCTTCATTCATTAAAAAGGTTTCCTAAATCAAAAGTTATAGCTTTTGAAGTTCAGAACCTTTGCCACGAAAATCGAGATTTTTCGCAAGGTCATCCATCTTAATTTACTCTAGGGCTAGCATGCTTAATTATGAAATTTTTTTCCTCATTGGTGCCAAGGCATCAAATTCTAATTTCGAAAATTAATTTGGCATGTTTTTATTTAAACAATGCATTGACAATAAGAATTTAAAATTTCCTGTCAAAATTTTCGGTAGGGGTGGCTACGGATGGAAATGGTAGTGAGGCAGGGAACATTGATGAGGGTAGCCGGTAGGTTAGGCAAAGATGGCGATGACATAGCACAATAGCAATGGTGAGTGTCGTAGGAGGTAGTGAGGCAGGGAACATTGATGAGGGTAGTTGGTAGGTTAGGCAAAGATGGCGATGACATAGCACAATAGCAATGGTGAGTGTCGTAGGAGGAAGGGCGACAGCAATGGGGAGGCCAATTTTATGCAAGCACAACCATAGTTTTGTACAAATCACTAAATCATATGCTTTTGCAAAATCAATAAAAGAAATAAAAAACTTTTTTAGTAGGCATTTTTGCAAACTGTATGCAATGTCTAAGAATAACTAAGTGATCAATACTGGAGTGATGTTGTTTGCTTGACATCTTGCCCTGGTTACTTTTAGCCCAATAATTCATTCTCTTTTCTAGCATTGTGCCCAACAACTTACCAAAAATATTTCTTACAATGATCATTTGATAATTGTTCAAATTATTTTTATTCCCCTTTTTATATAATAAGATAGCCTTACTAGTTTTCCAATGTCAATTATATAGAACTTATAATCATTGTTGGGTATGGCTTCTATAAGCACTATCATGAAAAACACACTTGTATTCTATGTCCTTATGGGTCAAGGTGATCTAGGCTTTATGACTTGAACAAAACATGTGGATTTTTTAGGTTCGTGCCTCTAGATCTTTCTATAAATTAGTCTTCATGGCCGTCTCTCATTGTGACACTAGAATTTGTAAGATTGCAATATGGCACATGTGCACTATCAATTTTATAATAAAATTAATATAAAAAGTGAAATTTAGTGTTCCAGATACATTCGTCTCCTAATCTCCTAAACCCACCTCAGGTTCAGAATCTCATCTTTAAATATCCTCAATCTTCATTTTAAATTTTTGTAATGCATAGCCCAAACAATCATTTTTCATGCAAGGTCGGCTTTTCCATTTTAGTTGTTTAATATCAGAGTAGTGATCATCTTAGCCTTGTATTACCAAAATAAGCATTTTAGTTGCAAAACCTATTTCCTAATTTAAGATTCTTTGCCCCACAAGTATAAGTATTGATTTTATAATTTCTTCCTAATTTAAGATTCTATGCCCCACAAGTATAATTATTGATTTTATAATTTCTTCTAGTAGACACTTGCCTCTCTTTATTGGATGTTGCTTCCTTTAAAGTTTTATGCCAGGGTCCAAAAGGGTCCAAAGTGCAGAGACACGTAACATAACATACAAGAAACAGAGGTCCTATTTTGAAGTGTAGATTTCCTCATCAGGATAATGCAAATGGAATGAAATTGCAAACAGAGAAGCAATGATGTTTACAAGATTAAATGAACAAGCTGCATAAATCACTTTCACTTTTTCTTTCCCCTCATTTTTTACCGTTTCCTTTGACGGCCATGCGACTTCTCTTCAAGAAAAAGATGCCAACATGTGAGCGTGGGTTAGGAGCTTTTTCTGATATAGAACAAATTCGTTTCAGATAAAACAGAAGATTACAGTAATTAGAGAATTAATAGAATATAAGAGAGCGATTATAATTGAGAATGGGGAGACGTCATCATCAGAGAAATCATTTATCATTTAAGTTTGTGAATCTTTATTGCTAGTAATTAGTTAAAATACTGGAAATTAATCATTATGCTTCATCGGTATTACGATTCTTAACCAATTTTCATAAACAGAGCATTTTGGATTCTGGTTCACAATTCCCGAACATAATCACGTTCCAAAGCAAATTTTCACCTTTACCGACATGATACATTACTGACATGATACATCTACGTCTATTTCATATATTGAATTTTACCAAAATTATATATATATATATATATCTATTTTTATAAATACAAACCGTCATATAAACTTATTTAGGACGAATTTACTTTTAAAACATAATTTTAATATCTTTTTATAATTTTACTTGTCACAATTCTTTTGCAATTCTTGCAAATTTTTGCAACCACTAACACTATTCAAAATCTTGCAAAATTACAATTTTTAAGGGCTCTAAACTTCAGCAAATCCACATCTTTTAAAATATAGCTATAAGATTAAAAGTCAGGGTAAATCTAATTTTAAAAATATTTTTGCAAAGAAAAAATATGTAAATTGTGGATGATAAAAAAATATTCTTATAACTATTTGAACAACATTTTACATGCAAATAAAATCTATATAATCTTAAAATGTCTAATTAAAATGGTTTTAAAAGAAAGGGAAAACAAATTAAAATTGAAGCTTTATTAAGTCCAAAGACCCATAAGATCTATTGAATTACATTTTCATTGAAAAATACAAATCCACTAAGCATCAATAAGAAAAAAAAAAAAAGAAAAGAAACAAATCATACAAATGTTTTTTGCTACAACATGCCAACCAACCAAGTGATTCTTGCTTGGTGAAAATATGCTTGCTGTAGCTTTGAAGCTGCAAGTACCTGTTTCTTGGGAGGCAATATTTAAATCAAACTTTTACTAGCAAACTAGCTCTGGGAATCAGACAAGCACACTAAAGTTATTCCATAAAATTGCTGCAATCAATTAGCATTCATGGAAGCTTTGTCTCTTCATTTTGGTAATGCAAGGAAGGAAGGATCTTAAAGGAATGCAATGCAAGGCAATTCAGTGTGCATATTTTATAAGTGTTTGAGCTCTCCCTTTAATGGTCTCGTAATTTGGACAGATAGGATGAGATAATGTACTTCTCAAAATAATGTATAATTTCTGGAGAAAAAAAAACTTGAAAATAAATCGTGATGCAGTAAAATTAGGCTACTGTGATGACCAACGCATCCTCAATGCTAACATGCAAATGTTACTCCTGAACATAATAAAAATTTCCATTTCCAGTAGAGTCATGAGGTGTAGCTGCACCGTAGATGGCTCATCCAGTGTTTCCCATCTCTTAAGAAAAGAATATTTCTCAAAATACACATCTGGTTTAACTTGTCTCTTGAAAAGACTTAAAAAAATCATTGGTTGGAGCTATAATTTTGATTATACTAAACCAGGTTTTGAAGTCTAATTTTTTGTTAGAGAATTGGCACTCAGGTTTTAATCCACTCAACTTAAGAAAACAAGTACTTCAATCACTCCAAATAATGATCCCATGAAAGCAAGGATGAAGGTCTTTTGAAATTTTTACTACCCCATATATCGACCTGGCTTATAGCCATGGGAACAGGGATGCCTAAAAAGGTTCACCCGGTTTATGTAAGTTTTCATTAGACTTGCACTTTTCTAGTAGGCCCATGATGACAGGGCATCATGGACGTTTCCTAGAATGATTGCCTTTACCCAAATATGACTGACTTGACGTGTTTGACAAGCTCACATTAATGTTCATAGACAAGCTCACATTAATGTTCATAGACAGGCCTGTATAGAAAGACCGTGTTTATGCAAATCTTGATTGACTTGACTTTTCTTGTAATCATGAACGTGGGGATGGTTCACAGACGGGCTTATGTAAATATTGATTGATTTGACTTGACTTTTCTTGTAACCATAGCAAATGGGATGGTTCCAAGGTTCATAGAAAGGCATAGATAATGCAATTTTGATTGACTTGACTTAGAATCATTGCGGCAAGGGAAGTTCCAAGGCATCTTACAAGAATTTTATGTTGCGTACACGTATCCTATGCTTTACATTGCATCATGTTGACATCCATAAACATAATGACTTGCATGCCAACTTACTATGGGATAGACACAAAACTTCTTTCAATTGAATTCCTCGACTCCAAAACATGTGGAGACTCATTGGAGCCTTCCTGGATAAAAACAAAATCAGGGAATGCTGAAAAATCAACCGGTCGTTTCTGTCCTCCGGTTCTTTTAGGTCAAAGAAAACGTGAAACCGTCATTTTTGTCCTTGGATAGAACCTTGTCAAAAATTTTGTACATGGGCCCACAAGACGCTTTACGCGTTTTCTCACAATTTTAGCATTCAAAGCGAACGCGTCCTGGTTCAGAACCCGTTCTTTTTGTCCTCTAAAAGAATCTTCAAAAAAATTTTGTGCATGGGCCATAAAACTCGTTACGCTTTTTCTCCATAATTTTGATTTTGAAAGTGAACGCGTTTTCATAGTTTAAAACCCATCGTTTTTGTCCTCTAGCATGCTGTAGATACCGATAATCCAGTTGCACCATTAGAATCATCGTTACCATGGTGCGATTATTCCTGCTTCTCATCTTAAAATATGAATGTTAATACTTATGGTTATGGACTTGTATCTGCAACGTTTCAAGGGAGACTAACGAATCTTCAACGATTCAGGGGAGACCAACGAAAGATTGAGGACTTATAAGTCTGCCAATGAAGATAATACCCACAAAAAAAAAATGAAATTCCAATTTGTTCAATCCACCATCTAGTGTGTTTTTTTATCTTCCAAGGCACCGGGGCTGATTTACATTGCATCAAGTTTATGTGCTTTTCCAAGTCTACCATCACATAAGTTTACATTGTGTTTTCCAACTGAGACAACTTACAAAAATTTCCTTAAGAGCATTAAACTCTTAAAAATGAATGCACCAAGTTATCTTGAATCAAACTAAATCATATCAAATAATTTATGAGATGCAATGGCACATGCATAGCTCATTAGATTTTAGTTTACAGCTTTAGAAAAGAGATTCACTTAGTCAAATATATGGGTTAATTTAATTTAAGGTAAGCTTACTGAATATACATTATAGCATCATATCATCATTGTCTATTGCTATTTTATATCATCATATCATCATTGTCTATTGCTATTTTAACTTCTAGAAGCTAAAAGGTTAGGACTAAAAATCAATACAAGAATTTATGGAATGCAATTTTGGTAACAACATAAATAGTAGTAAAGTAAAAGAGACAATTCAATGGTACGAGATTGCTCACTATAATAGGATAGTCATCATACTTGCTATTTTTTATGGTGATGAATGTTGAATAATACAAAAGAGGAATGAATAACAAATCAGTGTGGCAAAAATGTAAATGCCTTGATGCATGTTGAATGTTACAAATAATAATAATAATCTACACAAGTTTATATATTTGATGAGTGGCGAGGTACCTCTACGCTCAACCATACAAATATGAGTGTTTCATGCACGATCCGGTCAAATTCCAAGGACTAAGTGCCTATGTGCTTTTGTGGAACAAGGGCGGGTTGGTTGATCGTTGTCTTCCCAAACTTACTTGTATGTCACGATTGTATGGTTAAGTAAGCTTGAGGCATATGATTTTTATATCTTTTATGTTTTTATGTCCTGTGCTAATAAGGAAGAAGAGAGATAACTAAGTGACTAATTCATCTTAACATCTCATTAACTAAGTTCTAACTAATCCTAACACTAGCATCCGTTCTCATTTGCCATACATATCCTGAACCAGTGCAACACTATTGGGATTACCAAACACTAATTGTTATTGAGTTACCAAGTGTTACACGCATGCTCGAAGTGATTGTACTGAGTGTAATTTAACGATTTGCTTAATTGATCAAAATGAATTGCTACGCTAATAACATAAATGTAAAGTGCATAAAATAAAATAAAGGCATAAGAAAATAAAATAAAATAAATGCTTAAGAAAAAAAATCTCAAGTGCTACAAAGATGAATCAAATAGCTCGTCTTTATTGCCGTACACAAGGTGTGCTTAGGTACACAATGCTTGAATAAAGATCTGTCCACACTTAGACCTCCTGCTGTGGGCACTTGGAAAATACTCTAACTTTTAAACAGACTACAAGAGTTTTGCTACTTGACTGCTAAAAGACTTCTCCTCCAATTGTGCACATGGGCACTGTATTTATAGGTGATGAGTCACATTTTGGTCAACTGCGATATCGCAGCCTATCTCCTCATCTATAGATAAGAGGTAGACAGATCAGTTAGGGGAAGTAAGTAGTTCTTAGTTAAGTGTTTAATTTGTTTCTCTCAACCCTTTTCCTCTTAGTGTATGCTCGTAGTGTGGTGATTGTAATTGTACGACATCCTTTATTCGAGTGTGACGTACTTGGATATGCACATGACCGAAAATAAAGATCGAGATTACTTCATCATTGTAGCATTCCCTTAGTTTAATTGTTTATTTAATTGTCATTTACTGCTTTCTTAGTTAATCTCTCTCATCCTTAAACTTCTGTTAATCGCAGAATGAGTACGACTTGATTACGAGCATTTAAGTGCGACTACTTGGTAACCCAGTAGCATACCTAGGATCTGTGCTTGGTAATCCCAGTGGTAGTCATGCACAAAGTCTAAGATGTGTATGGATAATTAAGGAATAGATGCTCATATGCTCATCGCACTTAGGCTAGCTAGATTCTCTCTCACCCTTTCTCTCTTAGCTTAGTCAATATTACTTTCCATTGTTCTTAGGAGTAGCATTAGCATAGAAACACATCATACACCTCACTCTGGACTAAACCATACATGACAAAGCTAATACTAGTCTAGGTGGAAAGACAGTGAACTACGACCTAAGGCTAACTGTCTAGATGCCACAACTAGTCCGTCTATGGAGTTTGATCGGATCGTGCATGTAACGCTCGTATTCGTATGGTTGAGTGTAGGGGTACCTCGCCACTCATCATTGGCATCGTTG
>MNCI01008207.1:431507-442946 GCA_015680685.1 Gnetum montanum | reverse complement strand
GAAAGATACCAAACCTACGCAAGAGTGTTAGCCTTGAGGAAACAAGCACAACATGAACCCTTGGACATGGCCTTGGAAAGATATTATGCACTATTAAACAACTGTCCAGGCCATGGGTTTTTCGAGGAAAGGCTAATGTACCATATCATTGATGGGCTTCGTGATGAAATAAGAGAGACCTTAGGAATGTATGCCCAAGGTCAACTATACAAACTACGAAGTCCAAGAACTTATTAAGCGGGTAGCAAAAGAAGAAGGAGAAATTGCTAGATGGGAGAGTGTTGAAAAACATCAACGAGACCAAAATCTCAACTTAATAAAGGTCCATAATCACAAAAAGGAGAAATCAACCAATCTCAAGGTGGAAGAATTCTCTTTGCTAGTACAACAATCATTAGAAGAAGTCAAGGCAAAGATTAATAAGATGTTGGAATGGACGTATAAAAAGTGGAGAATATATTGATATTATTGGAGATAGAGTTTTGCAACCTGAGAAGCAGGACAAAGTATCAGTAGACAATCGGGAAGAAGGGATAAGAAAAATAAGAGCACAATTGCCAATCACACATATGAATGCAACATTTGCCTGTACGATCACCCCAAGGGCCAATGCCCAATCCTGTTACATTTATATGAGCATTGGGGAAGCACGTTACATCTCAAGTTTGTATAGAGATACTGTGTTCGATCATAGTGGCAACAATCCCAGTTGTGGAGAAAGCCAACCCTAAACTGGAGACACCCTTCATATTATCCGAATTTAAATGCTTATCACATTCAACATCCTATTTCTCCAATTGGGCCATCATACTCTATCTCACCGCATTATCATTCTCCTCAATACTATAAGCCCATACCTTCAACACAACCACCGCCTTGTGTATCCTACACTTCTGCTCATTTTCAACATTCTCATCCTTTCCTTCCTTCTAGATTGCCACCAACTGTTCCTAAGGTGTTTGCACCACAGCAACAACCTACGAACATTACTTGTGCTACTATTGCTAACAACAGTGAGAGACCTCAGCAACATTGAAGGCGTCCCTTCTTTAGAAATGACCCTAAGAAGGGACAACACAATTCCAAGGTCACTGCATCCTCCAACTTAGTACAAGTCCAACACTGTGGTGCACCCTTATCTTCGAACCCAACACCTCATGTTACTTCAATAGGGCCACCAATTAACACTCCAACAACCATACGACCCAATGAACACAGCCATGGAAGGCATCATCCCGATCCTTGCATACCATCTAATGGTCACAAACATCATATTGGGTCAACTCTTTATCCGAAAACCACATCTTATAAATTGCCCCACTATGCTTACTACAATCAAGTGTGTGAACTCCAATGGGGTAGGTATGACCAAGTTTCAATGTTTTCAACATTCAAGGATCCTCATCTCTCATTTATTAATCCTTGCCATCCTCAACCGTTTAGTCATGGGGGATGTCCCCCATTCTAGTAACAAGCAAGATTAATAACCACTTTTTATTTTCTTTAATTTTACAACTTTTTGTTTTCCAGTTTTTTAGTTTTTAATTTCTTGTTTTATCATTTTGTCTTTTGATCTTTTTACGTTTTTGTAAGTAATCTCAGCTATGAATAAAACACTCTTGTAGCTCNTAGGGGGTCCCACTGGAAAGACATGCACTCATGCTTGAAGGTTGGCAGCTTCTCTGGATTCAACAATCGAAAAAAAAACAAACAAAAAAAGGAAGTGCCACAAAATAAAAATCACTTATCCCTTGAACAAAATGCCAAATCATCGTATGCCTTGTTGTTATGGTACTCTCATAGTTGCTCATCATGGGGATGAAACAATGCAATGTCATTGATTAGAGGAATGGACTTGGTCCTGATCTTGGAACGACGAGTTAATGACACCTTAATCATGCTTTACACACAGTATTCACTGTGCCTTGGGTTAGTTACCTCATGTCCCAATCTCTACAGTCCCTTCTATACACCATCTCATCTCACTGTTCGTGGAATTGAAATTCGTGTCTTGTGTAGTATAGAATCCTTACCTCATTTCGGTGATATTTACATGTGTGTGTTTTGTGGAATCAATGTGGATTACATTTAACCCTTCGAGTGCCCATGGACACTTTTAAGTGTGGTTACGCAAGGGCATTATAGGTTGGAACCTGCTTTGGGGAGGACCCACTTGCGTAATTTTTGTAATTTGCACTTATGACATAGCTCACACACACCATTTCTTACCCTCAGCCTATTTTTCATAACATTCTTTCCCTTATTTACTATCCCTTTGAATTCCAACGTTCCTATGTAGCCATTACATGGTCTTTTTTTCTCACTTACCACCCAAGGCCTTATTGCTCAAGTCCACCCACATATCATTATTCATGCCTTCAAAACAAGTTAAATTACCCTAGAACCCTTAAACACCTGACACATGTCCTTGATTTCCATTGTTAATTGTCAGAAAAACCCAAAAAATTTGGTATTTTCCCTCAGGCCTAAACATTGTTAGGCCGCGATATCGCGTACGTGATATCACATCCCATCTGACTATATATACGATGCCCCCCCCCCCATGCAACACTTAGCATCATTTTTCACAAATCACATGGGGGAATTTTTTGAATTTTTCTCTACGACATGCAATTTTGAGACCCTTGCTTTCACATCCATAACTCGCTCGCTGGTACTTCGATTTTAATTCTGTCTAAACCTGCTTGAACCTAGACTATTCAGCTTAGTTGTGGGGGAAGGATATATGTCGAATAGTGCATAACTTTTTTGGAATTTTTCATTGTCCAAAGGACATTATCAAGGGTAATTAGTTGTAAAAATAAGGATAAATTATGCCAAAAATAGTTTCATCCCTAGGTACACCAGAAAACTAAAATTGGAAAACCACCTAAGTAACAGGACTCACTATTATAATCATTTGGGAAACATCACACAGAGATAGAATAAAATTGAATTAGTTAAGGCAAGAAGTAAGGTATAACTTAACTTCGAAAAAAACCTTACTAATGCTTGGCCTCGTGTGATTGGAGATGGCCCTGAAACGTGGACAATGGGAAGGTCCTGCTGAAGGTGGAAGTAAACGGCCTAGGAGAGGCCAAGAACATGTCCCTACTGAAAAACATGCAGAATAGGAGGAACAGTAATTTAGCATTCATCAAGAGGACCCTGCTACCGTACAGTCTAGATAGGTAGAAGGAGGAGTTGCTGCAGCGCCTAAATAGGAACAACATCTCACATTGCCCTAGGATTGTGTTCAGGCTATCCACTAAAGATCCACATTTGCTGCAGTGATTGTGGAATTAAACTTTGAATCCTTTGCAGAATTTTCTCCTAAAGCTATTAGGGATCACTTCAAGGGGTCTCCCTTATGGCCTATCAAGTGGTGCCTGGTACCCGGGAGAGACGTACCAGTTTTGGCACAATAGTAATAAGGCATCACTATTAATATTATGGTGTGATAGTTGATTTCTCTGCGTAGGCCATTTTGAAAGTATTAAACCTTCCGAATACAGGGCCCAGGTTGTTCAGTTGTCTACTCGTGCAAACCCCGATGTGTGACGAGTTTGGTTGGAAAGGACATATGGTAGGGATAAGACATTTGGAGAGTTGATGATGGAGGAGAGGATCTACTTCAAAATTGGAACGTATCACCTCTTCCCCATGAAGGAGTTAAAAAGAATCTCAACATATGCAGTAAAAGGATGTGCAGTGCTGATGGAAAATATTAATGCTAACCTACCTCATCTATACTTAACGGAGATCCTGAGGTGGTTCGAGGAACAGAAGACAGGGAAGATGGCATTGCCCTTCCCTTGTCTTATCAGAAAGCTATGCTGACATGTTGGTATTAGGGGGTACACTAATGGTGTCCTTTGAAAAGCCCAGAATGCTTCCTATGCTGAACTGTTAAAGCCACAAGCTGCAAGGAAAATCACTGGTGAGACGCTGGGGCTAGAACAAGAAGAACAGACGGATGGACCAACTACAACTCAACTTGTAGGACCAAGCCAACTTCCAAGTATAGGACCCAGCCAACAATAGGAAGTAGGGCCTAGCACGGGTTAGGATCAACCATCGTCGTTGCAAGATTATAGACCATCGATGAGCCATCTCAGGGCCATCGCTGAGACGATCAGTTGGGGAGGTCGTGATGAAGAAAATATCTTCTGCGTCATTGATGATGCCATGCATCCCACAGTTTCTTTGGATTGTATAAGGGGTGAAGTGTCTATTCATACAAGAGGAGGGGAAAGTATTTGGTTAGAACAGATCTTGGGAAACCTTGCATCTTTCCAAGTGCAATTAGAAACTGGTGAAGGGGCCATAGTGCACTCAATATGCATGTAGCACTTGGTAACCCAGTAATGAGTAGCGTTTGGTAATCCTAGCAGCATTGTACCAGTTCAGGATGTGTACAACAAGTGGGACCGGATACTGGTGTTAGGAACTACTAGAACTTAATTAATGAATAATTAATGTCAGTTAGTCACTTAGTTCTTTTCCCTTTTCCTCATTAGCATAAGACACCAAAGAGATAAAAGTTATAAAAATCATATACCTCAAGCTTACTTAACCATACAAGCATAACAGTACAAGTAAGTTTGGGAAGATAATGATTGATTAACCCTAAGTGTTCCATTAAGGCGTGTAAGCACTTAGTCCTTGGACTTCGACTGGATCACACATGAGATGCTAATATTTGTATGGTTGAGTGTAGGGATACCTTGCCACTCATCATTAGCGTTGTTGTCAGGGACTTAGTTGTTTGTACGCTATGTAGAACATAGAAAATCATCCATATCATTGGAATGCTAGAACTAACCCTTACGGTTAATTAAGGAAAGATAAGACAATGGTACATCGCACACCAAATAAGACAAAAATGTCTTCTTCTTCACATAAGAGCACTTCACCGCCTAGGACTCACACAAGAGATAGTCATCGACATTATACATGTAACCAAGATCTACCAGTTCGTCAACAGTTTCAGGTGGTATATACTCATCATGATGAGTATGTACCTGATTTCACCTTTATTCTACACCAAGATGAACAACTACGTTGGAGAGACTTGGAGGGTAACATAGTGTTGCCTCCAAACCGATCAATCCCCAACATGCTCATTCATGCTCTCACATGAATAGGCATGCTACTTCTATACATGGAATACGTTGCATGCAATCATGACATAAGGAACTATCATCCCATAGAAGTGCAACATCAATAGGACTTGTGATAGGAGAGTTACCACACATCCTTGAAAGGTAAATGACCCAATAACATCTTGCACATTTTAAGCAAAATTGGGGATGGTGAACTGGTTTCAATAGGTTCCCCACCAAATGATGTTCTCCCTCCTAACAAAGGTTAGGAGGTGGTATATCAGAACCTCCACTCCACGGTTCACAACCTTGGTTCTGATCCACATGAACACGAAGTGTTCGATGAGGGAACACAAACACATGATAAGGGCAGACGTTCTGATCGTAATCATGATCAAGGCCAAGACCACCGAAGAGAAGGTAGAAAACACTATTATGATGGTGGTTCTCCTTCTTCTTCACCTTCATCATCATGTTTACCCTCTCCTTCGGTGTCTGAACGTAGTCATAAGGAAACCAACCATGAGGATAAAGGAAAATAGAGTGAAAAACATTGATGAGATAGTCGAGAATGAGGACGAGGGCACTCTAGGGAATCAAGGCATAGAATAAGGGAGAGTAGGGAACTGCATAGACACCATAGACGCTATGAATGAGATGACCACGAAGAATNATCAAGGCATAGAAGAAGGGAGAGTAGGGAACTGCATAGACACCATAGACGCTATGAACGAGATGACCACGAAGAACCCCTCTTTGGAACCAGAAGCATGTTAGATATAACGAGGCCGTAAGAGTTTCAACAAGGCACTAAAAGCATAGTAGGATCAAGAGGTTAGACATAAACAATATCCCATGATTTGAAGGGGGATACAACGTTGATCCTCAAAATCACTTACAAGCATTCCATGATGCATGTGCCTTGCAAAACATTAAGAACGAATGGCAAAAACTAAATTTGTTCCCAAGGACACTAGTGAAAGAAGCAGAAAGCTAGTACCCGTCCTTATAACTAGAATCCATTCAGAGCTAGAGTACAATGTTAGAACTATTTAATGATAAGCACCAAATGTACTCCCGAGTGTCTAAGCTACGAAAGAAAATCCAAGGATGAAAGCAGGGAAATCATGAACCCTTGGATGTTGCCATGGGTCGCTATTACGTACTGTTACATCATTACCCTAGCCATGGTTATTTACGGTGGGATCAACTACACCATCTCGTAGATGGACTTAGGCATGAAACAAGGATAACCCTTGGAACATATGCCCAAGGGAGATTATCAGAGCTTAGGTTCCATCAGGTTCATAGATTGCTAGAACAAGTAGCTAAGGAAGAAGGAGAGCTACATAAGAGAGAAAGTGTAGAAGAGTACAATTGAGATCCTTCCCTCTGAAAAAGGGGAGTGAGATTCTGTGAGGAGGAAGAAGAGTCACCACTCGAAGAGATGGTGAATAGGAAAAATTTGCTGCTTCAAAAGTTAATAACAGAAGTATCGGCAAGGCTAGACCAAATGTGAGACTCCCTAGATAGTAGGGTCGAAATTGTTCTTAAAATTGTAGAGGAGTCTATGGAGCGAGGTAGTGACTATGACAAAAAGAAAAAGAGAGAAATGGATAATGCATGTAACAAGGGAAAGGGCAAAATGGCCATCACTGAAGAGGTTGTGGATTCAGACATAGATAATGACGATGGATGTGAGATATGCCAATACGACCATACTAAGGGATGTTGTTTAGTGATATCACATCTACAAGAGTCTGGAGTGTATGCACTCAACCCATGACTTAATAGACAGCAAGCACCTCGACGGTTACCTTATCCCCAAGGTAACCCAAGGCAGTTCCACCAACCTTCAACATATTATCCAAGTGGAACTCCACCACAGCCTATTGAGCAACATCAACACTGGCAATACCCATAGTCATGGGGGATCCCACCACCAAGGCAAAAATACCCCTATCAGCAACTAGATTCATATGGCTATTACGTGCAGCATCCAATCTCTTCACATGACTCTATTGGTCACGTGACACCACAACATCAGTACTAAGCTCAGGAGTATTACAGGGCTCCTTCTCCTAGGGGAGATCACCCAAAGACATACCACCCTCCAAA
Organism: Gnetum montanum; assembly: GCA_015680685.1. Lineage (NCBI taxonomy): Eukaryota > Viridiplantae > Streptophyta > Gnetopsida > Gnetales > Gnetaceae > Gnetum > Gnetum montanum. The sequence goes on along the minus strand of MNCI01008207.1, from coordinate 435,723 downwards.
TCCATTCGCAACTATCACACCAATAGCTCCGTTACCACCTACTCCAGCAATGTAAGGGGAACTCCCCACTCAACCGCAGCAATGCAATGCTACGAGGGTTGTGAATCTTCAACCCACTGCTGGTTTTGACAACTATATGAAGAGAATACCTTTCTTCAGAACCAACAATCTAACCAAGCCCTCACAACCACAAGTGATTGAACCTCTGAACATCTCTTCATCAAATAAGGCTTCAAGGCTCCCTTCAAACCAAACACCAAGATCAACACATACAGTTATGTTAATGCATGCCATCACTAACTGGATTAAGGTGGGCCACCTTCCTAGGAAATTATCTGATCCTGGAAGCCCTCTAATCTATCTCCAAGTCATTGGGAATGAATCATGTAAAGCTCTTCTGGACTCATGTGCTGGAGTCAACTTAATATCGCAAGAGATGTACAAAGCCTGGAACCTACCCCCATTAAATAAGAGAAATATTCACCTAGAGCTGGTCAACCAGTCCATCAATGTTCCCTTGGAATTGGTGGAGGACATCGTTACCACTGTGTGTGGGTGGTCATACCCAGCTGATTTCCTAGTGATACAAGTAAACAATGATAAAGAGGACTTCCCAATAATAATGGAAAGGGCATGGCTAAGTACCATAAATGCACATTTAGGAATCTGCAATCCTTCCCTGGAAATATCTAAGGAGAACACTTATGAAAAGATCGAGAAGAAGAAGGTTCGATGCATCACATATAGTGACATAGGGTGCGATTGCATACACGAATGTTTAGCATTGCTTGCATGCAACCGGTGTGCATAAGAAATTAACATACAAAAGTCTCTGTATGTAGCAACCACACAACAAGAAGACACCCAGTGGTTGATAGTTGATTAAGAGAGCAACTCACCAATGTGGATGGAATTAACCGAGGGAATAACTTGCACCTACATCAAAAGCTTAGATGCACCTCCTAACACAGTCATGGGGGAGATGGACACCTCTGCTGATCAATTAAGGTCCTTAGTTCCTTTTTAAGTTTTTGTTTTACACATTTTTGTTTTACAAATTTCTTTAACTTTTCTTATATTTTTTTTTGCAATATCGTTTATACTTTTTCATTCCTTTGTGTGTTTGTTTGCTTGGTTAGGTTCATCACCTAATAAGTGCTCCTGATGGTGGTATGAAGTGTATTCTATTGATTGCTAATGTTTGGTTTTTACCTTGGAGTTATAATGCTGATACTAAGGTATTGTTCTTTTGATATAACAGGCAATGAGCCCACATCATCCATGCACTCACAAATTTCTATGGTCTCTCTTGGCTTGGAATTGTATGGTCCCTTTCTTAACAATGAAACTTTAACGAACTGATGATTGGGTATTTCTCAATCCGAGGAAGGACTCAAGGATTGAAAAGGGTGTGACTTCAAGGGGATTTGATGCATTTGTGCTGGCCGTTCTTTTGGGTGCTTGGATGTTCTCTTCTTTAGTTTTCCTTACCATTATGACATTGCTACATTATCGGGAAGCTAAGCTAATAAAAATAATAAGTCTTTGCATGGTGTGGTTCTCATGTAAAAAAAGAAGAAGAAGAAAGGGGTGAGAATTCAAAGCACACCCTTTAGACAAAATAATCATCTAGGCTACAAGCACTAGTTATGGAACTAAACAAACATGTTCCCTCTAACTAAGGCTCTTTTTTGCTTCCTATTTGTCCCTCTCTTGCTTGTTTTGAATGGTGGTGACTCTTTGGCGGAAGCATTCCTGTTACTTCAAGTGGATAGATTGGCCAAATGTATTAATGCGAAGTCACTGGATGTGGATTATTTGAGACTAGATTTGGAATGAGATCTACTAAGTCACATTAACCATTAATACACAAAGGGCTATACACCACCTTGTTCTTGGGACTCCATTCCATTCTCTTCTTTCCGTCATTCTTTCTCCATTTTCCACCTCATTGCCAGTTGTATCGATAGTCTATATTTTGGTTGATGCATTATTTTCTTTTTGGTAAATTCTTGTGGTTAAGACTTTAGCTCTTTCTTCTAAACGACATTTCTAGAGTTGACAAACTCTTTGAATGTGGGTTTATTAGGGCATAAAAGGCATGAGCCTGCTTTGGGGAAGACCCACTGGCATTCCTATTTAGTGCATCCATTAACTTCTTTTCCTTAAACATTTCTACAATCAACATTTGTTGTGTTCATTTCCACCTCTGACATCCCTTTTATCGGCATTGTCGTTGTTTTTTTCTCCATCTTTCTTTTTCCTTATCTTTTTCCATTATATCGCTACCAAAGGATTGCTCTTAGTCATGGGGGTCCTGGTTCAATTTTTCCAATTTTCTCCTAACCCCTACACCTTGGGTAGTCACCAATGTTATATCTCCAGAATGCGTATTCAACCAATGGACTTTACACCGATGCAGGGTATAAACTGCATTATGATTTATTTACCCTTGCTAATATGTGACTGTGTTGTGTGTGCAGATGACAATCATACAACAATGGATTGGACGTCAAGGAAACACTTAGGATGGACTGGTGCTGGAAAATTCATGTAAGGAATGAGATTGATGGCGCGGTTATGGACGGACAACGGTAAGCACAATCTTGGCATTGGCAGTAACAAACTTATTCTTTTCTCTCTTCTCTCTCCTCTCTCAGCTGCCAAATAAGGCTGGATGTCAAATGTACATAGTGTTCACTCTTGTGGTCATGAACACTAATGTTGCCATGTATTGTAATGTTAATCCATTCACATGTCACCCCATTCACCACTAGTGTCATTCAAGTCAATAATCCCATACCTTCTCAATATTTTGTAAGGAACTTGAGGACAAATTTTTATTTAGTCATGGGGGTATGATGAGCCACGATATCACGTACACGATATCGCATCCTGTCTAATCTTATATAAAGAAGAGGCGATGCCCTTTGTTCTGGGGAGTTAGATTTAGACCCTTAGCCAAACTCTTGCAGTTTTACCATTCCAAAGTTAGAATAATTTCCATGTTCCCAAAGTAGGAGTCATAAAGTGAGCGGATCTTTATTTGAGCAAATTGTACCTGAGAACACATTTGTGTATGACAATAAAGATGAAGTTTATGATAAACCTTGCAGCATACAGACTAAGCTAATTAGTAATTAATTATTGTTAATTGTTTAATGTTTTCCTAGTTAATTAATCTCTCTCTCAATCCTTGACCTTCGTAGTTAAGTGCACTCAGTATGACCGCTTTGAGCATGCGTGTAGCACTTGGTAACCTAGTAATGAGTAGCGTTTGGTAATCCCAGTAGCGTTGCATCAATTCAGGATGTGTACGGTAAGTGGGATTGGATACTGGTGTTAGGAACTATTAAAACTTAATTAATGAATAGTTAATGTAAGTTAGTCACTTAGTTCTTTTCCCTTTCCCTCATTAGCATAAGACACCAAAAAGATAAAAGTTATAAAAATCATATACCTCAAGCTTACTTAACCATACAACCATGACAATACAAGTAAGTTTGGGAAGACAACGATTGATTAACCCTGAGTGTTCCATTAAGGCGTGTAAGTACTTAGTCCTTGGAGTTTGACTGGATTGCACGTGAGACACTTGTATTCGTATGGTTGAGTGTAGGGGTACCTGGCCACTCATGAATTGTTAAAATTTATTATCATCCAATTAACACTCCAACAACCATACGACCCAATGAACACAGCCATGGAAGGAATCATCCCGATCCTTGCATACCATCTAATGGTCACAAACATCATAGTGGGTCAACTCTTTATCCGAAAACCACATCTTATAAATTGCCCCACTATGCTTACTACAATCAAGTGTGTGAACCCCAATGGGGTAGGTATGACCAAGTTTCAATGTTTCCAACATTCAAGGATCCTCATCTCTCATTTATTAATCCTTGCCATCCTCAACCGTTTAGTCATGGGGGATGTCCCCCATTCTAGTAACAAGCAAGATTAATAACCACTTTTTATTTTCTTTAATTTTACAACTTTTTGTTTTCCAGTTTTTTAGTTTTTAATTTCTTGTTTTATCATTTTGTCTTTTGATCTTTTTACGTTTTTGTAAGTAATCTCAGCTATGAATAAAACACTCTTGTAGCTCATTAGTTGAGGTGTGTTATATGTTATTAAATCCTGAGGGATCAATTATGTGGATAGTGAGCCCATTACACCCACTCATCCATTCTACAAATAAGAGGTTCTAATC
>MNCI01008207.1:411617-431005 GCA_015680685.1 Gnetum montanum | reverse complement strand
TGTTCTTGCCTTGAGAAGGCTTATTCTTTGTTCTTTTGGCCATGCACTAAGACTTTTCTCAAATTGCTTCCTTGAAATTGAATAAGTAATGGGCCTATTCTTTTAAATTTTCTCTTACTCCTCTAAAATTGAATAAGTAGTGAACCTTTTCTTTGTTCTTTCTACCTTACTATGACTTTTCTCACCTTACTTCTTTAAAATTAAATTAGTGTGCCTCTTCTTTGTTCTTCTAACCTTATTGCAATAATTATGTACTCAAACTTTTCTACTCTTTTAATAATGACCTTTGTTATGTGCATGATCCAAATCCCTCTTTTTCTTTTTGTCATAGTCACTACTTCGCTCCTTAGACTCCTCTACGATTTTGAGAATTGTTTCAAATCTACTATCTAAGGAGTCCCACATTTGGTCTACCTTTGCTGACACTTCTGTTATCAATTTTTGGAGCAGCAAGGTTTTACTATTCACCATCTCCTCGAGTGATGACTCTTCCTCCTCCTCACAGAATCTCACTCCCCTTTTTCGAAGGGAAGGATCATGATTGTACTCTTTCACACATTCTCTCTTACATAGTTCTCTTTCTTCCTTAGCTACTTGCTCTAGCAATCTATGGATATGATGGAACCTAAGCTTTGATAATCTCCCTTGGGCATACGTTCCAAGGATCTCCTAGTTTCATGCCTAAGTCTATCTATGAGATGGCGTAGTTGATCTTGCTGCGAGTAATCATGGCCTAGGTAACGATGTAATAGTGCGTAGTATCAACCCATGGTAGCATCCAAGGGTTCATGAGTTCCTTGCTTCCATCCTTGGATTTGCTTTCGTAGGTTGGACATCCAAGAGTACATTTGATACTTATCATTAAATAGTTCTAGCATCGTACTCCACCTTCGAATGGATTCTGGTTCTAAGGACCGGTACCAGCTTTCCGCTTCTTTTACTAGTGTCATTGGAAAAAACTTTAGTTTTTGCCACTCATTCTCAATGTTTTACAAGGCACATGCATCATGAAATGCCTATAAGTGGTTCTGAGGATCAACATTGTATCTCCCCTCAAATTGTGGGATATTATTCATGTCTAGTCTCTTGATCCTACTATCTTTTTGGTGCCTTGTGGGTATTCTAATGGCCTCTGTGATGTCTAACATGCTTCAGGTTGCAAGTAGGGGTTTTTCATGGTCATTTCTCTCATAGCGTCTATGATGTCTACGTGGTTCCGTACTTTCCTTTCTTCCATGTCATGATTCTCTAGAATGCCCTCGTCTTCGTTCTAGACTCTCTCATTGAGGTCTCTCATTTTGTTTACCCTTATCCTCATGGTTAGGTTCCTTATGACTACATCCTAATATTGAGGGAGAGGGTGAATGTGATGATGAAGGTGAAGAAGAAGGAGACCCATTGCCATGACGATGTTTCCTACCTTCTCTTCAGTGGTCCCGACCCTAATCGTGATAACGATCAGAATGCCTACCCTTGTTATGTGTTTGTGTTTCCTCGTTGAACACTTGGTGTTCATGGGGATCAGAACCAAGGTTGTGAATCATGGAGTGAAGGTTCTAATACACTGCCTCCTCACCATCATTAGGAGGAGGAACATCATTTTGTGGAGAACTTATTAAAATAGGTTCACCAACCTCAATTTTGCTTAAGACGGGTGGAGCATTATGGGGTCCTTTGCCCTTCAACAATGTATGGTAACTCTCTTGCCGCAAGTCTCGTTGATGTTGTGCTTTTGTGGGATGGTAGTCCCTTATTTTGTAATCACATGCAACGTACTCTGCGTACAACTGTGACATGCCTATTCACCCAAGGGCACGAAGGAGCATGTTGGGGGCTACTCTGTCTAAAGGCAACACTATGTTACCCTCCATGTCTCTTCAACGCAGTTGTTCATCTTGATGGAGAATAAAGGTAAAGTCAAGTATATACTCATCATGATGAATATATACCACACGGAATTGTTGAGGAACTGACATATTTTGGTTATGTGTGTTGTGCTGCCAACTGTCTTTTGTGTGAGTCCTAGGTGGTGAAGTGCTTTTGTGCAAAGAAGAAGACATTTTTTGTCTTGTTCGGTGTGCTATTTATTGTTGTCTTGTTTTTATTTTGATCAATCCTAAGGGTTTGTTCTAGCTCCCAACGATATGGATGATCTCCAATGTTCTATGTAGCACACAAACAACTAAGTCCTTAGCAATGGTGCCAATGATGAGTGGTGAGGTACCCCTACACTCAACCATATGAATACAAGCGTCTCATGCACGATCAGGTCGAACTTCAAGGACTAAGTGCTTATGCACCGTAATGGAACACATAAGGTTAATCAATCATTGTCTTCCCAAACTTACTTGTATTGTCACGGTTGTATGGTTAAGTAAGCCTGAGGTGTATGATTTTTATATCTTTTATCTTTTTAATGCCTATGCTAAGAGGGGAAAGGTGAAGAGACTAAATGACTACTTTCATTAACTATTCATTAACTAAGTTCTAATTATCCTAGCGCCAGTATCCATTCCCACTTGTCGCACATACCCTAAACCAGTGCAACGCTACTGGGATTACCAAACGCTACTCGTTACTGGGTTACTAAGCATTACACACGTGCTCAAAGCGATGGTAGTGAATGCACTTAACTAGGAGAGTTAGGGGTTGAGAGAGATTAATTATCTAGAAAAGCATTTAAACATTTAAAAAATAATTAAATCCTATTTAGCTTAGTCCATATGCTGCAAGGTTTATCAAAAGTTCATCTTTATTATTGTACACAAATGTGTGCTCAGGTACAATTTGCTCGAGTAAAGATTTGTTCACTTTGAGACTCCTATTGCGGGCACATGAAAATTATTCTAATTCTGGAATGGTAAAACTGCTATAGTTTGGCTAAGGGACTAACTCTAGATTCAAGAAACAAGGGAAAGCCGCCTCTTATTTATAGAACTTATGGCGGGCAACGATATCGTGAGGGCAGATGTGATATCACAACTCATCAGTAACCATGGATCATCACACTTGAGGGTTGGGGCATATGAGAGGGAAAATAGGGTTTTCCAAGGTCACCTAGTGATTATGGCTAACCATTCTCCAACATTACCTATCCTACGCTCACATGATCATGATGATTACATGATAAGTTAGCACAAATCTCATGCTCCATAATCCAACATAACTAGTAAAACTAAATCTTGAAAAAGACTCGGAAGAATCATAGAATTATTGAAATATATAGTATAAAAGATATTCTATGTAATAGTGATAAGAAATATTATATAAAGCATTATAATAACATTATTTTCCTATGGTGCTCTAATGACCCAACATCTAGTAACTCAAAAAGCCATAATGATTATTAACATCATATGTAAAGCAAAAATCAAAACAATATGTCAAGAAAGAAATGATGGAAGTGCAAAGAAAATATGCAAATGAAGCTATATACAAATGAAATGCATGGTGAAGGGGAAGAAAATATGCAACTAAGAATCTACTAGGTGTCCACGTGGGACACCTGAGTAAAAATGCTTTAAATGAAATGCATTAAAATTGCTAGGTAAGCTATTTCTTTGCACATCAGCAACCTTGTACACATTGGGGCCAATGACATCTTTAAATCGAAATGGTCCTGACCACATAGTAATGAACTTATCTTGAAGATTTGCTCGATCAAATTTTCTACCTTTTTCCAGGACTAGGTCTCCTATCTTAAAGACTTTACCAACGTACTTCCTGTCAAGGCATTGTTTAACAATTTTTCAATGCTTAAGATTACAAAAATCAAGACCTAATGTTAACTTGTTCATTTTCTATCAACTTTTTCTTTGATATAAGTTTCAATGATAGGTCTAGGTCTTGGTGAATCGTCGAATATAGCCTTTCTAGGAGAATGTTCCATGGATGTGTCATTAAAATTTAGCACACCTTCAAATGTTTTAAGAGGTAGGGTCTTATTTATATCTTTGTCTTCCCCTAAAGGTGGTGGATTACTTAGATGAAATCCATCATGTTGTTATAAGGTAAGGTGTCTCCATAGATTTCTTCACTTTCTCTAGAACTTTGATAGGATTGGATGGAATTTGCATGAGAGACAGGATTTATTTTTGTAGTTCCACTCACATAGTCATTTACAACATGTTCGTTGTGCTCAACTTCAATAACGCCATCATAAAGATTAGTGTTTTGATCTTCCAAAGATTAATTTTGTTAATCCAAGGCTGTAACTACTTGTTTGTAGAAGGGTTCTCAAGGTATAGTCATGTATTTAGATTTTCCTTTGAGAGGGATTAATAGCTCTGAGAAATCTAACCTAAAGAAGCCCCCAAACTTGCAACCAAAATTCTTAGATAGGATCACACCATAGGTAGGTAACATGTCAACTACTAGAATATCTATGTAACATGTGAATGTAGGGTATTTTTAAAGTTGCACTTTCACTTCTTTTAATGATCCTACTATAGGTACATTGGACGCATCAAGTTGAATCACATTTTTCATTTGTGGTATCATTTGTGCTCCTAAAGTATTACATACCTCAAGTGGCATGACACTAATAGTAGCTCCAAAATTTATCAAAAAATTGTGGACATTCTTTCCTAAAATAATCAAAGTTGTTAGAAAAAGAGGTTGTTCTTTCTTGCTCATCATGGACTTGTTTACATTTTGTACTGATAATGTGTTAGGACTTTCTATGTAGTGAAATTTCCTTTCAAGGGTTGGGGATTTTCCTTTATTGGTTTCCGATCTATGAACTATCTCTTGAACCACCTCTTTCATTTTGTCAAAACATAATAGGTCATACATTGAAATGTTAGCTTTGATTTTCTTCAAATCCTCAACTAGATTATAAGTCTTAGGTATGTCTTTGGCTTCTTGTTGAGGTGGAGTTCCCCTGAGTATAGAAGATGGGTTTGATTGTTGTGGAGCGGTTTTTTGGGATGACTCGATTTGAGTATTTATGTCACTTTAACTAGGAGCTCTTCTTTTTGAAGAAGTATATGAATCATTCCTAGTTTGTTGTTGTGTGTTATTCATGATGTCACTAAGTTTACAATAGCGAGTGTTATGAGGGTTGGGGTCACTTATCATAACTTGCTCCAATGAGGAAACCTCTTCATTTTTTGTTTCATAAGGTACATTAAGGACCATAATAGGAGGTTTTTCATTTTGTTGACCTTGGGTGTTATCACCATATAATGCTAAAAATTGGGAACAAGTCTTCTCAGAATGTTGCCTAGTGTTATAGAGGTTAATGAGTGGAACACTTAAGGTTAATCAATTGCTGTCTTCCCAAGCTCACTTGTATTTGTCACGGTTGTATGGTTAAGTGAACTTGAGGTACATGATTTTTATGTCTTTTATGTTTTTATCACCTATGCTAAGAGGGGAAAGGGTGAAGAGACTAAGTAACTAACTTTCACTAACTAGGCTTTAATTGTCCTAGCATCAGTATCCGTTCTCACTTGTTGTTCACACCCTGAACCAATGCAATGCTACTGGGATTACCAAATACTATTCATTACTGGGATTACCAAGCTTAATGCATGTGCCTCGAAGCGGTCATACTGAATGCACTTAACTATGAGAGTTGAGGGTTGAGAGAGATTAAGTCCTTAATGAAGCATTTAAACATTTAACAATAATTAAAGTCCTATTTAGCTTAGTCCATATGCTGCAAGGTTTATCCAAAAGTTCATCTTTATTGCCATACGCAATTGTGTGCTCAGGTACAGAATTGCTTAAATAAAGATCCATTCACTTTGGGACTTCTACTGCGGGCACATGGAACTTATTCTAACTGTCGAATGGTAAAATGACAAGAGTTTGGCTAAGATCTAGATCTAGATGGAGAAATAAGGGGGAGCCGCAACTTATTTATAGAACTGGCGACGGGTTGTGATATCGCGTACGTGATATCGTGTATGCGATATCGTGGCCCATGTGATGTCACATCCCATCAGAGGTAACAAAAATCATCATTGACTAATGAACTAGGATTTTCTGGTTATATAGGACCCTTGTTGTTGTTTCTTTTTAATTCAACTACTTCGTTGAAAAGTTTTTGAAGTGAAGTTAATATTTTGGTCATTTGATCTTGAGCTTGAGTCATGGGTTCAATAGGATTAGATATCTTGTTCGTGTTTATGATGGTAGGAACATAGTAGAAATGGAGAAGATGTGGGATCTTGAAAGTAGCTGTTTATAGGTTGAGTCATTTGAAGGGAAATGAGAGTTTGGAACATAGTATTGGCCATTGGGAAAGTTGGTAGAGGTAGAGGATTAGATTGCATGGGATTATTAATGTTCATCATTCCAAATATGCTATTTTAAAAAAAATTGAAAAGAAAAATAAATGTATAAAATTGTAATATTTATAAAATTAAAAAGGCCAACTGTAAAATGCAAAATTTTAAAAAATAAATTTAAAATTGCATAATTAAATAAAACCACCTTACCTATCCCAAGACATCATAGCCAAGCCATCATGAGAAGGTATCTTATTGCCATTTTGGGGCAAGACACACACATTTTAATTTGTGCTTATGCTGTGATTGCAAATGGCACAAAAACCAAGACGTTTGAGGGAGGAAGGACCATCACAACCTCGAGAGAAGTGACCTAGAACTAAACAGGGATGAGGAATGCAACCTTAGGAGCATGTAGAGGGCTCACATGCAATTGGCCCTCTTTGTGAGGAACCTGACATAGAATCTGTTCATCAGATTCTTGAAGAAGAATTCCCCATAGAACAATCACACGGGGACGAGACTCCAGCAAGAGTGCCAAGGCTTGAGGTCACCTTGACCAGGGCCTACCTTGATGCTATCAAGTCAAAAGAGCTGCAATAAATGGTCCTTTAAGAGTTAAACTTCGAACCATTCCTAGAAAGTACACCAGAGGAAGTCAAAACTCAACTACAGAATTCTCCCATGTGGCTAATCATCACATCCAATGGTGAGTGGTACTTGGGTGAAACCTATCTCTTCTAGACAAATCGATAGCCGGGGTCACGAGTAAGAATCAAAGATATCCATGTATCTTACTTAGAAAAGGCAATTGTGCAAGCCATTGGGTTGCCTAAGATCGGGGCTGATGTAGCAAAAATATCAAAACAAGCAAACCCCAAAGTGAAAGTGGAGCGGACCAAGCGATGTTATGCAGTGGACCACAAAGAGTTTGGCACATTGACCATTGTAGAATGAGTCTACTACAAAATTGTGTCTTATCATTTAAATCCAACGGTAAGACTTAGCAAAATCACCACCTTCTCTACTTGGGCATGTGCTGCTTTATGTGGTAAATTTACCATCAACCTTCCACAATTACTCTTCTTAGAAATTGAGAAACGGTTTGTGAAAAACGAATGTGGAAGGTGAGCTTTTCCCTTTCCCTGCCTGATTAGAAAACTGTGCAAATGTGCAGGGATAACCCAATATGCCAATGACACACTCTTTCATGCTCCAATTGCATCGTGGTGTGAGATGATGAGAAATAAAACACTTGCCACAACAAGAATGGAGGATGAGCTACCACCACCTCCACCATCCACACAAGCAACAAGGTCAAACTCGTGCACAATCGTAGAGCACATATGCAAGATCTGACAGTCACTCATGCACTAATAGGAGCAATAGGTGAGAACCAACAATGGTGGAAACCCTTTAGTGTACTACTCTACCTTGAGCCATCTAGAGCAACTGGCTCAATCGATGAGCCTACTGGAGAGGGCAGGGTCGATGCTTTCGGCCACACGAACATAGGTGCCCACAATAAAAAACCCTAGCACCTGAGAAGTAACAATGTTGTTGATCCAAAAATTATTCCCAAAATTTTTAGGGAATGCTGCTACTTTCTCAGTGCCCTTGGAGGAGGGTGAAGGGGCAACTGTCTTGGTAATGTAGCACCAAGGATAGGTGGTTGTGGTAGCCGTGGTTGCTGATATGATCGCCACGGCTCTCAATGCATCCGCAATGCCTGTACCATATGTACATAAGCTTAAAGATGTGCAAACATATGTAGGTGGTCAGAGTAGAAAACTCAACACAACACAACATGAGGAGTTGTTGGACCAACTGGTGGGAACTGGGCAACCACTTTTGGATGTATTTGATCTTTCAGACAACATCGCTACAACCCAGTAGGAGTTTCTCTCGACAAAGAGAAAATGCCTCATTCTAGAGGGGCAACTAGAAGCAGCTTAGGTGGATAATCAACGCTTAGCTCTAGAGGTTGATCAACTAAGGGTCCAACTTGCAGATTCAACGATAAGAAACCGTGAAGTCACCACAGATGAAGCTCTTCAACAGCTTCAAATCAAGCTCCAAAGAGTCGAGTACAAGCAGGAGTCAACAACCTTTGACAAGTCCTTAGTGGAAGCCCGTTCCTATTATCTAAATAAGGACTTGATAGAGGTTCTCCAGGAGAATGTTTGGTTGACTGTTGAAGTTCATCACCTGCACAATGTTGGTCTCGAAAATCAACAAATGAAGGATTTTTTCTGCCAACAATAGGAGGAGCTAGCTAGGGTAAACACCGATGTAAGAAAATTAGCTACCAAAAATTGTAATTTATCAATGGAGGAAGTCTGAGCCTTACAACAGAAGATAGCCATTGAAATTTCCGCTTAGAAGAATGAGGCCTTCAAGTTTGAACAAGTGAAAAATTACTATAGGGATCAAGTGGGATTGCAAAAAGAAATTAATGAAAAAGAAATCTAAGTCGCAAAGGCTAAGATGAATCAAGCCCTCCAATAGCTCAAGGAAGGAGGCGAGGTGTGGCAACCCATCTTTGATGGTTTAAATGCCTACAACCAAGTTGAGATTCACTTCAAGGAGTTGCAAATTGAAGAAATGGTAGAATACATGGAACTAGCCATCCTTCATTATGCAAACCTAGCCATGCTTGTAGCTGGGAGGCTACGGTCAGACCTTGAGAAGTAGGTGGCCATATCATATTCGTTATATGAGGGCAAGTTCAAGGTGCATAAGGAGACAAAGAAAAAGCTAAAAATAGCAAATGCGGAACTCGAAGTTCTTCACACCTACTTTGAAGGGCAACACTCTGTTGCGGAGAACCTAGCCCAACGAATGGATGACCACCAGCAGCTTTAAGAATTAGTCTGAGCATTCGACATCAAAAGAAAATAGTTTACAACCTGGTTCATCAATTTAAAGGAGCTCTTCCCTATGCTTCCATGTCCTTATGATGTTCTTGTTCCAGCACACATTGGCGAAGTTGCTTGGACTATGAACGATCCCAGATGTAAGGAGGAAAAAATGAGGGCTCTATTGGAGACTTTCAAATTGCCTCCAGAAGTTTCCATAGCTATAGGATAGCCACAACCACCTCCTTAACCACCACATGCACCTGAAGCTAGTGAGGGCCCATCAAAAGCACCGCCACCAGGAACTGTATGATCTTCATCAGCAACTTCAACATCTTGACAAGGTTGTGCATCCATTGTTGTCAAGGTGTTTCATTTTTTTATCCATGAACACCAAAATTTTGTAATTTCTTCTATATACTAGTGCACTTGGTGTGTTGTTAGCGTTAGTAGGTGTCTTGAGACATTTTGCTATGTGTGTTGCTAGTCACCTCACACCTTCCAACTTGTAACAAACTCGAGGACGAGTTTTCACTCAATCATGGGGGTATGATAAAGCATCTAGTAATTGCATCGACTAGGCCACATCAACGTGACCCCATCGATGCATCTTTCCAAGAATTGACGTGGCCTCATCAACGCAAAGTCCATTTTATGCTATAAATATGCATGCACCCGTCAAATTTATGGCATCTTAAGTGAAAGTTCTAGTGAAGCTCTTGCAATTTGTCTCCATGAAAGTTAGAGTATTTCCCAAGTGCGTATAGTAGGATTTTGGAGAGTGTACAACTCTTTATTCAAGTGCCAATGTACCTAAGCCCATTGGCGTAATCGGTAATAAAGACGAGCTTTTTGAACATTCCTTGAAGAATTTGGATTTAATTACTTAAGCATTTAAAAATTTTAATATTTTAATGTTTAAATCATTCTAAAAGCCTTTATTATTATCATGTTACAGTTATAGCTCTTTTCATAGTTTATAAGAACCATAGGCATGACCATCTTGAACATATACCTGACACTTGGCAACCCAGTTATACTTGATGCCTAGTAACCCAGTAGTGGTTAGGACATGCTCAAGATGTGCACGGAAGATGGGACTGGTTGTTTATGCTAGGGATAGTTAAGCGACCAAGTAGAGCCATCGTAAAATTACATAGCTTTTCATTTCCTACACTAGAAGAATAACCTTAAAGATAAAAAGAAAACTAATAAAAATCATTTTCCTCAATCTCACTTGACCATCGCTTCAAAATATTACAAGTGAGGTTGGGAAGACAACGAACATTCTAACTGAGGTTTTGCTGGCTAAAATTCTATGTACGTAAGCACTTGTAGTCTACAGAATTCGATCGAGTCATGCGTGCATACTCATGATTTGTATGGTTGGGTGTAGGGGTACCTCATCGCTCATCGTTGGCACCATTGCTAGGGACTGTTAGTTTTTCATGCACTATCTAGCCTTAGCAAGATCATTACTTACCTCATTGGAATAGACCTATTATGTTGAAATCTACAAGCACTAAGCAACTAAGTTATTTGTTGTTTGAAACTAATATGTCTTCTTCTTAGATGCGAGACGAATCCAACCCGCAAGTGCCCTAGGAATGTCAAGTGATATATACTCATCCAGATGAGTATGTACCCAACTTCACCTTCATCTTACATCAAGATGAGTACATGCGATGGTGGGACATGGAGGGAAATGTTATATTGCCCCCTGATCGATCGATTCCTAGAATGTTTCTCCAAACTCTCACTAGATTAGGCATTCAGGACTGAGTTGAGGAGTACATGATGGAGGATCACAATTATTGGGACTATCTTCCAAATGAGGCATGGCATAAGCAGGACTTGCAACAGGCACAACACCATGAACGAGCAAAGGGCACATGGTTCAACAACCCTGTGTCTTCACTTCCACGTCAGAACATCCGGTCTGTCATACAAAGTAAAGGGTCAAGCAACCTGGAGTTTCAGGATGCTGACGGATCTCCCAAAGGAGATCATGGTGAAGGTAAAGATGGATGTGAAGATTGAGGCTATCATCATGGGAGAGGAGGTGATCGACACAATGGCGGTGGTAGTTCTCCCCCCTTGTCTCACTCCCTGCTTTCCACTTTAACTTCATTAGGTTCTGAATCTGACCACAACAATCGTAGGAGGGATCATGATGGGGATGATCATTGGACCCATCAAGTTGAATCATAGTTTTATTTTGTGGTATCATTTGTGCTCCTAAAGTCTTACATACCTCAAGTGGCATGACACTAACAATTGCTCCAGAATCCATCAAACAATTATGAAGATCATTTCCTAAAATAATTAGAGTTTTTAGGAAAGGAGGTTGCTGTTTCTTGCTCATCATGAAATTGTTTACATTTTGTACTAATAATGTGTTAGGATTTTGTATGAAGTGAACTTGCCTCTCAAGGATTGGGGATTCTTTTCTAGTCACAGGCATGTGAACTATGTTCTAAATCACCTCTTTCATTTCATTAAAGTGTAAAAGGTCATACATTGAAATGTTAGTTTTGATTTTGTTCAAATCCTCAACTAGATCATAAGTCCTAGGTACGTCCTTGGCTTCTGGTTGAGGTTGGGTTTGTCTAAGTATAAAAAGTGTTTTTGGTTATTGTGGGGTGTTTGTTTGGGATGACCCAGTTTGAGTATTTGTGTTACTTTGACTCAGAGCTCTTCTGTTTGGAGGAGTGTAAGGGTCATTCCTAGTTTGTTGCAATGTGTTGTTCATGATGTCACTAAGTTTATAGTAGCGAGTGTTATGTGGGTTGGGGTCATACCATAACTTGCTCCAACGAGGAAACCTCTTCATTTTCTACTTCATGAGGTACATTAAGGACCATAATAGAAGGTTTTCCATTTTGTTGACCTTGGGTGTGATCACCATATAATGCCAAGAATTAAGGACAAGTCCTCTTAGAATGTTGCCTCATTTTATGGAGGCGACAATAATTATCATTGGCTAATGAACTTGGCTTTTCTGGTTGTATAGGATCCTTGTTGTTGTTCCGCTTTAGTTCAACTACTTCGTTGGAAATTTTTTGAAGTGAAATTAATATCTGGGTCATTTGATATTGATTTTGAGTTGGGGGTTCAGTAGGGTTGGATATCCCATTTGGGTTTATGATTGATTGGATTAAGGCCTTTGATTGGTTATCATTCAAACCAGTGTTAGATGGTAGGAATGAATAAGATATGGGACCTTAAAAGGAGTTTTTTGTAGGTTGAGTCATTTGAAGGGGAACGGGAGTTTGGAACATAGTATTGGCCATTGGAAAAGTTGGTAGAGGTAGAGAACTATGTTGCATAGGATTGCTAAGACTCATCATTTCAAATTGGGTTTGAATGATGTTCATAAGGGTAATTTGTTCTAGCTCCACGGCTTTAGCCATTGCTCCCTGTATTTCCATTATGTTAGAATTAGATTTGATGGCATAGGCAAAGAATGAGTCAATGGTAGAGAGGTAAAAGCTAAGGATGCCATCAGGTTGTGGATGCATCTCGCTTGGCACATAGGCCAATTGGTGAAGGAATCTCAGGTTGTAATCCCTAACATTTTTCCCAAGTAGCTTTCTTAAGGGAGTGAAGTTGCTAGATGCTATGGCAGGGCTTGTGAATTTGTCAAACTAAGTCAAAAATTTATTTTTGAACTCTTTCCATGAGTTAATGGAAGCATTGGGAAGCATTAAGAACCATTCAGTTGCATTGGTTCTAAATGTTACCACAAATACTCTACATGCCACATCATTTTGGACAATGTTGTGGATCCCTAATAAGGTTTTGAAACATTGTGCATGTTGGCGAGCATCACTAGTAGGGTTTGTGGGATTGTAGAACAAATTTATGTTCTAGAGTGACTTTGGGATGTCGTGGTAGTTAGTAAAGTTAAAGGGGTTACTGACCAAGGGAGCTAGGGGTTGATTGGCTACCATCCTAGTCCAAGTTCTCATAGGAATAAAACTTGAAAAACGTGAGGCTTGTTGTTTTAATGCAAAGAGACAGGTAATTGGTTGGTTAGAAGTAAAGGGGAGTTCACTCATAAAACAAAACTATAAAATATAATTATTAGAATAAAAATATAAAATTGTGTAAAATAAAAGAAAATATTGAAATAATAATTTTTTTTGGTAAAAAAAACACTAAGATATGCTATATATATTTTTTTAAAAAAGATATATATATTTTTTTAAAAAAAATAAATGTATAAAATTGCAATACTTATAAAATTAAAAGACAAACAATAAAATGAAAAATTTTAGAAAAAATAAATTAAAAAAAAAATGACCTCAACTATCCAGGACAAAGGTAAGGACTCGCCAAAACACAAATTCGAAAATGGGATTGAGAAACTAGGTTTTTTTTTAAAAAAAAAGGATTAAAGAAAAATGGCTGATGAGACCCAAAAATTTTCAAGAAATGAACTTTCAGAACAAGAAATAAAGGGCTCAAAAATTATTTTTAAAAAATTCTTCAAGGTAATGGCTGAAAACAAAAATTTTAAATAAAATAAGTTTAAAATAAGGAAAATGAAATTTTTTGGAAACAAAATAGGAACTGGAAAAGGACAGAAAATAAATATTTAAAAAAATGGGATAATAAAGGTCCAAGAAATGGCCCTCCTTCTAAAGCCAAAAAGGTGTTGATGCATAAATTTTGGTCATACCATATGTTGATGAAAATTCGTTTTAGGAGACTATTGCCTAGGGTGCCTCCCATATGGGTATAGAAACCTAGGAGAGGGCTGCGTGGCCTTTTAAAAATAATAAACTAAAAAGAAATCTAGAATTTAAATTAAATAATTATCTTCAATACAATAAGTAACTAAAAGAAATAAATTTTCCCTGGTCTCATTGATGCTGCTAGTCCGTGACTACCGATGGTGTCCACTACTGGGCAGGAAGACCATGATCACCATGAAAGATGGAGAGAGAGAGAAAGAGAGACTAGCCACCATAGTCTACATAGGGTAGCAACTACGATCCTCAAAGCCTACCATCATTTACCACCTTCTGTACACCGCCGTAGAGAGGAAGATTGTCCACCCACGTCTGCACCACTAAGACAAGCTACCAGCCCAAAGAAAACTACATGTCTCACATCATGCACATGAGCTATGATTCTTGCATTGTTGCAAATAGAAAGAAGAGAGAGAAAACCCTCCTACCATTGTTGGAAGACCCACAAGGATTCGATTTTGAGCTGCTGGCTCCTGCTTTGGAACCTCCTCAAAGATTAGCTAGAAGCTTGTAAAAAAAAGAAAAGGAAGGAGGAAACCACTACCTTTGGAGAGGAAGCTACCCCTCAAGATTAATAGAAAGAGCTCTCTCTAATTGATATAAAGAGCCCCCCTTCCCCTTGGGGAAGAGAGAAGGCCCCCTTTTTATAGCTATTGTGACCAACCAATAATGGCACCCATGTTCTGTTGCAATGGCCACACCACTAATGAATGCAATCACTGCCATGAATGGCCACCACCTGGCCATTACAACTCACAATCTCCAATTTAAGTTCCCACTATGTCTGTAACTTCCAAAATGTCTGCCACTAATGTCTGCAATTGCTGCCATCAATGACCACCACTCGACAGTTTAAATGTCCACTACTCGCATGATTTTTACTATGGTTATTAAGAGAGAGAAATAGAGATGTTGATAATCATGGCCTCATGAGAGCATGGGAGTGTTGACATCAACACTAGACTCTTGTAGTTTTCTCCTATAATCCTAGCAAATAGTAAGTGAGTGCCCACAATGTAGATTTGAGTCTATTATAAGGTGTCTTATTCAAGTGACATTACACCTGGACACATTCTATGAACAACAATAGGATCGAGATTTATTCCTATTCATTGAAGCACTTTGACTTAAAATAGATTTACTTTCAATGTACTTTATTTTCTATGTACTTAGTTAACATTTACATTTCCATGCATGTTAGTCAATTGGTAGAATGAGCATGACCAATTTCTAGCATAAACACATATTCACTTAGTAATCCCAGCAGTGTTATTGTTTAGTTTGCTCAGTAGCATAACACTTGGTAATCCCAATAGTGGATACGTGAGTTGAAAATATGTACAACAAGCTAGGAATAGACACTCATCGCCCTTAGGCTAGCCTAGAATTTATCTTCTTGTTATTAATTAGATTACATGATTAATTTCTATGTTATTGTTAAGATTAGTTTAAGGCCCCAACAACATCATAATCATATGGCTCACTTTGGACTAAACCATATGTTATAAAGCTACCACTAGTCCAAGTGATAAGATAGCAACTTGCGATCAATGTTTAACAATCTAGATACCACACTAGTTCCATTTACAGAATTCAACCGAATTATACTTGAATGTTTATGATTCATATGGTTGGGTGTAGGGGGTACCTGCTGCTCATCATTGGCATCTTTGCCAAGAATGGTACTAGTGATCTAGATTAGTTATTTTATAAACAATCGTTGCAAAAGTATTAACAATTTATCTTTTAGAAAATATTAATATTTTAAGTTACACACATTATCAAATAAAAACATGTCTTCTTCACATAGGACCAATAATGTATCACATGATGAAAACACTAGTAGGAGAAATGCTAGGTTCTATATTGAAGAGAATTGGAGTGAACTATCACAAGCAAGGATCTCATATGCTCATCTCAACCCTTATTATATTCAAGGACAATGTTCAATTGATGCAGAAAATCCTAGAGGGGATGGAACAAGTCCTAGAATAAGTAGTGGACACATGAATTCAAGACATGTATGGCAAGTTGGAAACAAACACTCATTCCACTTAGGCTAGCTTAGAATTTATCTTCTTATTATTAATTAGATCAAATAAGTAATTTCTATGTTATTGTTAAGGTTAGTTTAAGGCCCCAACAACATCATAATCATATGCCTCACTTTGGACTAAACCATACGTTATAACGTTACCACTAGTCCAAGTGAGAAGTTAGCAACTTGTGATCAATGCTTAACAATGTAGATACCATAGTAGTTCCATTCATAGATTTGACCAAATTATACGTGAATGCTTATGATTCATATGGTTGGGTGTAGGGGGTATCTGTTGCTCATCAAATGGGTAGGGAAGATAAATGACTATATATAAACAAGACATTTAGCCAATATGAAACTTTCATAAAACTTTAAAAAGAAAAGACTTTATAAATTAGTGTTACCCTAGTGATTTAGAGCTTTTGAAATTTAAGGATTTACTTATAAATTAAAGGAGTTGAAATTGAAGCACTAGTAAGATTATGTAAGTAATACCAAATGTTGGATGTTTAATATTGGTTTATGAATCATGAAGCATGTGTGTAATAACTTTTATTTTATCAATGCTTTATGAATCACTTAAAAAAATTCAAGTCTTCCAAATATAATTTAATGCTAATCAAACTTAAAATAAAAATACCATTAAGAAAAAGATTCCAATTCAAAATGTGAATACCATATTTTTTAAAAAATAATTAGTGAGGTGTTACCTTAGTCATAGGAGTAAAGTCACAAGTTTAATTTTAGTAGATAGCATTGAGTTATGGTTTAAAAAATTTTGTACAAAGGTATTCTAGAATTGATGCATTCAATTAAGCACTTAGCATTACATCATTATTCTCTTTGTTGGGGGGGTGTCGGACCCCAAAAAGAGAATTTTATTAATTAAATGATATTAAGTACATGATCTACATCTGAACATATTAATGGATAAATAGGGAGAAGAACAATGACAAATGCGGATGATGAAAGAAAACATCTTGAAACTTAATCCTTCTTAGGGAGTGGGAGAACATTCCAAAGAGCAACCTAATGCTGGGAATCCAAAAGAACTGCGAGTTAATAAGACCAGGAGAACAACAAAGAGCTCAAAATGCTCAAAATTATGATAACACACTCCGATGTAGCAGATCGAGATTGGGAGGAGTGCACGAGTTGGTGTATCTGCTCCAAGGATGCAAACAATAAAACAACTGATTAGTATCCAACTTTAACTTAGAAGTACGAGATAAAATTTGGAAATGCACAAGGCGAAGAATTTGAGATTTTTCCATAATATTTAAATGGTTAGAGTTTGACAAATTAGTGTTCTGGAAAAGAGTAGTGTATCTGCGCTTCCATATATAGTAAAGAAAAAGGGGCCTAATAACTTTCCAAAGAAACTGAAGGTCAGTAGAGGGGATGGCCAAAAAGTTGAATAAAATATCCTCCTAGGAAAATGTGCACAAAGGAAAAACTTTAGAAACCCACTCCCATGAAGACTGAGTGAAAGCGTAATGCCAAAAAATGTGGACAAAATCTTCAAGACCTCCATAGAGAGGGCAATTAGGGTTTGAAATCCCAAGGTATTCACAACGTTTGCCGATAGGTAGGCCTTGATGCAAGAGGCACCAAAGAAATTGTTTAATTTTTGGAAGAGTCGGAAGGCTCCAAACTTGTGAAAAGAGAGAGAGCCAAAACTGTTCAGACTCTTCTTTGTGCCATGATCGATTGCAGTGATTAACAATCAGAGAGGAATCATGCAACAACTGAAAGGGCACATGTGGTTTATACGATAGAAGGTTCGATCCATTAGTCCATTAAAGACCATGGAAGAGACTAGGAACCAAAGAATCCAAATGCAAATACTGATGAATGAACTGATAAACTCTATCAAGGAAATGATGCATAATTCTAGAATCCCCATATAAGTTTTCAAACATATCCAAAGTAATCCACTGATTGGTGAGACGAAGACAGCTAAGGGAAATAACTCCCTTTTGAAACCAGATGGTGGCTATCCTGGCATTTGAGGTGGCTAGAGGAGCAGGACATAGGGGTAGCCACCAAGGGCAAATCTTAGAAAGAAGAGTAGGATTGATATGAATATTATTCAAATTCACATGAGAATGTAAGACCTGCCAAGCCTTCCAAATTTCTTTTGAAAACATGTGTTCAGGAATGATAATGTCATGAGGAGAAAGGATCCAATTAACAGGGTGGATACCCTTCCAGATAGACCTATTCTTAGGGAATGCTTGTCGAAGCCTTAACTGAAGGAGATTCCCAATAATATTGGGGGCATCCAGGTGCTGAACCAACCACTTAGCGACAAGGGTGAGTCCTTGCTTAAAGGAGTTCAAAAGGCCCAATCCGCCTTTGTTCTTAGGAAGAGTTACTATATTTCAGGCTACACGATGAAAGCCTTTTTGGGAGTCCTTAGACAACCACATAAAGTCTCAAAATAAATGTTCAAGCTTTTGATAAGAAGCATGGGAAGGGGCCCAACATGATGAATAATAAACATGGGTAGAGGCACAAATAGACTAATAGATTAGATACTTACCGGTGAGGGTGAGGGGTTTGGTTTTCCATTTTTCGATTTTTCTTTGAATTCGAGAAAGAACTTGGTCCCAGAGCTCGGACGTTGGGCCACTAAAGCGAAAGGGGATTCCCAAGAGCTTAATGATCTCATGATCTTGAGTATGCTTCCAACTATAATTGGGCAAATGACTGTAGTTATTGGTGAAGCTATAAATAGAAGATTTACACCAATTTATGATAGATCCAAAGAGGGAGAAATATTGCTCTACTCAAGACAAGAGACATTGCACATTATCAGCATTGTTTTGAATAAGGAAAAATGAGTCATCAGCAAAATGTATATTGAGGAGCTGATATTGAGGAGAAGATAGATGAACCCCAAATAAAACATTGTTTTGAATATCCAAGCTGATTTGATGATAGAGAAAATCAGCCGTAATGATGAAGAGGTAAGGGGCAAGAGGGACACCTTGCCTAATAGACCTATGAATAGAGAAGGGAGAAGTGATGCTGAAGGTAGTCGCGATTCACGCAGTAGCATCTGAGAATAAGCATTCTACCATATGAATGAACTTAGGGCCAAAACCCAATTTAGTCATGGTTTGGATAATGAAGTCCCACTTAATGTTATCATAGGCTTTAGCGTAGTCAAGCTTCATCAGGAGGATATCCTGACCCTCATCCTTAGCCCACTTAAGACCTTTCCAAGCAGCCACCAACATGTATCTTCCTGGAACAAAGCCAGTCTGCTGGGGGAAAATAATAAGGGTAAGGATTTTCTTTAATCGCAAGGCCAAACATTTTGCCCAAATTTTGTAAACCACATTAAGTAAGGTGATAGTTCGCCAATTGGAGATACAAGTAGGATCTCCTGATTTAGGGAGAAGATGAATAATCCCTTGGTTTAAGATTGGTCCCAAATATCTAGTAAGCGTAGCCTCTTTGATAACATGGAAGAGATCATAACCTACCA